>CM053758.1:42903520-42955195 GCA_028658305.1 Pachyuromys duprasi
CACACACTGAAAAAAAAAACAGAAAACAAAATTTAAAAAAACATTACATTACTGTGCTGACTGGAATGACAATCATGACAATGAGCAGCACCAAAACATTCCAATATCATTTACATATCTATACAACACCTTGGCTACAGTCAAATACCACCATTCCACCTATGTAGACATTCACAAGCAATCCCATCTACTTTAATTTGTTATCTTGCTTTTCCTTTTGGAAAAATCTAAGCTCTCTGAAGAAATATAAAAAATGCTTATGAGAAAAATATAGATTACCTGTTAAACTATTCAAGCTACTAGAAACCTATCTTTATATATAGACATGAAGTAGAAAGAAACTGTTTATAAAAACTAAAAGAACGTATATGAGGGAACATTAACAGGCTCAATCTTGTGAGGGACTGTATGGGCAAACTTAGCTATTGTCATTTCAAGATGCCAGTGTCCAAGCCAGGCACAAAGGGCAATGTTCTGGGGAAATGCTATAAGAGCAAAAACACATGTGAAACAGGCCAAGACCCTACATTCTAAGCAAGAAGAAAATGTGAAATATGAAAAAAAAACAAACAAAAAAAAACCCAAACTCTCCCAACTGGCCACTGTTCAGATATTTAGGAGAAATACTGTGCTCCCTGAAAACCAAAAAGAAACAGGGAGAAATAGGAAGGAGATCTCAAAATACAATAGAACATGGTAGCTGCTGAACAGTTCATGTCTGCAGAGATGAGACACAGACCTGAATATGAAAAGGAAAATATTAGAGGGACCTGCAGAGTAAAATGCAAAACAACAACAAAAGTGTATTTTAAACCAAGGCCAATAGAGGCCGGGGAAATGGATCAGTGGGTTAGGTGCTTGCTATAGACGTGGGAGGACATCAATTCAAATCAGCAGTCTCCATATACAAATGGGTATATCTGCACATGTTAAGTCCAGTGTGGCGAAGAAAAGACAGGCAGAATCCGGGAACTCACTGATTTAGTCTATCTGAAACAGTTAATGAAGAGACCCTGTCTTAAGAGATAGGGAGGTGGAGAGCGATAGAGAAAAATACTCGATGTTTTCCTTCAGTCTTTGCATGCTCTGACATCTAGACTAGTCTTTAGTTCATGATGTTCAAAAGGGACACCAAAGGGCAATGCATGAGTATCAACATGATGTTCAAGACTGTTTCATGGAACTACAGATGTCTGATATCAGATGAAGCTTCACAGAGTCTATGGATTCTCAGCCAACCCAAGAAAGACTTAGGACTGGAAAGGAGAATGAGAAGTCTGGGACTGTATGGAGAACACTGAGCACATGGGCCCAGTTCTGGCCCCTGCATTCCAACTTCTGTATGCTCATCTGTACAATGGAAACAGTAAGAACCAGTGTAGTGTTTTGGGCAATGAATGTGATGTAAGCAGGACATGATATGACTTGCAGCAGGCACTGATCAATGTAAGGGATGGACTCGAGACGAGGATCACTGAGGTTCAGAGCTGAAGGTGACCAGAGGCCTGCTAGAGATTAGGTTGCTGCAATACAGAAGACAAAGTGACCCTCCTTTACAGAAGTCCTGTAGTAACTTGTAGCAGTGCGTCCTGACGCCAACTGAGAAGCCAGGCTTCCCAGAGCTCAGAGCTATTTAAGTTTACACATGCTGGTTTTTTTGTTTTTTTGTTTTTGTTTTTGAGACATGCTGTTTTTAACCCTGCATCGTTAATTCACATACCGGTTTGGGGATGAAGTGAAAGTTTGACAGAGCATCCAATTTTAGGAAGAGAGAATCCATCATCTTCTGAATTTCTACATGCTCTGGATTTTCTTCTTCTTCTGTTTTTTGCTAAATAAGCAAAGTCAACATCAGACAAAGCAGCTTAGCAGTGTACCACAGATAAAACACTACAGGCCACAAGGGTGCCCCCAGTTTTTCAGAACCACAGCTTTAACATCAGCATTCCAGCCCAATGTGGTGGTGCGCATCTTTAACCCCAGCACTGGGCAGAGACGAGCAGATCTCTGTAAGTCTGGGGTCAGACAAGGCTAACAGTCAGAAATGACGGTGCTACCAGTAATTCCCACCACCCAGGAGGCTGAGGTAGGAGCACTACAAGCTCTCCAACAGTTTGGTTACATAGTGTTACCTTGTTTAAAAAAGGAAGGAAAAAAGAATGCCCTAAAGGCAAATTATGGGTATCAGTACCAAAATGGTGCCAGTGGCTCCAAAGAACACAGGGTGCACATTTTAGTACACCTCCGAAATTAGAAATAACACTTTAATTGCCTCGGTATGTTCCACCAAGAGTTACGCTACTGACAGTAAGATCACAGTAAGATCACTAAGTTTAAGAAAAATTAACAAATGTTGGTGAGGAGGAAGAAAACCCTGAGAATTACTGGTAGCAAAGCAAAACGATGTAGCCACAGTGGCAACATGTTTGGCAGTTCACAGAAGGTTAAATTATCCAGCAGTAAAACAGCACTGATATGCTGCTAAATAAAGATATAATGCTAAATGAAAGTCACAAACCGTGTGACTTCATGTATATAAAATGTCCCAAACAGGCAAATTCACAGACCTAGGATGTAATATAGCAAAGAAGGGAAGGAACAGGAAGCAGCAGACTGGCGAGGAAGGACTTGGGAAACCATAATGAGGCAGCATGTGACCAAAACAGTAAATGCTACAGTAAGGGCTTCGGAATTATTCATGTATTATTTTTGGTTTTTCAATACAGAGTCTCACTATGTAGCACAGAACCACTTCAAAATATGAGCATCCTTATTGGTCTCCCGAGTCGGAATTCAGGAGTGCACCACTGTACCTAAGAAACTATTTATGTAAAAGAATGTTTAGTTTTATGTTATGTGAATGTACACTGTTAAAAGAGTCACTCGGATTAATCCATCACATTGATATACACATGACAGCCATTTAATTCTACGGAGTCAACATTTTATATTTGTTCTTCTAGCCCCAAATGTGCAACCGTGAAAGGCTAAGATGGTCTTTTGTTTCTTGCTTTTGTTTTTCATAATTAAGACACAGAAACACAAAAGGCACACAGGTGCATGGGAGGATGGTTGAGAACAGGAGTAAGAAGTGATTGGCTCTCTGTGCCTGTGGCTCAAGTCAGATAACATGTGTCATCAGCACACATCCCAATAAACCTAGGTGAACAAGAAATAAGTCTTCCCAGAATATGACCTTGTCATATTCTATTATTACCTTGACATATGCTATTTATCTAGAAATTAATTTTAGAATTTAAGAAAAATAAAACAAAAGACTAAAGATCAAGATCACTTCATAAAGATATAAAATATATTATTCAAATATCAAGGAAATATGATTTTAGAATTACAATACCCTATAACTGCTGAAAAGTCAATAGCTGATTGTACACATTTATGATTCCCAGTACTCTCTGCAGAGCAAACCCCACCCCCCTCACACTCAGTAGGAACACTGTGAGCCCTCCATTCCTAGCGTGTGCTGCTAAACAGTGTCTGAGAGCTAGATTAGGTCAGGACTGACTGAAGAGCTGGGTTGTCTTTAGTATGCACAATCTTGCCTTGGAGGTTAACTTACCTGGTTGAGTTTGATATATTCCTGCTCATAAATTTCAGCGAGGCTCAGCTTACTCTTCTCATGGTCTAATGTTAAGCGCTTCTTATATTCATATGCATCCTCTTTAGGTTTTTCTTTTCGTTCGACATCATCCCAAGCCTGAAATGCAAATAATTAAACATTTCTATGCTTAGTAAGAATTAAAGCAAAGAAATTAATTTTCAACTTCAAAAGTGATTATCTGAGGCTTGGGGTACAGCACAGGTGGTAGAATGCTTGTCTTACATGCATGAAGTTTTGGGTTTAATCCTCAGCCACATAAAAATGGCATGGTAGTCCATGCGTGCAATACCAGCACTTGAAAGGTTGAGGCAGGAGGATCAGAAGAAGCTCAAGGTCACCCTCAGGCTACTTAGTTCCAGGCCACCTAGGGGAACATGAAACTCTTTCTCAAAAATAGTGATAATAAATGCTAGTTTTATGGTCCACACCTTTAATCCTAGTACTTGAAAGGCACAGGTAGATAGATCTTTGCAAGCTCTAAACAAGCCTGGTCTATACAATATTCCAGGCCATCCAGGGCTACACAGTGAGATTCCGTCTCAGGTGATTTTATTTTTTCGAAGTCACAAATAATAAAGCATGATGAAGAGCAAAGAGGACACTATAGCCCAAATATTTGTTTCAAATTAGTCTTCTCTAATTTTGTTTTGGTCTTTCTCTTGGTTACCAACTTTAACTTCCTTGTCACCATTTGCCAGGAACTGAACCAGAGCCTCAGGCATGCCAAGCAAAGGTTCTCCCAGAGCCACACTACCAGCCCTTAGATTTAGTTTACTTTAGGGCCATTCCTCCAGCCCGGCTTACCACATTATGAAATAGAGCTAGTCCTTGTGCTTTAGTCTGAAATTTAAGTACTCTCACACAGCACCGTCTGCTCCTGCTCCTCCACTTAGACAGGTCAAGGAAGAGTCTCCTATTGTACTTGTCACATAGTGCCTATTTTTATTCTAAGTTTAAAAACCACATCAACACCCCAAAATTTTTTGCTAGTTCATTAACATCTGAAAAGATCCACCTTGATATACTAAAGCAGATATTGTGCCTAGGCTGAGGAAGGGTCCTGGGTATGACCATAGCAAGCCAGACGTCCATCATTAGCTCTACTGTGTGTGTGTGTTTGTGTCCCGTCAACAAGATTCAAAACAGAAGATACTGGCAACCCTTCCCGTCAGGCACCTTGCTTGAGTAAAGAGCAATGCCCTACAGTGAAGGTGAAAATACCTGTGTCCCGTCTCAGGGCTTTAAAGCCAAGAGGTTCAAGTACAAATTAACAAAGCATTATTTCTAAAAACTGCAGTTAAAGTTAAATTAAAATGCCCTCAATTCTTACTGACCTGATCTCGTATCCTCTGTTTAATGATATCTTCTAGCTGGAGGGTAGTTTCCTCTGTAATTACAGGGGCTAAAAGAAACACAACACATGTTCTTTAGAAAAATACACAGCATACTAGGTATTTGCAAATCTTTGTCAGACCCACAAAAAGTAGCACCTGGGAACTTACTAAAAATACAAATTCTTAGGCCAACCATACACCTTCTAATCAGCCAGTGGAAATTGGTTATAGTGTTCTATATTTAGGCCTGGATCCTGCCACAGCTCACCAAACTGTTCACAATTAAACTGCAAACCGTGGCTGTCTCACCAAGTTCTTTCTTGTATCCATTAAGTTCAAAGCTGGGAGTGGTGGTACAAGCCTTTCATCCCAGCACTCAAGAGGCAGAGGCAGAGGCAGGTGGCTCTCTAAGTTCAGGCCAGTCTGGTTTACAGAGTGAATTTTCGAATAGCCAGGGCTACACAGAGACCCTTTTTTTGGGGGGGGGGTTGGGAGGTGGGGAGGAAAAAAAAGTTCAAATAAGTTTACATTTTATTTCTACAGAAAAACATTCTCCCTCTCCCTCTGTGTATGTGTGTGTAGGTGTATGTGTATTTGTATCTGTGTCTCAGACAGCCCAGGCTGGGCCTCAAACTCGCCAAGTAACCTAAGGATGATGTCGAACTTCTATTGGACCTCTGACACTTCTGCTTTTACCTCAAGTGCCAGCAGAGGCCATCATGCCTAGTTTCTGCAGTATAAGGGATCATATGCAGGAATTCAAGCATCCTACGCAAAC
This sequence comes from Pachyuromys duprasi, assembly GCA_028658305.1. Taxonomy (NCBI): domain Eukaryota; kingdom Metazoa; phylum Chordata; class Mammalia; order Rodentia; family Muridae; genus Pachyuromys; species Pachyuromys duprasi. Next base: position 42,909,255 of record CM053758.1, read on the forward strand.
ATTCCACCTATATCTGTTAGTCCAGCTGGGATTCAATAAGCCTTCTAAAGTTCCTTCAAGTGTAAGAACCATAAAACTTGAAGGGATATGGTAAATGACAGTACTTTCATCCCAATGCCCTGGGACACCCTTCTAAGCAGTTAAGTGCCATGATATTGGCAACTTTCCCTCTGTGTAAGTGCCTGCATGTACACACATGCAGGTGTCATCCCCAGGCCAGAGGTCAACACTGCATACCTTACTGGAAGGCCTGCCACCTTGCTAAACCTAAGACATCAATTCCGCCAGACTAGTTGGTCAGCACTCTCCAGTTTCTTCAGCACTAGGATTACAGGAGCTTGTTGTGTGTGGACAGGTGATCTTAATTTAGGTCTGCATGCTTATAAAACAAGTTTCTGTTTTTTTAACAACAGAGCCATTTTTTAGCCTCTGAAAATTACTTTTGAGTGATGGGGAAATGGCATATATAATCACAAAGATGAACAGGAGGCAAAGGCAAAGACTGCAAACTGTTACCAATTGGTGAATTAAATGGCACACAGATATTCGCTGCACTATTTTTTTTCTCAACTTTTCTGTATGTATGCAAGTTTTTTTAAAACAAGAAGCAGGGGAAAAAAGTAAGCACTTCTCAAAATCTTTCTGAAACAAACTACAGAAACAGCAAAAGGTAGACACATTACAGAAGCTTAGCAGGCACCATACCCATCCTGACGGCATGGTCAAAGTGGAGGGTCTCTTCTAGCAGACTGTTCTCTGGCCGCTTCTGCGCTGTCACTTCCCCTTGAAGCTGCCAAGGCTTTTGTTCCAACAACTCTTTTTCCAAAGATGCAATTTTTTCATTCATCTAGGAAGTAAGACAGGAGTTATCTGAGATGCTCATGTTTACTAATGGACTAAATTTCCAGAAGTAGCAGGGTCTCTTTGAGGGCTCTGTTCTACTCAAATGATCTAAATCTTTACAAGCCACTAGCATGCTGAATTATTACAACATCTTAAAGTAATTTTTGTCTTTGAATATTAGCTTTGATGGAGCCTGGCTCTTGACTCCAAACCCAACTTTCTCATTTCTACCCCATAATAGACAATTTTAAAGACATTAGCAGGCACAATGCTGGTTTTATCTTACAGAATCTTCCTGTTTTCCTATTTGCCCTTCTGCTCGTCTATTAGATCTGAACTGATCTTTTGCAAATAACAGTGCGTTCACTTTAGCCTTCTTTATCTTTTACACGGACAAGTCTAAAACAGACGTTAGGTAACAGTGGGGATTGTAACAATGGACATGTCTGCCTTATTCTTGCTTCTAGAATTGGGTCAATAACCATGATGGCAGCCCTTGACCCAATGTATTTAGTTCACTGAATAAAAAAAGGAATAAAATTTGGTCAAATTTCCCTGACATACCTAAAAGTGATCACATTTTTCTTTTCTCCTCAATTTCTAAAACAAGAATTGTGCTTGATTTCCTAATACTGAATTAAACAAATAAGGCCCATTTGATTTTGTGGTATTGTTCTCATCAAATTATTTTGGATTCTTACATCACTACTCAATAATGAGGCTAACAACTATGTGGATACTTACATGTTGAATCAGATTTAGTTAGTCCCATTTATAAATTCTGCTTTACTTTTTATATGTGAATATCAACTAAACACTAAATTAATTATTTCTTGAAGGTCTGTATAATTCCTCTGTGAAACCAAGCATTTTGGGGGAGGTAGAGAGCAGTGAGGTGGGAAGACATTAAGGTAGCACCTCACTATAAAGCTATTTCCCTTTAGACTTTCTATCTCTTCTAGGGACAAGGTGACAATCCTCAACTTAATTCAAATTGCTTTTAAAAAATAATTCTTTAGGTAATTATGATATTTTATTTTCTACTTGTTCTATTTCTATGTGATGTAATTTTAAGATGAATCAATGGCAGGACTAAAGGACAAGGGCCAAACTAAAGTTATTAAAATTAGTTGCATATATATCATCTATGTGGCACTCATTACACTAAAGAGACGTGCTTTCTAGAGCAGCTGAAACAGTTATACAGGATGGGTAAGCAGAAGCACTCCACAGTCAGGAAAACAAGCAAAGAGAAACAAATATATTTCAAACCTGGCTCCAAATGAAGGCTACAGACTAAGAAATGGAGATACTAACTTATACAAATTATAAGATGGTTTTCATGTGATATTTATATACAGTCTATGAAGGATTATTATGAGAAGAGGTTGGCTATGTAGTCTCGGCAGGTTTGATGCTCACTATGTAGCCCATGTTGGCCGTGACCTTGACATAACCCTGTCTCCCAAGTGCTGGCTTTACAGGAATACACAATAATACCTAGCTTAGTATACATAATCTTTAGGGAGCAAGGACTTCGCTTTTAAAAGAATAGTGTAGTTTGTGAGTTCCTACCATGTTAAATATACAACAACACTCCTAATAATTACCTTCTCCTGTCTCTTTTCAAAAGAGGATTTAACTTCATCACATTCCTGCTTTACAGCTAAGGGACTGGTATCTTCAGCCTCATCATCATCTGGCAGAGCAAAGGTTACTCTTTTCAAGCCTTCTTTATGTTGTTCATTATCCTCATTTTCTTCCAGGTCATTATCTTCATCCCTATAATACCATGATGGTTATCAAAGGAAAAACACCATAAGTCACCAGAAACACAAAGATAAATATTCCAATTACAAAGTGCTTTTTAATACCTAATGTTATTCAACATTCAGAACTTCCAGGGTTGCTAAGTCCCTAAAGAACAAAATACATTCTTTTTTTTATTATTTTCTATACATGACATGTGTACCACAGTATGAATGTGGAGGCCACAAGAAAACTTTTGTGAGTATAGGGGATCAATTTTTCTGATCACATAGGTCTCTTGCATGGCAAGTGCTTTTATCCACTGGCCTAAAAGAAAGAGATTTTTTTTCTTTCTTTTACTTTTTTTTTTTTTTTTTTGAGACAGCCCTCACGCATCCCTGGCTATCTTTGAACTCTCCTGGTAAACTAGGCTCGACTAATTCAGAGATCTACCTCTTCCTTCCAAGTGCTATCATTACTTATAAGCCATTACACCTGGCTAAGGAAGAGAGTTTTTGGTTTTTTTAAGTGAAATGCTGCCTATGTTGAAAGAGAACAAAAAGTACTAATACATCAAATACATTATTCATCAGCCCAAGATACAAAATTCGTTAAAAAATAACACCAGGAGCTACAGAGATTCAATTCCCAGCACTCACATGGAGGCTCACAACTGTCTGGTGGCCCTGTATCTCCAGGCCCAGAGGAGCTGACACTGTTTTCTGGCCTCTGCAGGCACCAAACACATATATGGTGTGCAGACATACATATTAAAAAAATTCACACACATAAAATAAAATTTTTAAAACTTAAAAAAACCCTGTCCCAAAAAACCAACAAATAAATAAAATTAAATAATAAAAGGCAAACTACTATTGCTGGCACAAATTTTCTTTTTTAAATGATCTTCAATATCCTTGAAATTCAGAGACATTTTCTAGCTGTCTGATATCTGAGAGCCTTCTACTTGATTTGGAGTTTAATTTCTGATATGTATTTGACAACTTTGAGTTCATATTTTACATCTATGGTGGGACCACTCCTGATACAAACTAAAAGATTTGAAATGCTTACATTTCAGACATGCTTTCCTCTGTTCCTTCAGCAAATCCTTCTTTGTCTGAACCCAGCTCATCATCAACGACACTGGTTGAGTCATCATCACTTTCAACTGGATCAAAGAAGTCTTTGTATTTCAGATTTCTAGAACTTTTATTTGACTAAAATAAAAGATTTTTGAAAAGTTTAAAGATAGAAAAATGTATAAACACATTCATGTGCTTGTGTATATTATTCACACATACAAAATGATCTGTAATGTTAACACTATCCCAGCCAAAAATAGTTATTAGGGAAACTAACAACTAGTTAGTTAACCACCATAAAACCATTAGGACACTTGAAACAACAAATTGAATGAAAGTACACGCCTACTTATAACACATAAAATAAGACTACACAATTCCATATTTCAAAATTTCTAACTACTATTATTTAAATAAACAGATAAGTCAGGTAAAACTCCAAATTGGTAAGTGTTAAAAGCATCTCTTGGCCTTTTGTTTCTCTTTTACATTTATTGGGGAAAGGGTATTGTTTTAAGACAGTCTCATCACTTAGCCCCAGCTGGTTTTGAACACATAATCTTCCTGCCTCAGCCTCCCACTGTTGAGGCTTATATTCCTGTACCTCCAGTTCAGTTTTTAAATTAATTTCTTTTTTTTTTTAAATACATTTGTGCTCTAATGAATTTTGAGGCACAATAAATTTCTCCTTGGGAAAATATGACATTTAATTTAAAGAGGTTTCTTTTCCTAAATCCTTACCTTAATCTTCTGCTGTCCAAACAGCCCTCCCTCACCTTCATCCGAATCAATGTCTTCAAACAGGTCAATATCTTCTTCCTCCTCTTCATCATCAGGTTTTTTTTCCTCTTCTTTTTCTATTTTTTCTAAAAAGTTCTCCATTTCAGATAGTTTGAAGAATTTATCGTCTACTACAGACTTTTCTTTTGTTTTTCCAGGTGGCTTGATTTGCATCTTGGTCTGCTGTTCCAATTTGCCAATATCAAAGTCAAGGTCTGAATCCTCATCACTGAAATCTGGACTCTTCCTTGGATCAGATTTCCTTGAGCTTTTGGCTCTTTCCTTCCCTTTAGGAACATCATCGCCTGTGGCTGACAGTTGTTCCTCCTCCAAAACTGTCTCTAGATTCTCCTGGCTGTCGGCCTCCATCTCTGAGGCATCTTCTTCACACTCCTCATCTTCACTTTCTGGGAGAAGGCTGATATCTTCATCCTCAATTGTTTCACTAACTGCATTCTGGAAATACTGTAAGATTGGTTCATTTTGCAATTCTAGTTGCTGCCAAATTTGCTCATCATCAAAATTGTTTATCTCAAGTTTTTGTAAAGGACTTCCAGAGATTTGGCCATTCTCTAATATTTTATTAAAATCATACAGAACTTTTGTTAGAGAAGTAAAGTTTGATGCTAGTCCATTTTGAACCCTATTGGGAAACAAGATTAAATGAGAAAAATTATACATCAAGAATTATGAAATGAAAGAAAAAATTAAAACCATACCTTATTTGCAAAATAAAATGTAAATGAAGCACCAATTTTAAGTACAGATTAGGTTCCTAACAGTGTATATCTTGCTGATGAGGCAAACTATAAATATCTGACTTTGCTATATAGACTGAAGGCTGGAAAAGCACTACTCATCTACTTACCTGGAGATATCCAGTATGTCAGCCTTAAATCCCTGCTACATTATATACACTCTTCATTTATTACTCATTTGGCAAGTGATTGCTATCTGGCTATCAGTCTGGAAAATTTCCTAAGGATATGACATCTGAAATGAGATCACAGACTGATACCTACAGATAAAAAGAGACTATACGGTAAAGATCTGGGAACACGTATTCTGATTATAAGAAGCATTTAGAACAAACGCCCTGAAAAAGAGTTGAGTTTAGTCAATGGGAAGAACAGCAAGACCAAGATAAATGTAGTGTGATTGAGGAAACGGAGTTTGAGACTACGGTTATAGATTCTGGGGACGAAAACCCAAGCCATGCAGCGGTTCAGAGACAAGAACTTGTCATTCTAAGTATAATGACACAGAATGCTGCAAGAGAAAGGATGAAATGATCGAGTTACAATTCGGAAAAAGAAAGAATAATAAAGGAAGAGTTGTTAGGAAGCTGAAGCAACATCCAAAGTATGATGGGACCTCTGGCTCCTACAATCCTTCTTCCCCTTCCTTCTTCCGAGAGGTTCTTGAGCTTTGCCTAATGTTTGGCTGTGGCTCTCAGCAAACTCAGTCGTTTGCAGACAAGCAACAAGTACATACTTTCAATAAAGCTTTATGACAGGTAAGTGCTGGGTATTGAGGACACAAATTCAGAAATCGCCATCCTCATGCAATCCTCATGCATGTGTCATAAGCCTCTCTAAACCCTAATTAACTGAGCTTCGTTTTAGTTCAACAGCATACAACTAGGAGATTTATACTGTACCGCTTTCACCGTTAAAGGTTTGACAGGCCAACGAAGCAAAAAGTGTCCGAAACTGGGGTTAGGCGACCTGAACTTCCCTACCCGGCTTTCAGAGGTTGCCTGACGCCGGCCCGCCCAGCACCCGTGCGATGCGGGCCGCTCTCCCAGGCCTGGGTCTGTACTTACGTAAGGAAGCACTCGGGTCGGCTGGTGGCTTTCCTGACTTCCCTCAAACACCGGTCCAGGGTCTGTCGGCGCATCAGGCGGGGCGCCATAGCTATCAACTACAGCGCCACGCGAGGGCCCAGAGCCGGCCGGAAGCCGTACGGCAAACACGCCTTACGCAACCCGGAGCTCAGAGCCTAAGGTTCCGCCGCGCACAGGTTCCGGCCCAGCACCCGGACGGTGTCCCCAGCACTGCGAACGCTTCTACTGGGCATGCGTGAAGGTGGGGCAGAAAGCCGGAAAGAGCGATTGGTCACCTCAGGCGACTTGGCTCTTTCTCCAAAAGGTTTGTTTTGTATATCTAAGAGGACCACAGTGGTGTCACGTGATCGCTTTCTGTGTCTGCTTTCGATACCTAAATATTCTGACGTAACGGTAAAAAAAAAAAAAAGAAATGTCGCTTCATGCCTCATTACGATCCAAGGCCTCGGGCCCCGCTACTGCCCCGTTCCTCGGAACCTCTGTTGCTGTCACCTTCGGCCTCTTGTGGCCCCGCCCCCGGGGCCCCGCCCCGCCCCTTGCCCTCTCTCCCTGCTCATTTCTGCTGGATCCCGGGCTCGCGCCCCGCCCCTGCCACTTTCCCCGCCCACTTGAGCTTTAGACACGCCCAGGGCCTCGGTCCCCGCCCCCTGCTTAGTCTTGTCCACTTCGCCCTAGATCACAGTGCAAGCGAGTAACTTCACGACATGTGGGGTGTAGTGAAGGCCGCCGCGTTGGCTGCGGGCGCTGCAGGTGAATACCGGACACCGCCAGGGGCTCCGGGACGCGGGGCGCGCTGGACGGGAGGTCGCGGGTGGCCAAGGGCTGGGTCTGAAGTGCTAGGCTTCCTAAGCTGCATTCTTTTAGCGCGGAAGTCGTTATTGTCCATCTCTCTGCTATTGGGTTGCCCTTGGCAAACGTGGACCAGACAGGTAACCTACCCAGGAGCACAGAAAAGGCACAGACTGCAGTAAATCAGGAGGGGACTCGAGTTACTATAAACACGCCGTAAGAGACAGGAGAAACCAGCAAAGTGGCAACTCCTGTAGTCTTGAGTCCAATCATGTTTTACACACCGACCCCATTATATTTTTCATCAGACATAAACATAAACGGGAAAGGAACAAGCAGAAGGAGTCGTAAGTTCCTTGAGTTCTTTCGACTTCTATCTCTTTTCTTGATAAGCAGAATCGTGGTGACATATACCCAAGTTTTCTGCCTGTCTCACTTTTTCCTCTTCCATTTTCTTTTCTTTCAATGTTGGCAGTTGCTACCCTCAGCCTGGGATTTTCTATTTGGAAAAAAATATAAGGCAGTATCGTTCCAGAGTTACTCTGTTACATTAGTGACAAATCCTTTAGCTAGCTAGCATACTCAAGATTAATTTATTAATTAATTTTATTAATATTATACTTCTTGCCTGAAAGTTCTATCTCCTGTCTGCTGGAACCTACTAGTCATCTTTCAGAGTCAGCTCTGAAACTGAATTTGGTTTTTTTTTGTGTGGATCCCTCTAGCCTTTCTGGCCAATCACTAAATCACTTGTCTACCCTAACCTCCCCCCCCAAAAAAGGTGCACCCTAGTGTGTGTGTATGTGAGAGAGTATTGTATCAAAAGGCAGAGACAATAGTTAAAATGATTTTCTGATTACTAGCTAGTGCTGAAGTTTTGCTAATACTCCCTGTTGATACAGTTTTCTATATGCCTGGTCAAATATAAGCTACTGTCTTGGCTTACTCATCGTAAGTTGTTTTTCTGTAAATATCTACTAAAGCAGAATCACATAGTCTCTCTTTGCAAGCTCTTAGAAAGTAGGCATTGCTTGTCAGATATATGCTAATGATATTAAAAATTGAGACTCTGGGCTGAGACTGTAACTCTGTAAAGTGCTTCCCTAATGTGCTCAAAGCCTGGATTCAGGCTTCATTCCCACACAAACCACCATGGTGGTGAATACCTGTCATCCCAGAACTTGGAAAATAGAGAGAGGAAGATCAGAAGTTCATGTTCATCCTCAGCTACAAACCAAGTTTGAGGACAACCTAAGATACATGAAACTCTATCTCAAAGTAAAATGATATTTTCTTTTTAAGAAGAAAAGTAAAGGGTTGTGAAGGACTCGGGATATAATTTCATGGAGCAGTACTGGTCTAGTATATGCAAGGCCAGGGCTTCGATTCCCAGTATGGAAGAAAAAGGAAAGGAAAGGAGCTACAGAGGAATGAGTTTAACACAGTTTCTCAAACTCTGATGTCTGACAAACCTGGGCTCAAGGCTCTGCATCACCACTTAAAGTGATGCCGAGGAAAAGAACCTAATCTCTATAAACCTAATCCCATATTTCTAAAAATGGGGGCCGTAATACCCAACCTACAGGATCACAGTAAAGATTGAATAACAAAGGTAGTCAGTGCACCTTTGTCATCATTTCTATTTTATCCTTATTGTATGGCCATGTAGACTAAAAGGCAAAGTCGCGCTACCGTACCATGCCCTCCCACATCAGCATTTGTGCTTTCACAATGTAGTTTGGAAGGACAATGGATTTGGCAAGATTTTGTAATAGCATTGATGCATAAATATTGCAGTGAAAGAAAACCCTGGGTCTCTGCGGGGGAGAGGGTAGAATCCCATTTTACTCTTCCAGTTCTGTCCTCTACAGATGACCAGTCCTAGCAGTTAGCAAAGACATGGAGGGTGCCTAGAAATTGAGGCATATAGCATTGGGTGGGTGGAGCTGGTTTGTTGGTTGCTCAGAGGCAGATTTATTATTTAGTTTCCACTTCTATAGTATATGAAAAGAAGTCCCCAAGTGACAAAATGGTCATAAGCTGTATATGTGAGTCAGGATAGTTTTATTGTGAGGCTGCAGATCAAACCCAGAGCTATATGTATGCTTGGCAAGTGCTGTGCCACTGAGCTCTACACTTCTGTCAGTGGGAGGGTTATTGGGAACAGATTTTAACTCAGAAAGACTGTAATTTGTATTCCTTTTCCGAAAAGCAAGCACAGAGGTATGTCTCTAATATCTTTTAGCAGCAAACTCCGTCAAGATGTCAGCAGTCAGAAAATACTTGAATACTTTCAACTGTTTCTAAAACCATACACCTCATGATACATTCCAGAGTGAAAGATGAGGGTAGGGGCTGGTGAAATGAGCCTATAAATATTAGTATTTGGGAGGTGGAGGCAAGAAGATGTGTGGCCTACCACTGCAATGTGGTCAAACTACCCAAGGTGACACCCTCAAAGAAAATTGACTCTCCCTCTCCCACCAGCTGTCAGTTTTCAGTACTGCTCAGCTGGAGATGAGACTTCATGCCCACCTCTCTTTTCATGTTAGGATTTTGTCCGGATTGAATTTTTGTACATCTTTTGAATGCTGTCCTAACTGCTGTGAATTCAGATGTGAGGCTGCACTGCTGTATTCTTTGTGGTTATTATCCACTGCTTCTGGCTCTTACATTTTTTTCTTACCCCCTCTTCCAGAGTAATCTTTGAGTTTAGAAGGAGGGGATGTGATATATATGCTCCATTTAGGACTGAGCAATATCTTATTTTCTGTATCTTGACCAGTTTCAAGTCTCTTTGTTAATCACCATATACTTAAATAGAAGCTTCTCTAATGAGGGTTGAGGGATGCACTAATCTATGGGTATAATAAAAAGTCATTAAAAGTCAGATCAAAACTATGCCCATTTAACAGTATGATAGTAGTAGGGCCTATGACCGGTCTAGCCACAGTTTCACTTACTTATAATGGTGTTGGGTATGGTCTCAACTTATGGAACAAGGCCTTTAAATCCAATCAGAAAGTTGGTGGTTACTGTCATCACATTTTTGCCACTGTTGCGTCAGTGGGACTATCTTGTCAGCTGGTGATTGTAGCTGTCAGGGTTCACAGTTAGGGAAGACTGATGATTAATTTACTCTTCAAGTAGTGTGCATAGCACCTTCTAGCATATGAAAGAAAGTCGACAGTGATGAAGCTTCCAGTGGGTACCAGCTTGTTTTCTTCATGTTTTGTGACTTAAGTATGTGGTATATCATCAGCAGTAGAAGTTCTGGAGGCTTACTAAAAGCATTGGCACTAGCTTATAGTTTGGGGACCCCATAGTATTCATTAGGCTTAACAACTCCTAAAGAAGTAAGCCATGTTAGCACTGGGCTTTTTGTTTGTTATTCTGCGTATCAAACAGAGGCATTGTTGCCTCATTATGAAGTAACTCCATTTAAATTATGTCATATATAATATATATTTATAGTATTTATAATTTATAATAAAATATTTATAGGGTATAGCATTGGGGAGAAAACTGGTTTATAGGTTGCTGAAAGGAAGATTTATTGTTTAGTTTCTGTTTCTATATTATAGGAAAAGAAGTTCCCCAAATGAAGAAATAGTCATGAGCAGTATACAGTATACACGGCAGAGGGGTTTTATATATTTTTTTAATGTGGGAGATCAAACCCAGAGCTTTGTGTATGCTAGCCAAGTTCTGCCACTGAGCTATACTCTCCTATCAGAATTGGAAGAGTGTGTGTGTGTGTGTGTGTGTGTGTGTGTGTGGTGTTGTGTGTGAATATCTGCAATGTGTATATGGAAGCTTCTACAGTACTAAGTTTCCATATGGACTTTGGTGTTAATTATCCTTCACCCTCTTCCCTCCTACCCCCACTCAGTTTAACCCTTCCTCTTCATTACTCCCTTTTATACTTCCTGCTACCATCTTTTATCTTGTAGTCATCTTTGCACTTCTGTCTTTAACCCTCTTACCTGTAATTGTCTTACAGGTTTATTGACAGATGGTTGTGCAAGGTAACCTTTCCTTAATGACAAATTAAACATTCTGGAGGTCAAAGGATTGAGGAGCAAAGAAACCTAACATTAGAGTTCTGACTTTCCAAGAGTCTGAATAAAAATATATTTGAAAAGTTAGGTTGAGGCTGGGGAGATGGCCCGGTCAGTAAAGTTCCTGCAAGTGTGATGACCTGAGTGCTGATCCCCAGCACACATGTAAAAATCATTAGGTATGATTGCACATATCCACCCTAGTTGTGGCACTGCAGAAGGAGCACACCTGGTCTCCAGAGCTCACTGACAGCCAGCCTAGCCAATCACCATGGGACTCGTTTAGAGAACTAGCTCCAAAGCAAACATAAGGAAACATATAATTTCATCTTCTGGCCTTTGTGAACATGTACACACACACACACACACAAACTTGGCTTGTGGTAATGCATAATAAATACATGCGTCAGAATATCACATTGTAAATTTTCAGCATATATGATTTATACTTGTCAATCATACCTCAATAAAACTGTAGAGGGGGGATCACATCATTTTAAACTCTTTATTTCCAGTTGCTTGGTCTATAAGATTTTATTCACAGACTCTTGCTGTAGAATCATACCTCTTCCTCCTTTAGATAAAGTTCACATAACTATTTAAAATGTACAGTGTTTGTTACATTCATGATCTTGTACAAATGTCATCTTTATCATGTTGCAAAGTGGCTTCATAACCCAAAAGGAAGCTCACATGTATTAAGCAGTTACTCTCCGTCTGAGCTTTATTTCTATTGCTGTGAAGACACCACAACCAGGGCAACTTATAAAAGAAAGAATTTATTGGGGCCTTTAGTTCCAGAGAGCAAGTCTGTGACCATCATGGTAGGAAGCATGGCAGCCGGCAAGCGGGCAGGCATGGTGCTGGAACAGTAGCTTAGAGCATGCATCTTTATGAGCAAGTAGAGTGGAGAGAAAGAGACAGTAGGAGTGGTGTGGACTTCTGAAACCTCAAAGCCCACCCTCAGTACCATAACTCCAAGAAGGCCATACCTCCTAATACACAGTTCCACCAACTGGGGAGCAAGCATTCAAATGTGTGCGCCTATGGGAGCCATTCTCGTTCAGACCACCATTCTCTCTTCCCTCTAGCCTCTAGTAATCATTATTTTGCCTGCCTCTGTACTGTGAACTATTTTAGATGCTTGATATAAGTGGGCTCATACTGCGTATGACTTTATGTCCAGCTCGTATCATTTAGCGCACTATTTTAGAGGTTCTTCCTTGTTAGAGTGTCAGTAATAGACCATTGTTTGTCTTGTGGGAATATTGCTGCTGTGAACATGCATTTGGTTTGCATTTTGATTTGCAGGTTTGTTTGAGTACTTAGGAATGGATATGTGGTCCTGTGGTGATTCTGTGTTTAATTTTTGTTTTGAGTAATTGCTAAACCATTGCGTTACAGCCACAGCGTTTTTCCTTTGTTCAATACTGTACAAGTTTTTCAACTTCTTTCTTTTTTCCTTGCTTTTTGGTTGGGCATGAAGCAGCGCGTCTCACCATGTATTGCACTTGTCTTCCTGACAAACACCAATGCTACTGAGTGTCTGACGTGCCTATTGACTATTTCTGTATCCTATCCTTTTATCTGTCTATCTGTCTGTCTGTCATCTAGCTAGCTAGCTAGCTGTTTGAGGCAAGGTCTTTCTGTGTAGTTCTGGCTGGCCTGGAACTGCTTTGTAGACCTGGCTGTGAACTCCCAGAGATCCCCCTGCCTCTGCCTCCTTAGTGTTGGGATTAAAGTTGTGTGCCACCATGCCAGCCCTGTCCCTTAATTTTTAAGACAGATTTCTTTGTTTGTATATAGTGTGTTCTGCCTGCAGGCCAAAAGAGGGCACCAGATCGGGCACCAGATCTCATTATAGATGGCGGTGAGCCACCCTGTGGTTTCTGGGAATTGAACTCAGGACCTCTGAAAGAGCACCCAGTACTCTTTACCTCTGAGCCATCTCTCCAGCCACTGTCCCTTCATTTGTTAAGTAAACTCTGTCACTGAGTTTTCACTGATACAACAGTAACCTTCTACACCATTCCTAAAATATGTGTTATTAGGGACCAAAAAAGCCAATAAAAAAAAGATTTTTTTCTCTCTCTCTCTCAAACCAGTTATTTTATCTCTAGAGAAACCAGTTACCAATTATTTCTAGAGATAAGATGGCATCAAAAGTTTAGTAACTACGACATAAAGATACTATTGTCTTTCTCACATATTAAAGGAAGTTTGTTTGTTTTCTATTAAATCAGAAGAACCAGCTGTTCCAGTGAACCGAATAACAGATAAGAAGCTACAGATAAAACTGCCACTTAGGCTTGCTTGGCGTGCCGGAGTCTGTGTTGTCCTTAGGGCAGGGGATATTAAAGTTTGCTTTCACCTGCCCATCCTGTCATCTGTTCCTTTGACATTTCTGTATGTTCCTACCAGCAGTTCCTGCTAAGAGTAGGACATCAGAGATGGGACCTGGACATAATATTTGGCTTTTCTCTACAAGTTCGTACAGCACAGACTCTCAGGAAGCTCACTGACATTATCCATCTATGATGTTTTAAAACTAGAAATACTTTTGAATTGAACCCATTGCAGACAAGTACCTCCAGGAGTGGTAGCAGTTCGACTGAAGATGTTGCTAGCATCTGTGCATTGTCCTCCACTGCTGGATCTTGGGAACCTGGGAATAAAGAAAGGACAGGCACACATACAGAAAACCAGGATGTAATAGGCTGTACTCACTTTGGTGGAGGCAGCAACACAGCCTTGAAACTCAGCATGTGTTTTATATATAGCAAGTAAGGGGTAGGTGAGCTTTTCTAGGTCGGAGGTCTCTGTAAGGGAACAGCTTCAGTCATCTGGGAGGAGGCAGCTGCTGTTGCTAGATTTTGTATACATTGGTCAATTGTTCCTAAATATATTCCTACTTGGACCAGAAGAAGGCTTGGTCATTCCCACAGGTCTGACCACTGGGATCCTTGACATGACTCTGCCCATGTCAACAAAACACATTCACTCAGGACTTCAGCCACTCCACCACACATTCATAACACTGTGCCTTATTGAGATAGGTTTATGGAAAATGTTCATGCAATTCACTGACAAGCTATCATTTTATGTCCTTAGCTGACCCAGTGCCCCGAGCAAGTGTCCCAATAGGTGAGGTGTTGATGGGAAGGACCAGGGATCAGAAAATATAGAAGACAGGTATCTGGGACCAGGAAGTCTTGCACAAGCTGATGACTTCTGCCAAGGAAGTTTATTAAGAAGGACAAAATAATGTATGCTATTTGTAGGGTGAGATTGAACCATAGTCAGCAGAAAGCTAAATCAAACACTATCGACCAAGAGAACACAGCTGCCTTAAGACTGATAACCACCGCCCTTCAGGGGCAGAAATTCAGGTTCCCAGGAGCTGAAACATTAACTCCTTTGAGGCCCTGGCTCTGGCCCCAGACCCAGACCTTGTCAATTCTGCGCCTGGGCAAGGACATAGAACTAATATCCCTCTTGTCCTTTTATCAAGGCCTTTCTGGCTCCCAACACTCAGAAGTGAGAGTGTGTGAATTCACTGTTGGCCTGAATAGAAAACATCAGGGCATCTCACATTGTAAAGATTGGATATTCTCTTTGTGGGGTTGAGTTTCAACTGTGCAGTTCTATTTGTGTATGTTGGGTATTCATACACTTAAATTTCATGATAATACAAAGAATATAACATTGGACTACATTAACCTGTTGGTAATGAGCACTTTTGGGTATTTTGGTGATTTGTCGTATAGATCAGGATATAGCAGAGAACATTCTTAAGCTACAGTTAAGTGCTATATTTTTACAGTTCAATAGTTACATAATAATGTATATAGTTTTCATTCTGTGGAGTGCTGATCTTAAAACCCAGGGTTTAGAAAGTAGGGAAGCAGAGTAACAGATGGGGGACCCCCCCCCCCCCCACACACACACATCCAATCATCTTCTTCGGTTGCTGAACGTCTTAGTTAGGTTTCCATTGCTGTGACAAGCGCCACACCAAAATCAACTTGAGTAAATGGCGTGTCCTAGCTCACCCTGCCAGCAATAGCCCATCACTGAGGAAACTCAAGGCATGAGCTAGAGGCAGGCGCTGATGCAGAGGCCATGCAGAGGCCACAGAAGAGTGCTGCTTGCCTCTCAGAGCTTGCTTAGCCCAATTTCTTACAGCACCCAGGACCACCTGCTAAAGAATGGTAAAGCCCACAATGGGCTGGACCCCTGCACATCAGTCACTAAGTGAGAAGGTGTAGCACAGGTTTCCCCAAAGGCCAGTCTGGCAGGAGCATTTTCTCAATTCAGGTTTCCACTTCCCAGGTGACTCTGTCTCGTGTCTGACATAAAACTATCCAGCACACAGAGTGAAAGCTGCTCTCCACAGCCCAAAGTAGTTCTGCCTGTATTTTGTCAACAGTATATAAATTAAATATATAAAACTCTGGCTCAGAAGAAACCCCAACATGGTATATACACTTTGCTCTTGTTTTCCTCTGAGAAGTTTGATGTTTTCTTAAGCTGATATTAAATAAAATACACACCCAAAGTACTGCCTAGGTAGGCCTTTCATAAATTCATTCCATGATGTGAAACAAAAAAAATGTGTACAGATTGGGAAGAAAATTGCCTGCCCTTATTGAGTGTGTGTTGTTCATTGTCACATTCAGACTCATGTAAAATGCAAACGTCACTGAGTACTTGGAATATTGCAATTAGCCCTAAGGGTTACTGGAAATACAAATTACTATGAAAACTGGTGTTCTTGGTTCAGAGTAAAAGGGAAGCTCGGGAATTGGAATTTTAAAATGTATTTTATTACTTTTAATTATGCATATATGTGTGGCTCTGTGTATATTAGTGCAGGCGCCCTTGGAGGCCACAGGCATCTGCTCCCCTTGGAGCTGAAGTTACAGGTAGTTATTAATTGCTCAACATGGGTGCTGGGAACTGAACTCAGGTCCTCTCTAAGAGCAGTAAATGCTCGTTTTGTTTTGTTTTGTTTTTATTAAATTCTTCATTAATTATACTTTATTCACCTTATATACCTTTGTAGTTCCTTCCCTCCTCCTGTCCCAATCCCTCCCTTCCTCCCCCTTCTGCACCTGTATCCCTCCCCAAGTCCACTGATAGGGGAGGTCTTCTTTTCCTTCCTTCTGATCCTAGTCTATTAGGTTTCATCAGGAGTGGCTGCATTGTCTTCCTCTGTGGCCTGGTTAGGCTGCTCCCCCTCAGGGGAAGGTGATTAAAGAGCAGGCCAATCAGTTCATGTCAGAAACAGTCCCTGTTCCCATTACTATGGAACCCACTTGGACACTGAACTGCCTTGGGCCAGTAAGAGCTCTTTAACCTCTGAGTTATCTCTCTAGCCCAAGAATTAGATTCAAATTCTAGACAAATAGCGTTTTCCCCTGTCGTCTGAACCTAAAACCTCATGCTTAGTAGGTAAAAACTGTACCATTTAGCTATATCCTTGGCCTTCTTAATTTTTCATTTTATGATAGTCTCACTAATCTGTCCACACTGGCCTTGAACTCAGTCTGCAACCTAGGCAGGCCTTGGCCTTCCACTCCTCTTACCTCCACCTCCAGAGTTGCTGAGTTATAGATCTGTGCCATCAGTGCTGGGTGATACACAGCTTGTCAATTCATGGCAGAGAAGAGTGAGTTAATAGTTGTCACACAAGTTTTTCCAATTTAACATCATAGATAAACAAGGAATTTTACAGCCCTTTGGTAAGTTTTTAAAAATAAATTTAGAGGGACATTAATTCTCAAAAGAGAGATGTCAATTGCTGTTTGATTTCTCCAGGGCTTTTCTCAAGAGTCCAAACTGCAGCTGCAACAGGGAGAAGTTTTTCCACAGCACAGTCCCTGCATCAAGCATCGGGTCCTGTGTGGAGCCTGGGTCGGCTCAATCACGTGGCCATAGCAGTGCCAGATTTGGAAAAGGCCTCATCATTTTACAGGGATGTTCTAGGGGCCCAGGTAAGTGAGGCGGTCCCTCTTCCAGAACATGGAGTATCTGTTGTTTTTGTCAACCTGGGAAACACCAAGATGGAACTGCTTCATCCCCTGGGGAGTGACAGTCCAATCGCAGGCTTCCTGCAGAGGAACAAGGCTGGAGGAATGCATCACGTCTGTATCGAGGTACTTCATTGTCTTAATGTCTGCTGTTTGGGGTCTCTTTCAAGCTTTGTACCGTTTAAGATTACATTTCACCAGAACCCTTACTAAGTTTTAAAAGGAGTTGTACTGTCATTCTTCTTTAAATTTGAGTGTGTGTGTGTGTTTGTGTGTTCATGCGCACATTCTCTTTCCCTTTAGGAAACTTTAACAATGGTATTAATGTATTTTGAGGACAGCTAGATCCAGGAGACTTAAAACAGGTTACCAAAGTGATTGTGTTGATGAAATGTGGCCTCTCTTGTGATAGGACTGTGAGTGCTTTTTACTATCACTATGAGGCAAGTAGGTACATGAAGAAACTTTATAAAATGATAATTTTGTCAACATGCCAAGGTTATAGTTGCCAGGGATTGAACTGAGGGCCCCATGTGGGCTAAGCGTGTGCCAGACACTGGCCTACATCCCAGCCGAAGTGGTCTTATGATTCTGTTCTATCCTTAAAAATTGAATAATTAATTCCTTATCACAAAACCAATTAGTTTTCAACATACCAAGCCATGCATGTGGAGGTCAGAGGACAACTTTCAAGAGTCAGTTCTCTGCTTCTTCCATGTGTGTTCCAGGGATCAAGTTCAGGCCATCAGGATAGGTGGCAAGCACATGTCTTCACTGAGCCATCTCTCTAGGCTCTAATTTTTAAATATCTCCAAAACTTCATTTTGCTAACACTGAGCAAACATGAAGAAATGACAGTAACATTCTCAGTAGAGACTATTTATCTGTAGATGGTCATGTTTGAATAACTTGACTGTTAGACTACCAACAGTGCCAGTTAGGCTTTAGTTTAAATGAATTTGATGGGACAATTCATTAATGGTAAAGCCTCAGTTCTGATCCAGAAGAGTACTAGGTTGACTAGAATGAAGTCAAGGATATATTCATATATGAGAGCCTATGTTCTGCTAAGTACCAGGAACTCTGCAAAATACATGGACCATATCCCCAGTGAGGAGGGGATATTTAACCAGTCAAGAAGACCCTACTATGATAATGGAGTTAAGATGTGTATCTTCTCAGTAATACAAGTGAGGTAGGCGGATATGAAGTACTTGATATACATTGTTTTATTTAACTTTCATAGCTGCTCTGTTAGGATGCTACTAACCCATATCAAGGGAGAAAAAACCCAAAACTTGGTTAATGTGCATACAGTAGGGTTAGATGTACATGGCAGGGCTCAGGTTCTGTTTCCAGGGTTTTCCATAAGGCCAGCTGCATTCATTGTATGATCAGACCTTATAATTTGGGGCTGGGGAAACTATCCAGCATAGACCGGGGACTACAGAATCCTGGTGTTTACCCTTTCTTTCATTCTGGGGAGACTAATTTGGCTGGAGGTTCTATCGGTAGATGGAGGGTCTGTGTAAGCCCCCCAGCCCCCTCTACCCAGATGAAAAGTAGACCATCTGCCTTCGAGTATACTCTCCTTTCTCCTACACTGTGTGGTCTAGGTTCCACATCAAGAGAGCTCATGCCATCAAAGGAGGCCAGCTGTGAGTCAGAAGTTCAGTCAAGTAAAGAAAAGTGGGAGTCCAGTCAAGTAACAGCAAATTCAAAAGTAGAGATCAGAAGAGGGAAATAGAAATGTTATGAGAATAAAATGAAGGTAGGTGACATATGATAGTCTGGGAAGTGCTCAGTTGCTACTTCAGTCTGACACTCACCTGTTGCCCTGAAGTTGCCACACACAGAAGTGGCTTAATTTCATGGATTTTATTTTCCAGTCCTGAACTGTCATATATGGTTTATGGGACTGCCTCAGGCATTGCTGTTCAGCAGCCAACAAGAAAGGAAATTAGAAAGAGAGTAGGGCTAAGTGCCTATTGGTGACTTAGGCATTTTATCTGTCACGTCTGCTCATATCCTGCAGACCTGAAGTTAGTCAGCTGATGCTTGTGGCTACAAGAGACACTGGGGAATGTAGTCTGTATCTGAGCAGCTACCTGTCCCACTGCAACAAGTTTCTATAGTTAAAGGGAAGAAAGTGAGAGCATCAGTCTGGGCCAGGCTTGGCTATCAATCACTACAATACTTGGCAAATTTAATTTATTTTTCAGGATTTATTTTATGTGTCTGGGTGTTCGGCCTACATGTATGTCTGTGCACTACATGCATTCAGTTCCTGTGCAGGCCAGAAAGGAACATGGGATCCCCAGGAAATGGGGTTTCAAACAGTTGTGAACCACCATGTGGGTGCTGAGAACTGAACTCTAGGCCTCCAGAAGAGGAGCAGGTGCTCTTAACCACTGAGCCATCTGTCTCCAGCCCCAACTTGGCAATTTTTAGAAAGAGGCATTGCCAAGATAGCCTATTCTTCTTGCTGTATGGACAGATGCTACGAGATTAAAGCATTAGTTCCTCAGAGCAGGTGGAACACAACCTACTGCCTTTTCTTGGACAGAAAACATATTTTTGAGTGTGAATATTGAGGATTTCAGCCTCAGTATATTACAGGACTATAGTCAATGTGTTCTGGCTGCAGGCCTTGGGTCTTGAACTGTCTTCTAAAATGCAAAATGTGATAAGGCCAATGAAGAGCCCTCTCTGTGGCCAGCATTCCAGTTCCTGTGCTGTGCCAGAGGCACCATTTGATTTGCTCGGGAGCTTGAGTCAGGGAGCTGAAGGTCTGCCGCACAGGCCCTGCCCTGAGCTTCTCTTGGGACACAGGCCAGCAGTGACTACAGTGCTGTCCCAAATGCCTCACTCATGTGACTGGTAGTGAGCTCACTCTTACACCTTGCCAATCAGCTGGACCTTTTTTAATAGGAGGTCCTAGAGGAGACCCCTCTGGCTTAATACGCTAAGTATAGCTCTGATGATAGCTGGATTTCTTTCCTTCTGAGTTTGTGTGTGTGTGTCCCACAAAGTCAGGGAAGACTATGTGCTGGCTTCTGATGGAGCCTTCTGCCCTTGCCTACTGGTAATAGGCAGGATTGAAGCAGGCCTCCTTTGAGAGCAAGTCCCCAGATCCTGACTTAAAAAAAAAAGATGTGTATGAATGTTTTGCCTGAATGTATATATATATGTACCTGGAACCTAAAGAGGATAGAAGAGGGCATAGAGGGCACTGGATCCCCAGAACTGAGCTTCAGCTAAGGTGATTGTGAGTGGCCATGTAAGTGATGGGGAAAGAACAGCTAGAAGAGTAGCCAAATATTCTTGACTGTTTAGTCATCTTTCTAGCTCCTAGACCCTGATTCTTAGTGGGAAGAGCCCACTAAGATGTTTTCAAGATGCTATTACCGTGAATGTGTTCTGAGAAAAAGGAGAATGTGAAAATTTTTAAAACTCTACAATAATTTGAATTTCAAATTACCAGAAATGGAGAACATGGGACCAGCAATATTTGCATATGTAAGAAGTAACAACATGTCCAGCCTTTGTGAACATAAGAAAACTCAAGAGTGTTGGCACTTGACAAGACAGGAGACTCATAAGCACCACATCACAAAAATGCGTTTCCTTGGCTTTCTCTAGCATTTTGGTCATATATATCATTAAGTTCTATGTGTCTTTTTGTTGCATGACTTTTCTGGGGAACATGAAAGAGATCTCTGTCTAAACTTGAGGGAACCTACAGCCCAAAGAATAACTCATCCAACTTTAACCTTGATGAGTAGAATGGATATAATAGGGGGGTTACTTACCAGGTGGTGGACGACTAAGGAGGACTGCATCTAACTGCAGAATTCCCAGCACCCTGCCCACCAACCCCTTATTTTATAAGTTTCTCACTCTACAGCAGAAATGATGCCATAGACTTAGAGCACCACCTAGTATGAAAGCAGCAGAAGTGACTACAGGCTTAGATAACAGGTCACAAGCAAACTCAGATCCAGCAAAATCACACTTCTGTACACTATGTTCTTGCTCTTCCTGGGGATTCTGTTGGCCTCAGAAAACATTGTCCTGGGGAAGGACAACTTGTTTTTCTATAGTCTGCAACATAGACAGCTTAATGCAGATGGCTTCAAAATGGAGTCATTCTGGGTGGGCTTTGGAGAACTACACTTCTGTAAGTGTTTATAGTTCTTCTCTAGCCTTTCTTTTGCTGTTTCTTTCATAATATCATATTTTCTTTTATCATAAACCTACCCATTGGAGAATTAGCTTTCTCTGTCCAGTATTAGATATGTTCTTTCTCACTGGAACCTTATCTGAAACCTCTGATTGTGTAGTATCTGCTGTGGATACACTGTATGGCTCTAGAATTATAATAAATCATACTTCTGTTTATCGTAACCTGCCCAGTTTCTGGTACTATATGATGCAGCTTGAACAGATGAGGTACAGCCCTGTACAATGAGTGGGAACCCTGCATGTTGTAAGGTTCACACAGGATTGGTGTGAAGAGTACAAAAGCCTGTGCTGTATGTGAGAGAGTATTGATAGACATGTGACTTGTGTGTAGGAGTGTGTGTGTGTGTGTGTGTGTGTGTGTGTGTGTGTTGGGGTTGGGGTGTTGCCTAGCATGGAGATTCAGGGTTAGTGTAGAGTACATCACTACAGGGGGACTTGGAGATTAGCATAGGGAGTCAGAGGCCAAGTGGTATGAGATGTGTGCCATCATGGGAGTTGTCGTGGTATGGAGCACCAGAGTGGGCAGAGCCATGATGGTAGATTCACTTGGCAGGTATTGGGAAGAAACAAACAGGAAGAGGAAGGGCCACACCCTTGGGACTCTTGGTGCCTGTTTTGAGGGCCCAAGAAAGATGAGGAGCCTGTGGTTTATGGTGTAATGTGTATTGTCAGAGAGAGAGATAGGCTTCCATGCACAGGAGGTGTGTTCTAGCATGGCGAGTGTGAGCTGAGGTGAGGGGCAGAGCCACACGGGGTGGCTGAGGAGTCAGCCCAGCAAGCTGGAGCAGTATGGTGTAGACGCATTCCTGGAAAGGAGCAGTAGAGACCGGCTGTCTCAGAGGATCAACCGGATGAGTGACAGTGATGGCCACCAGGTGTTTGTACAGGAAGACTATAAGGTTTGATTTAAAGGTGATCTTTTGCAGACTGATGAGAAAAAGTATATAAGAAAATATTCTTTTTAATGTTAGGTAAATGTTTAAAACATGCGACACTAGTTACAGGTTTGATGTTGCCACAGTCACATAACAGATAAGTTGTTTTTCTGTTCATGTTTTACAGCTTTTTTCATTGAGCCATATATGCCTTATGAATGTTACGTGAGTTTAAAGTAAATGGCTAGTGAGATAACTTATTTCCTTCATCCTGAGGAATGCTCTTCAACCAAGAAGAGAGATGTAGAGGAATTTTAATTTAGAACATGGCTGTTCTGACAGCAGATCACACCCTAAGACTTTCTAGGTCTGTGTGATCCAGCTGGAATACAAACAGGCCTTTAATCCAGGAGTCAGACAAGCAGATCTGAGTCTAAGGTCTGCCTGGGATAGAGCAAGTATCAGGTAAAGTAAAGCTTAGATCCAGGCATAGTGTACAGGCATTTAATCCCAAGCAATGAAGGTAAAGTTAGTTTTGTAGAAGGAGGCACCCATGTTTGAAAGTGATGTCTAATTGAGTAGCAGAAACAATGATGAATCAGAGCAAGATTTGACAGAACAGGATACACCCAACTCTCACGAGAAGAGAGAGGAAAGGGAAGCTACTTAAGGGGCAGCAAGAGAGAAGGGAGGCAGTTTTTCCTGAGACAGTATTAGAGAGACAGGTTGCAGAAAGAGAACTCAGATAAAGACTGAATGAGCCAGAGAATAAGAGGAGCCAAGAGATTAGAGCCGATTGCTTGAGTTAGTTTGAGGCCAAACAGAGCAATTCAGAGGTCAAGAGAGAAGTCAGATTGAATAAATCAGCTGTGAGAAGAGTTTGGGCCAGAACAGCTGAGTTGAACCAGCCAGCCCAGAGCTCCGAAAGAATAAGAAAGGGTGAGCTTATTCAGCAGTGAGTCTCCGAGGCCGAAAACATTCTAGGCCTGCGTTAGACGGCATGAATGCTAGAAGCTTCCAGGTCTAGGCCTAGGTTAGTAGACGGAGGCGTAAGCCTCTAAGACGACAACTGAAACAGGTGAATGAAAGTTTCTTTTACAGAGAGAAATTCTACTTTCAAAAATCATCTCAGGGACCTGGAAAGATAGCTTAGTAAACTTGTCATACAAGCTTGAGTACCTGAGGTTGGTCCCCAACCCCTTGGAAAGCCAGTGTAGTGGCCCTTGTCTGTAATCCCAATACTAGGCAGGCAGAGAGATATTCCTGGGACTCACTGGCGGGCTACCCTGGCCTTATCTGTGAACTCCATGTTCAGTGAGAGACCTTGTCTCAAAGAAATCTAGAGAGTGACTGAAGAAGACATGACCTCTGACCTGCATATAGCCACACAAATAATAATTTTAGTCTAGTCCAACAGTGTCAAAGACCCGTTGTCCCATTCAGCCTAGGGGCTAGCATAGGATATCCCTTGAGTCTACACACTCAAGGCCGCTCTGGGAAACACAGTAACACAGCCTTTCAAAAGTCCATTTTCTTTTCGGTAATAAGCTCCTCAGGAAATCCTTCTGCAAGTGTTGCCTGTGCCAATGTCTCCTAGACATAGAGTTTCACGGGATGGTAACACTTATAGGGAACTAGACAAAGCAGACAGGCAGACAGCGTGGTGAAGTTTCGCTTCATTCTAATATTGCTGTATAAGTGTATTTTATTACAGAGAAATATGAAAGGGCAGAATGTCATCATCCCCCGCAAGAGCATATCCATGCTGACCTAACTTCCTCCCATGAGATCCCACCTCCTAAAGGTTCCACCACCTCCTAACAGAGCTACGTGCTGGAGATCAGGCATCTAGGGGACACTTAAGAGCAAAACTGCAGCATCTGTCATTAAACATATGCTGAAAGGGTGCTTTGCTGTCGTTGGAGCCCAGCAGTTGGAAATGCCGTACACACCTATGGCAGATAGGGAGTGTCATCTGAAGCATTCCCAGGATTATACAGGAAGCTGCTGAAGAGTCAGCTTTTAAAATATTATTATTACAGAGTGCCAGTGCAGGCCAGAATGGGTCATTGGGACTCATGGAGCTGGGGTTACAGGTCCTGGTGAGCCACCCAGCATGGGTGCCTGGAACTGAACTCTGGGAACAGAGTTTGGGCGTTCTAGAAAAGCAGCAAGCACTCTTAACTGCTGAGCAATCAGTCCTGCCCTAGTCAAAATAATGTTATGTTTACACAGTTCATTTAGATTTAGCCTTTAGGGTAGGATTGAAATATAAATATTTAATCTAGACTTTTCACTTAGCTTTAATAGATTTAAGTCAGGTTGAGGACTGAATTCATTCATTATTGATACCAATTAACAACATTATATTTTTATGTAAAGTGAAATCTCTTTGTTAAATCAATCAAGCACTCATGAACTATTAAAAGTGACACATTGTTATTTGTTCATGAAATGTTGCTTGTTTGTTAGACTGAGAATTATGTACCTTAGGGCTAAAACTTGCCTGCCAGCAAAGGAAGTTTCATTGCTGTTTTATTTTTTTTAAGATTTATTTATTTTATGTGTATGTTTGTTGGCATGTGGGTATGTGCACTACTTGCTTGCCTGGCACCATGGAGGTCACTGAATACCCTGAGACTGGACTTACAGATGGTTGAGAACCTCCATATAGGTGCTGGGAACCAAAACTAGGTCCTCTGCTAGAACAAGTGCTCTTGATCACTGAGTCGTCTCTCCAGCTCTGCATTGTCATTTTTAAATGGGGCTGCTGAGCACTTTAAGGTGAATCTTCTGAATTCTTTGTTTGTTTGTTTGTTTGTTTGTTTGTTTGTTGAGACAGGGTTTCTCTGTGTAGTGTTGGCTGTCCTTGAACTCTGTAGACCACGTTGGCCTTGAACTCACAGAGATCTGCCTGCCTCTGCCTCCCAAGTGCTGGGATTAAAGGTGTGCTACACCTCTGCCTGGCTCTTAATTCTGATTATTAAAGCTTTAATAATCTGATTTTAAAGCTTAAACGATTCTCTTTTTTTTAAGATTCATTTATTTTTGTATCTGAATCTCCTGTCTTCCTGTACAACTGCATGACAGAAAAGGGCATCAGATGCTACTATAGGTGTTTGTGAGCCACCATGTGGTTGCTGGGAACCGAACTCAGGACCTCTGGAAGAACAACCAGTGCTCTTAACCACTGAACCATCTCTTCAGCCTTGGCAACAATCATTCTTAAATCACCATAAGAAGGGGAAAATCAGCCTCAGCTCCAGACTTACACT
Organism: Pachyuromys duprasi; assembly: GCA_028658305.1. NCBI lineage: Eukaryota > Metazoa > Chordata > Mammalia > Rodentia > Muridae > Pachyuromys > Pachyuromys duprasi. The sequence continues at coordinate 42,934,835 of CM053758.1, forward strand.
GATACATGCAGTTACTGGTATGAAGTTAAAGTGGGAATCAGACAGCACTTATTTACATTAGTACACTGAGGACCCTGGAGCGCTATCTGAAGCAGAACTTCAAGTGTTTGCAGCATATGAAGGCACTTTTAAAGATGGGTGCCTTTTTTTTCTTTTTTTAATTTCTTACAATTTATTCATTTTGTATCCCAGCTCTAGCCCTCTCCCTTGTCCCCTCCCAATCCTTTCCTCCCTCCCATGCTCCTCTCCCAGTCCACTGATAGAGGAGGTCCTCCTCCCCTTCCCTCTGACCCTAGCCTTATCAAGTCTCATCAGGAGTGGCTGCATTGTCTTCCTCTGTGGCCTGGTGAGGCTGACCCCGCCCTTAGGGGGAGATGATCAAAGAGCCAGCCCCTGAGTTCGTGTCAGAGACAGACCCTGTTCCCCTTACTAGGACACCCACTTGGAGACTTAGCTGCCATGAGCTACATCTGTGCAGGTGTTCTAGGTTATCTCCATGAATGGTCCTTGGTTGGAATATCAGTCGCAGAAAAGACCCCTAAGCCAAGATTTTTTGGTTCTGTTGCTCTTCTTATAGAGCTCCAGTCCCCTCCAGGTCTTTCTATCTCCCCCTTCTTTCATAAGATTCCCTACACTCTGCCCATAGTTTGGCTATGAGTCTCAGTCTCTGCTTCGAAACCTTGATCAGTAGCCTTTCAGAGTCCCTCTGTGGTAGGCGCCTGTCCTGTTCCCTGTTTTCTCCCTCTTCAGATGTCTATCCCATTTGCTTTGCTGAATAAGGATTGAGCATCTTACTCAGAGTCCTCCTTCTTGCTTAGCTTCTTTAGGTGTATAGATTTTAGTATGTTTATCCTATATTATATGTCTAATATCCACTTATAAGTAAGTATATACCATGTGTGTCTTTTTGCTTCTGGGATACCTCATTCAGGATGATCTTGTCTAGTTCCCACCATTTGCCTGCAAATTTCATGATTTCCTAGTTTTTAATTTTCCTTTATGTAAATGTACCATAATTTCTATATCCATTGTGGCATTGAGGGACATCTGGGTTGTTTCCAGATTCTGGCTATTAAAAAAAAAAAAGCTATGAACATGGTTGAGCAAATGTCCTTGTTGTATAGTTGAGCATGTTTTGGATATATGCCTAGGAGTGGTATAGCTGGATCTTGAGGTAGCAGTATTCCTAATTTTCTGAGAAAGTGCCAGATTGATTTCCAAAGTGGTTGTACAAGTTTATATTCCCACCAGCAATGGAGGAGGGTTCCCCTTTCTTCATATTCTCTCTAGCATGTGTTGTCACTTGAGTTTTTAATCTTATCCATTCTGATGGGAGTAAAGTGAAATCTCAGGGTCATTTTGATTTGCATTTCTCTGATTAAGGACATTGAGCATTTCTTTAAGTGTTTCTCTTCCATTCGATATCCTTCTATTGAGAATTTTCTGTTTAGTTCTGTACCCCATTTTTTAATTGGATTACTTGATTTGTTGCTGTTTAACTTCTTGAGTTCCTTATATATTCTGGACATTAACCCTCTGTCAGATATAGGGTTAGTGAAGATTCTTTCCCAGTCTGTAGGTTGTTCTGATGACAGTGTCCTTTGCTTTACAGAAGCTTTTCAGTTTCATGAGGTCCCATATTTTTGATTGTTGATTTTAGAGCCTGTGCTGTTTGTGTTCTGTTCAAGAAGTTGTCTCCTGTGCTAATGAGTTCAAGGCTCTTCCCCACGTTTTCTTCTAACAGATTTAGTGTATTTGGTTTCATGTTGAAGTCTTTGATCTACTTGGACTTGAGTTTTGTGCAGGGTGATAAATATGGATCTATTTTCACTTTTCTAAATGTAGATATCCACCATTTATTGTAGATGCTGTCTCTTTTTTTATTGTAAGATCTCCCATGCTCTTGACTCAGCAGGATTAACATAGTAAAAATGGCCATCTTAACAAAAGCAATCTACAGATTTAATGCAATTCCCATCAAATTACCAACACAATTCTTACAGACCTTGAAAAAAAACCTCTCAACTTCATATGGAATAACAAGAAACCCAGAATAGCTAAAACAATCCTCTACAAATAAAAAATCTTCTGGAGGTATCTCCATCCCTGATCTCAAGATGTCTATAGAGCAACAGTAATAAAAACTGCATAGTACTGGTGTAGAAACAGACTGGTGAGTCAATGGAATTGAATAGAAGACCCAGACATAAGCCCACACACCTAAGGACACCTGATTTTTGACAAGATGGGTTACTATTGACCATGTTGTTTTTTATCACTTAGGGGGCTAGAATTAATTTCCTAAAACAAATTTTGGTTGGTTGATTGGTTTTTGCATTTCTTATATAGCTATTACATGTACTTTCAACTCAGAAAATAAAGATAGTTTATTTTATTATTTTCATAATTGTCAAATATTCAGAGATTCTTAAAGAAATGTACATTTGGAACTAGAGCAGTGGTTCACAACATGTAGGTCAAAACCCCTATGGTATGGGTACATGAATGACCCTTTAAGGGTCTGCCTAAGACCACCGAAAAACACAAATATTTACATCATGATTCATAAAAGTAGCAAAATTTTCAGTTATGAAGTAGCAACAGAAATACTTTTATGGTTGGGGGTCACTACAACATGAGGAACTATATTAAAGGGTCACAGTTTAGGAACATTGAGAACCACTGAGCTAGAAAGATGGTTCACTGGTTAAGAGAACTCAATGCTCTTACACCCATGTCAGTGTTATGCCAGGATCATGAGACCCTCAGAGACCACCAGGAGACAACGCGATGCAAGAGCAAGAGAGCTTTATTAGGAGAGCGATTGAACTCGGGACCCAAGTCTCACGGACACAGCAGTAGAGAAGTGCGACCTCAAGCCCTGGGTGAGCAGTGTTTTTAAGGGAAAAACCACAAGCAGGGGGTTTCCATGACAGTAAGCAGGCGGTTCATGCCTTGGCGTTACAGGATTGGGTAAAAGTCATGGGGGCAAGGTGACTCCCTAACTGAGGCACATGATCACAATTGCCATTCTTCTAAAACTACATCTGGAACATTGGGAGAATTTTCCCAACCAATTCTCATTGAGAATCATGAGAGGAAATCCAGGGAGATTGTCTCTGTTTTCTACCAAGTATTATTCTGTGATATTTCCTGGAAGCTGTTACTAGGAGAGTTAACTTTGTTTTCTGCCAAGTGCACATTCTGTGATATTTCTTGGTACCTGAGTTCAGCTCCCAGTCAAGATGGCTTCTCATTTCAAAATGGAGTCACCCAAGCTAACTTAAACTCTTCATCAGGTCTTCACAACCTCCTGTAACTCTAGCTCCAGATGACCTGATGCTTTCAGCCTCCAGCCAGCTGCACTCGCATGCACATACCCACACTCAGACACACAATTAAAAATAAATTAATATTGAAAATAATTGGAAATTTCACAGCAACACTAGCAGAAGGATGGATATAGCACAAGATCTTCAAAATCAAAATGAGTCAGTCAAAGAAATAGTAATAGAAATAGATGCTGCTCCAATATTAATTAAGGATTTTTAAAAGGAACTTGTTACATTTCAGGAGTATTTGTTAGTGTGCTGGCTAGGTTTTTGTCAACTAGAATCACCTGAGAGGAAAAAATCCCTGAAAAAAGGCCTCCCTAAGATCAACCTGTGGGCAAGTTTGTGGGGCTATTTCTTGGTTAGTGATGGATGTGGGAAAACCTGGTTCATTGTGAGTGGTCCCACAACTAGGCAGGTAGCCCCAAGGTGTATAAGAAAATGAGCCAAACTATCAAGAATAAGAGTCCCAAACAGTGAGTGCAGAGTTAAGGGATGATAAATAAATAAAGAAGACAAAAGAAAAGCTGGCATGGAGACGTCTCGCATAAGCTGATGATTTACACCAAGCAAGTTTATTAAGCAGCAGAGCTTCTTATACACTACTTACTTACAGGGGGAAATTGCCAAGGTCAGCAGAAAGCTAAAGGAAACAGTGTAGGTAAAGAGAACACAGGATGCCTCAGGCACAGAATTAGGATTGATAACTGCAGCCCAGGGGAAAGAGTCAGATCCCTGAAACTGTAACTTTGCCTCCTTTGAGGTCCTGGCCCCAGCCCTAGACTGGGTCTGCTAAGTCTGCCTCTGTACAAGGACACAGAACCACTATTCTCTTTGTCTTTTCATGGGGCCTCTAGAAAGCCTTGGATTGATGGGGCTCTCAACAAGAGAAAAGGCCAGGGGGAGCAGGCCAGTAAGCAGTGTTCCTGCCTGGACTTTCCTTGGTGATAGAGTGTGATCTAAGGGTTGTAAGATGAAATAAGCCCTTTTTTACCCAAGTTGCTTTTGGTCATGATGTCCTATCTCAACAAAAGAAAGCTAATTAAGGCATTTAGATTAGGACCACATCTTGGATTGCGGGCAATCAAAGAATACACTAAATTATAGGATGTAACATCTAAATGGTATATATTTGTGCTTGGGTATAATGCCCTATAAATTCTTGCCATAGTTTGAATAGAAGTTACCAAAGAGCACTATACTTATTATAAAATTATATAATACTATAAAATTTCAATATGGGAAGTACAAAAATTATCAACCTCTAAATTCCCACCACTCAGACTGAACAGTTTTCAAGATCTTGTCACATCTCTTTTCTTTATTAAACCATCTTAACTTCCAACATGTCATTTTGCTTTTACCTCTCAAATAGGCATTCATTAGATGATATCATGCCAATCAGAACTAAAGGTAGTTTTCTGAAATGCACATCATCAAACTTGCAAAATTGAGTTGCAGGTGTCATTTTATAGTTGACTTTCTCTAACCAGTATTTAACAAGTATATAATCCATGCATTACAAATGTGATCAGATTATTTGTATTAAAGAACATCTCAGCTGGCCATGGTAGAAAGCACCTGTAATCCCAGCACTCAGGGAGGCAGAGGCAGACAAATTTCTGTGAGTTCGAGGCCAGGTTGGCTACAAAGAGAGTCCAGGACAGCCAAAGCTACACAAATAAACTCTGTCTTGAAAAACAATAATAATGTACATCTTGACATTAGTGTAATTCATTTGTCACAGCTAGTGAACCAAGGCTGAACCACTGTTAGCAAGTAAAGTCTAGATTTTGTTCAGATTTCCTTATCTTTTATTCACTGACCCCTCCATTTATTTTTTATTTTTTTGTTTCTTGAAACAGTTTCTCTGTGTAGCCCTGCCTGTCCTGGAACTTGCTCTGTAGACCAGGCTGGCCCCAAACTCAGAGATCTACCTTCCTTTGCCTCCTGACTGCTGGGATTAAAGGTTTGTGGAACTCAGGAGGCAGAGACAGGCAGATCTCTGTGAGTTCGAGGCAAGCCTGGTCTACAGAGCAAGTTCTAGGACAGTCAGGGCTACACAGAGAAACTGTTTCAAAAAAAAATGGAGGGGTAATAAAAACTGCATGGTATGGCATAGAAACAGACGGATCATTAGAATCGAATCGAAGACCCAGAAATAAATCCACATACCTATGGACACTTGATTTTTGACAAAGAAGCCTAGAGTTTTTCTTTTGGTTGAACTGAGGTTGTTGATTTGGAAAGGCAGATGCCATTCTTACTGTCTCACTTCAATAAATATAACACAGGAAGCAAGACACTATCAATGTCATTGTGGACATTAACCTTGCCTATCTAACCTGAGAAATCAGTTCATTTTACCACTGTAAAGTATCCATTCCTTTTCCCCATCATACTCTGTCTTTGGAAGATTGCCATTATGGAAAGCCCCAACTAATAAATAGAAAGTTGCATCAAACTGAACTGTGGCTATAGCTTCAGCTCTTGGAAGCTGTTTGGATCTATGTGGGTTGACATATACAATTTTTAAAAATACTTCCTGTTGTCTACATTGGGGGGTGTGGCTCAGCAGTTAAGAGCACGCGTTGCTCCTCTGGGGAACTGTGGTTCTATTCCCAGCATCCACTTATCAGCTTGTGACTGTCTGTAACTCTAGTTCTAGGGAATTTAACTTTCTTTTGGCCTCTGCAGGCACTGGGCGCACACACAGTACACAAACATGCATGCAGACAAAACATCCATACACATAAAAAAAAACTTTCTTATTTTCTATGACTGCAAACTCATAATTCCTGCTGGAACCCTAGAATCAAATATTTCTCCCAGCCCTGATCCCATAACTGGAGAATGGTGTCAGAAACCACAATCTTGGTTGCTGAGTGTGCTGGTTCTGGTTTGAGTGTCATTGGTTCGAAGCCTTCTTACTAATACATATAGCTGTATTTGTGTGTGTACCCTTGCAGAATGCATGCGTTGTCACTCCCCATAAACTCTCACTGATACCTGCAGCCTAATCCATTATCACATAGAGATCCCACTGTGCCCATCACTTGTCTGATCCCCCTTTCCTGCACTACAAATAAATGAGACATTGAAGAGACCCAGCAGAGAATTTTACAACTACAAGTTTGGGGTCTTACGGTGGAGAGTAACATTTTGATTTCAGCTTTGTAGTGATCTTCATTTCTAGCTTTAATCACAAAGGCCATAAACAGGTAGGATTTCTTGGGGGACGGGGGGCTTGGATCAGGGTTGCTGAACACCTACTATGTGCAAACTGCTAAGAACATATTAGTCACCTCATTTTAATCCCTAACTAATTCGCCTGGTAGATGTTTGTGCTAGTAGATTTCCTTCACTGTAGGAAATACTGGAAACAATGAACTTGAAAAGACAAAAGGTTTATTCTGGCTTCCTGGCTTGGAGATCCCAATCCATGACTTATTCTCTTCCTTACTTGGGATAAGGCAGCACTTCATGGAAGAAGCAAAAGACCAGCTGTGGCTTCACTATCTCCTTCAAAGGTGTATCTCTAATGTCCTGAGACCTCACTCTAAGCCCTACCTGCTAAAGGCTCACCATCTCCCACCAGCACCACCATGGAGAGCAAGTGTTTACTAATGAACCTTTGGGGAACTTAGGATCCATACATAACAACCTCCTTTTTTTTCTTCATTATAGACAAGAAGCCCAACTCTCTCAGAAAAATATTTGTTCAATATTAAAAGAAATGTATAGGGCTGGAGAGATGGGTCAAAGGTTAAAAGCACTGGCTGTTCTTCTAAAGGTCCTGAGTTCAATTCCCAGCAACCACATGGTGGCTCACAACCATCTATAATGAGATCTGATGCCCTCTTCTGGCAGTCAGGTGTGCATGCAGGCAGAATATTGTATACATTATATACATATACATATGAAATGTATAAAGTATAACATGCATAACGTAGGTTACAAAAACAAACATCCATTAATGTAAAAGCTCTTTGGTGTTGCAATTTTCATCTTTTTTTTCTCTGAAAAGTTTAGGCTTATTTTGTGGGTGCTTTTGTTTAGGTGCTTAGGGTAGGACCCAGGGCTGGCTGCATGCACTCTGGGCAAGTGCTCCATGACTGAGCTACCCTGCCCCAGCACATGTGATGGTTTAGTTATAGTCCTGTCCAAAGGCAGAGGAAACAGATGGCCCAAGTTCAAACCATGCAGTAGCATTTGGTATTTTATTATCTCAGATGTACCCGTATTTGTCTTCTTTTCCCAGGTGGACAATATAAATGCAGCTGTGATGGATTTGAAGAAAAAGAAGATCCGTAGTCTGAGTGATGAGGTCAAAATAGGAGCACATGGGAAACCTGTGATTTTCCTCCATCCCAAAGACTGTGGCGGAGTCCTTGTAGAACTGGAACAAGCATGATTTATAATCGAGAGAAACTTACTTAATTGACCTGAAAAACCCTTATCAACACAATCAGATGTATTATGCTACTGCTTTTGCCACTTTAAGACTTTAAATTAATTACAGAAAGATTAAAATATATGTACATGCGTATACTTATATGTATTTGTTATTTGAATTTGGAGGAAATCTTAATTACCAAATACTTGGCACTGTTAAAATTATATCCATAGGCATTGCATCCTTCCTCTCCTCACATCTCTCAGATCTCTCCCACATCCTTCTCCAGGGTCTAGCCCAGAGAGTCTCCCTCTTCTTCCCCATTCATACCATCTCCCTAACCCACCAGATCCAGCCCAAGTCCCACATCAAGTGCAGCTTCGTCAGGCCTCCTCTGTCTACCCTCCCACTGATCTCTAGGCTTTTTGACCCTCATATCTAGCCCCCAACTTACAGGTCCCTTCCACACTACATCCAACCTTTTTACCCAGCAAGGTGTACCCCCACACCCCTAGCACATCCCGCATCACCCCAATCACCTTGGGCCACCTAATCTTGTTGCACCCAACCCACTTCCAATATCTAGGGCAAACTCCTACCCCAATGCCCTCTTTTCAGCTTCAGCCTGCTTATTAGATTTACAGCTAACCAAAGAAACCCACATGTCCAAATCCCATCACAGAAATAGCAACAGTATAAAAGATCTAGCCAATATCTTCTCTCTATAACCTGCCAGCCCTGTAGAAATGTGTGCCAATGAGACATAAGGTGAACCATAAGACACACAACTTAAACGAACAATCAAACTTCATTAGAAAATTTGAGGAGTTTAAAGAAACTACAAAATTAAAGAGAAATAATATAAGGAGAATAAAAACCTGAGTGATGCTCAAGAAAATACAAAAATAAGGCTGATGGAAATGGCAAAGACAATCCAGGACCTGAGAATGGAATTCAATAAGGAAATAGAATCATTGAAGAGGAATTCAGGGTGTAATGGAGATGGAATTGAAAAACCCAATAACTTAACTAAAAAACTCAAAGAAAAGCCATACAAGTAGAATGAGTCAAGCAGATAGAGTCAAGCAGAATGAGTCAAGTCCAGATAGAATATCAGGACTCAAAAATAAAATAGAAGATCAACACCAAATAGACAAGGAATATGAGTATTTTACAAACAAACAAACAAAACAAGAAAGAAGCACACAGGAAATGGGACATCATGAAAAGCCAAACCTTTGAATTACAGACATAGACAAGAGAGACTAATCCCAAGCCAATGGCATAGACTAGCTCTTCAACAAGATCATAGAAGAAGTCATCCTCAAGCTAAGGAAAGACACATTCTTGCAGGGACCAGAAGCACACAGAAAACTGAATACACACGACAAGAAAAGAAGATCCCCACAGTATATCATAGTTAAAATGTTAAGTATATATAAAATATATTGAAAGCTGCAAGAAAAACAAAATAAGTCACATCTAAAGAAAAACTCATCAGAATAATAGCTGATTTCTCAATGGACATTTGGAAAGTCAGAAGGGCCTGGAGCAATGCCTCCCAATTACTAAGGACTGTATGACTGCCTATCTCACTAATATACCCAGCAAAACTGTCTGTCACAATTGAAGGAAAAAATATTTTCCACAATATAAACAGCCTTTTGAAAAGTATATCTAACACACCAAGCCTAAAGAAAATATAGAAAACAATATTTCGGGCTGAAGAGAGGAATAAGCACAGCAAAAGATTGTGTGGAAAAAAAATGAAACCTTACTTATTAAAACACAAAGTAGCACCGAGAAGAACGTGAAGAGTCAACACAATTGAACACAATTAACACACACACTTCAATAATAATAATAAATATCAGCTTTAATTTTCCAACCAAAAACACAGGCTGACTGGATGAATCAAGAAACAAAATCCATCTAATGTTTACAAGAGAGAGAGAGAGAAAAACACCTCTTAGCTTTAAAGGTAAGCACTTTCTTAGAGTAAAAGGATAGACAAAAGTACTCCAAATGGGACCAGGAAGCAAACAGGCATTGTAACCCAATATCAAACAAAATAGACTTTGAAATAAAACTCATCAGAAGAGATAAAGAGGGACATTTCATTCTAATAAAAGGAACAGTTATCCAAGAAGACATTACTGTCCTAAACATATATGCACCACATTCAGGGGTGCCCAATAGCATTAAAAAAAAGTACTACTGGATTTAAGGACACATATTAACATCAATCCATTAATAGTAGGTAATTTCAGTACTCTACCTTCTCCAGTAGACAGGTCATCTGGAAAAAAAATAAATAGAAAAACTTCAGAACTAATTGACCCTGTATAGCAAACAGACTTAACAGATACCTACAGAATATTATTCCAGCTAAACACCAAAGGATATGTGCTCTACTCAACAGCACACAGAACCTTCTCTGAAATAGACCACATCCTGGGACACAAAACAAATCTTTACAAATTCAAAGAGATTAAAATCACTCCTTGTATCCTACCTAATCACAATGAAATAAAACTTACATTGGCAGCAAACAAACTTCTGGTAAATATACAAACTCATGACTATTAAACAGTTCATTGTTGAATGATGAATGGGACAAAGAGAAAAATCAAGAAAGAAACAATTTCCTGAATCTATGTGAAAATTAAACCATGATAAAAACTCTGGCACATGTCAACAAATGACCCAATTGAACACCACCATAAGAAACTCGCTTAAGATATGTGACATATTAATGGTTAACAGTGAAGAGCAGAAGAATAGCTGTCATGTAAATGTATGTCCAAATTAAAATGGAGTGGCTGTTCCATTCTCGCAGGTTGAGTGGAATTGAGCAAACAAAATGCCAGGAAGAGAAGGGTTCATTATGTAATGGTGTAGAAAGCTCCAAGCACAAGAAGACAAATAGTAAAATTATGCATACCAGATGATACAACTGAAAACACAGAACCCAAAATTGATACCATAAAAAGATTAATGTAACTTTAATGATCACTTCTAAACCCCAAACAAAGTAAACAACCCTATAAAGAACTGAACCGTACCACCTACAGATGCTGAGCATGATTTTCTTTGTCCACATGAGGGGTGTTATATCTGCTATCATCAAACAACACATACAGAATTAGTGAAAGCCTGGAGAACATGTCCAACCGTGTCAAACCGTATTAGCCGCAGACAACAGCAACTCTCCAAAAGCTTACACATTGAGATAAAGCAAGTCTCGCGACAACATGAAAGTGAAAATGCAACAATTATTTCGTAAAATCCATAAGTGAATCCACAAATTTCTACTTTTATAAGAGGAGTAGACATTTAGGAACAATATGCACAAAATGGTGTGTGTGCAGGTTGTGTGGCCTCCCAGCACCCATCAGTCTTCTTGATTTTGTTAGATGCCCAGCCTTATCCCTACCTACACACGCAAAGCCTCAGGAAATCCTCCCAGCTAAACTTTAATTCCATCGTTCTTGCCAATGGTGGAATTAAGATCAGATCATCCATACCTGGACAAAGCAGGAAAGAAAGTTCCCTAGAAGCATCTGGATATGTTCTCTTATGACTCCCGAGCAAGAAAGTGAAAGCTGGAAGAAGTTACTGTCTCAAAGCAAAGATGAACAGGGAGAAAGACATCTATGTTTGCTACTAGCAACCATCCAACAATCATGAAAAGAGAAATACCTTTAAAGATTCTTGTTGGCAGGTTAACATGGAAAAGTTCACATTTAAGAATATATTTAGTATTGAATAGAAAATTTTGTTATATTTGCAGGATGTTTAAATTAAGAAAAAATTTCCTAATAACATTATTTTTTAAAATGCTAATTATCCAATACATTTACATAATTTTTAAAAGCTTGATTGGGATTCTTGGAGCATTACAAATAAGATGAGCAAAATAATTACTTAATATGTACCTTAGCCGTCTGTGTCTCTGTTTGCTCATTCTTATTTTTTTTCTGAAAAATTTTTCAATATAGTAATAAAAATTTTAAAACAAAAGGGTTTCTATTTCTAATAACAGTTTCTGGTTAACATTTCTGGTTGAAAATTGTTGAAATCTAAATAACTGACTTTCTATATAGACCATATACTTTTTCTTTTCACACAGACTCTACATTCCAAGGCAATTTTGGGGTTACAGCAAAACTGGGCAGAAAGGAATGTTCCAGCCTCTGCTCTGCAGGATAGCCTCACCACTGCCAGCCTCTCCCCAAAGCGGATTACATTCCTCCCAACCAACTCTGCACCGCTCCAGCAGCGGGTACTAACAGTCTCCGTCAGTTCTGTGTGCTGCACATTGTATGCTTTGGACATATGTATGGAGACATGTACCGCCCACTAACATACAGCAAAGCCCATGCCTGAAACTACTCTGTGCTGTGTCTGTCCAGTTCCTGCCCCAAGATCCAGGATGCACTGGTTTGTTTTATATCTTTACAACTTTTCCTTCCTTCCTTCTTCCTTCCTTCCCTCTCTCCCTCCTTCTCTTCCCTTGTGGAGAGTTTCATTTCTGTTTCTGTCTATTTGGTATTCTGTATGCCTTTAGATTTGGAAAATTTTATGATTTTGTTTAAAAAAAATATTTTCTGTGCTATTGACCTGAGTTTCTTTTCCTTTATTTCTAGGTTTGTTATTTTCATGGTGTTCGAGATTTCCTGGTTGTTTTGTGCCTGAATTTTTTTTAATGAATTTATCATTTTCTTTGATTGGAATATCTATTTTTTTTCTGTTTTGTCTTTGATACCTGAGATTCTGTCTTCCGTGTCTTATAATCTGTTGGTGAGGTTTACTTCTCAGGTTTTTGTTTGACATCTTGTGTTTTTTATTTCCAGTTTTATTTCAGGTTGGGTTTTCTTTAGTGATTCTATTCTTTTGTTAAGTTCTCTTTTCACATTTTGAATTGTCTTCATCGCTTTATTTATCTGTTTTTTTTTTTTTCCACAGACTTCATTAGGGGATTTATTCATATCCTCTTGAAGGTCCTTGAACAAATTCATCATTGCTATTTTGAGTCCTTGTCTTGTGCTTCAGCTAAATTGCTTTTCTCAGGATTCATTGCAATAGGGCTACCGGACTCTAAAGGAGGCATATTGCCTTATTTGTTCATGTTTGTGATTTTCGTTTGTTCAGCTTTTTGATTTTTCTGTTGTACTGGCATCACTGAAGCCTTCATTTCACAACAAAAACTGAAGTCTGTAGTTTTCAAAGACATTTTAAACCACTATATTATTCACTTCTGAAACACTTACTTCAGACTACCTTTTAAGTTTATGTTGAGGGTCTGGAGTGATGTCTCCATGGTTAAAAGCACTGGCTGCTCTTCCAGAGCACCTAGCTTTGATTCCCAGTTCCCACATACAGATGGCTCACGACTATCTTTAACTCCAGCTCCAGCTCCAGAGAATTCGATGGCCTCTCTGGGAGTTTGCAGTTTCGAGATATGCCTACATGTCTCGAAAGCACCAATATACACAACGATAAAACAAAATTAAAATGCTAAAATATATTATTTTGAAACACTATACAGCTCATGTTGGCCTGAAATTTTTTATGAGGTTCAGGTGGGCCTCAAAGATCAAGCCAGCCGAAAAATTTCAGCAGCTCCCATCTCTTACAGAGATTCTGTTGGCTGTAGAAAACTTCCAGGGAAAGAAAATCATTATTCTTTGAGGGTGCGGCCACTGGTAGGTTTCCCATGCCCCAGGGTTTGCCGCAGACCAACTCCTGTATGGGCAAGCACTGATAGGACTTGGTGGATTATTTAAAAAAAAAAAAAAGCATGAAGAGCCTAGGAGGAAGATGTGTTGGGGGAGATATTGGGAAGACTGAGGGAGGGTGGACATAATCACATTTTAGACACATGGTTCCTGCCTTAGCCACCACAGCCAGCTTTGAACTACTGTTTATATGAGCCAGTCGATAGATTTTGCAGGCTTTTTTGATACGTGTGTTTGTGTGTGTGCTCGAGGGCGTATGCATGCTAATGTTACAGGGTGTTTGTGGAGGTCTGCCATGTGGGGCCCACAGACTTGTCCAAAAGAGCCTTTATCTGCTGAACCATATGCTCTACCCAAATTCCTTATTTTTATAGTCAGCCCAAGTTGAGGCTTCTGTTGCTAGAAACTAAAAAGATCCTAATTACATAAACATGAAGCAAGCAAACCCCAATTTCAAAGACCCAGCACCCACACTGATTAAGTCAAAAATTTTCCAACAAGGGCAAGGACTTGGAAGGATTGCTTATTGTAGTTTCTGCAAATGGGCTCTAAATTATACACTATCTTTTGAAACTTGATTTTAAGCGCTTGATTAGCAGTGATTGTGGTTGATATCACAGGAGTTCTTCCGGGTTGTCAGCTCAGTAAAAATGTGCTATTGACGCTCACTTTTTTAAGGCAAATACAAGTAGGTCATTTACTTTACCACGGTCTGCACAATCCAGCCTTGCCTGGTGGTGGAACCTAAAAGGAAAGTTCCCCTTCACGAAAGCTCTTGGAGCTTCTCGAGTCACGTATGTTCTCCAGTTCATCTCCATAATGAATACGGAACATTCTCAAGCATCTTTCCTGCATATGTCTCTGTGCACGCTCAGGGTAGGGCACCGGGACACAACAGGGAAAAAGAGTTGTTTAAGGCGCCAGGGATCCTGGATCCACCGGGGAAAAAAATGAGAATGTCACACTTGGGGGCCTTGGGGTTACTCCCCCAGAGAGAAGAACTGCCAAGCTCCCTAAGAGAAGCAGAAGAGTCAGTTACACAGCTCAGGGCTGTGTGCTAAGCTGTTTGGCAAGAGCCCCGGGAGGCTCTGAGAGTGTCTGCCCTGCGGGCCCAAGGAGACAGCAGAACCCTCCAGAAAGCCTGCAGCCCAACTTGCATCCAGAGCCCACAAGGTAGCAGGGGAGAAAGGCGTCCTATGACCTCCCTTGGGTGCAGGGCTTGGCATGCAACTTTTTAATCACAAGTTCAAACAAATGTAAAGTCTATGGTTTCTGGAATACTATAAACACCGTCTTTTAAAACCAAAGTGAATTTGTCTTTTTACACTTGTCAACATAATTTTAACAGTCTGGAAACTGCTATGGTGTCGAGATGACTTAAGCTTGCCCTACGAAGGTTCCTGTGTTGAGGATTGGTTTTCAAAGCAGTGGAGGCCCGTGGGTGACTTGGGTACGCTCTCGAAAACGGCGGGACCCTAAAGAGATGTGATTTCTTCCCTCTACACCGTAGCAATTTCCTGTTATTACTGTCCACCAGGAGTCAGGCAGCTAAAGGGGACAACCGTGAAGTCTGTGTCGTACTGTTTGAACTCACAACATCAAAGCTCGGTGCTAACCAAACCTCCTTCCTTTATAAAGTTAGCCTGCTTCAAGTTGCTTACTATAGAAACAGCTGAAGGGGCCTGCGCACTGCACGGGTGCGTCCTTCTGGACCACTAACCAGACACAGACCACACCCAAACACCGATTTCCAACACAAAGAGATCCTTTGTTAAGCAAGGCAGAGAGGCATCATGGTAAATCTGAATCAGGCAGAAACAGCTGCCAATGGCTTTGCAGGAGTGGTTTTTTAAAAGGGGATGTCCGTGTTAGGATTAGCTAGGTTCTGATTGGACATGTTATTCAGCGTAGCCAAGTAGGGAATTTGCTGGACCTTGGAAATCAGCCTCAGGAATGAGTCAGGCTTAAGGAAGGAAATAGACTTTGACGGCCATCTTTAGAAATGTGGAGGTGCCTAAATAAAGGAATCTAATGGTTTAGCAAGGGAGAGGGACTCTAAGAGGGCAACGCCTGCCAGCGCCATGTTTGCCATGCTAGGGCCTGTTAGAGCCCTTCAACAACAATGTGATTTAGGAGCAAATCCCTCTCCCATCTACCTAAAAGACCATAAACAATCTTTGTCAAGGACCAGAAATTTGCCCTTGTGCCTGTGAAATTGGCTATAGGTTTATCACCTGTAGCCTTTACTATATTGAAACACTCTCCCTCCATTTCTAGCCTCTTCAGGTTTTTTGTTTTGTTTTTGTTTTTATAAAAGGTGCTGGATTTTGTCAAAAGAGCTTTTTCTGCATTTATTGACATGATCATGTGACTTCTGTCCTTGAGTCAATTTATGTGATGGATTGTATTCATTGATTTTCTTAAGTCGAACCATCCTTACACCTCTGGAAGGAAGCCAACTTGATCATTATAAATGATCTCTTGGGTTTGTTCTTGAATTTGGTTGCCAGTATTTTATTGAGAACTTTCATGTCTATGTTCATCAGGAAGATTGGTTTATAATTCTCTTTTTGCTGTTGTTGTATCTTTTTCTGGCTTTGGTATCAAGGTAATATTGGCTTTGTAAGATGAGGTTGGAAAGCCTTCTTTCCCTTTCCAATTTACAAATTCCTTTGAGAAGGGTTGGTGCTCACTCTGTAAAGTCCTCCTAAAATGTTGCAGTGAATCTATGTGGGGCCGGACTTTTCTAAGTTGGAAGATTTTTACTTTCTGCCTAAATCTCATCACTTGATGTAGATATGTTTAACTTTAGGAGGCTCTATGCATCCAGATAGTCAGCTATTTCTTTTAAAATCTCTACTTTACTGGAATATAAATTCCAATATATTTTTACATTTAATTACGTGTGAGTTAGTGTGTGTGAGAGAGAAAGAGAGAGAGGAGTGCATGCACATGTGCAAAGGCCTGTGTAGGGGTCAGAGGAAAATGTGCATCAGCTGTTTCTCTCCTACCATGTGGATTCTGGGTTTGACTTCAGAAGATGCCTCTACCCACTGAGTCATCTCCTCAGCTATGGAATGTAAGTCTTTAAGGTATATTCTTATGATTTCCAGATTCATTTAGTGTCTGTTGTAATGGCTCCCTTTTCATCTCTAGATTTATTAATTAGGGTTTTCCCTCTTTCTTTCGGTTAGTTTGGTGAAGGGTTCATAATCTGGCTTATATATTTTTTTAATTTTTATGTTTTTAATATTAATCACAGGTTATTTACTTTGTATCCCAGCCGTAGACCCTCCCTCATTCCCTCCCAATCCCACCCTCCCTCCTTCATCTCCTCTCTGTCCCTTTCCAAGTCCACTGCTAGGGGAGGTCCTCCTCTGCTTCTATCTGACCCTAGCTTATCAGGTATCTTCGGGACTGGCTGCAATGTCCTCCTCTGTGGCCTAGCAAGGCTCTTCCTCCCTTGGGGTGGGGGTAGGGGAGGTAGAGGACCCAGCCATTGAGTTCATGTCAGAAATGGTTTCTGTTCCCCTTACTAGGGAAACCCACTTGGGTACTGTGCTACCATGGGCTATATCTGAGCAGGGGTTCTAGATTATATCCGTACATGATCTTTGGTTGGAGCAACAGTCTCATAGAGGACCCCCATGTCCTGATATATTTTGTCCTTGTGGAGCTCCTGTCCTCTCCCGGTCATATTAACTCCCCCTTTTATCAAATGATTACCTGCACTCTACCAAAGGTTTGGTTATGAGTCTCAGCCTCTGCTTTGATAAGCTGCTAGGTAGAGTCTTTCAGAGGCCCTCTGCAGTAGGCTTCTGTCCTGCTTCTTGTTTTCTCCTACTTCCCATGTCCATCCCATTTGTTTAAGTGAGGATTGATCAACTTACCCCAGTACCTCTTTCTTATCTTCTTTAGGTACACATATTTTAGTATATTTATCCTATCTTATAGGACTATATAGGTGAGAATATACCATGTGTGTCTTTCTGCTCCTGGGATACCTCACTCAGGATGATCTTTTCTAGATCCCACCATTTGCCTGCAAATTTCATGATTTTCTCATTTCTAATTGCTGAGTAGTATTCCATTGTATAAAAGTACCACAGTTTCTGTATCCATTCCTCAAGTGAGGGACATCTGGGTTGTTTCCAGGTTCTGGCTATTACGAATAACACTGCTACATAGTTGAGCAAATGTCCTTGTTGTGTACTTGAGCGTGTTTTGGATATATGCCTAGGAGTGGTATAGCTGGATCTTGAGGAAGCGCTATTCCTAATTGTCTGAGAAAGTGCCAGATTGATTTCCAAAGTGGTTGTACAAGTTTACATTTCCACCAGCAATGGAGGAGGGTTCCCAATTCTCCACAACCTCTCCAGCATTTGTTGTCACTTGAGTTTTTAAATCTTTGCCATTCTGACAGGTGTAAGGTGAAATCTCAGGGTCATTTTGATTTGCATCTCTCTGATGGCTAACGACGTTGAGCATCTTTTTAAGTGTTTCTCTGCCATTCTATATTCCTCTACAGAGAATTCTCTGTTTAGCTGTGTACCCCATTTTTTAATTGGATTGCTTGGTTTATTGTTTTTTAATTTCTTTAGTTCTTTATATATTCTGGATATCAGCCCACTATCAGATATAGGGTTGGTGAAGATCCTTTCCCAGTCTGTAGGCTTTCGTTTTGTTCTGATGACAATGTCTTTTGCTTTACAGAAGCTTTTCAGTTTCATAAGGTCCCATTTATCAATTGTTGCTCTAAGAGCCTGTGCTGTTGGTGTTGTGTTCAGGAAGTTGTGTCCTGTGCCAGTGAGTTCCAAGGTCTTCCCCACTTTTTCTTCTAACCCATTTAGTGTATCTGGTTTTATGTTGAGGTCTTTGATCCACTTGGACTTGAGTTTTGTGCAGTGTGATAAATATGGATCTATTTTCATTTTTCTGCATGTAGACATCCAGTTGGACCAGCACCATTTGTTGAAGATGCTGTCTTTTTTCCATTGAATGGTTTTGGCTTCTTTGTTGAAAATCAAGTATTCAAAGGTGTTTGGGTTTATTTCTGGGTCTTCTATTCGGTTCCATTGATCTACTTTTCTGCTTCTATGCCAATACCATGCTGTTTTTATTAGTATTGCTCTGTAGTATAGCTTGAGATCAGGGATGGAAATACCTCCAGATGATCTGTTATTGTACAGGATCGTTTTGGAAATTCTGGGTTTTTTGTTTCTCGATATGAAGTTGAGAATTATTCTATCAAGGTCTGTAAAGAATTGTATTGGTATTTTGATGGGAATTGCATTGAATCTGTAGATTGCTTTTGGCAGGATGGCCATTTTTGCTATGTTAGTCCTACCAGTCCATGAGCACGGGAGATCTTTCCATCTTCTGATATCTTCTTCAATTTCAGAGACTTGAAGTTTTTTCAAACAGGTCTGGCTTATATTTTCAAAGGTCCAACTCTTTGTTTTGTTGATTCTTTGTACTGTTCCTTGTTTTGATTTGTTTGATTAGATTTCAATAATGTCTTACCAGGAAATAAATAAAATAGTAAAATAAATAATAATTTAATTAATATTAAATTAATTTATTCCATTGTATCTTCCGCTTTGATGCTTGGCTTGTTTTTTCAAAGCCTTGAGGTACATCATTAAGTTTTGTTTTGTTTTGTTTTTTTGGTGACCTATCTTTTAAAAAAGATTTTATTTTTATCTTAAGTTCTGTGTGTAAGGGGAGGGGTCTATGGAATGAGTACACATGCCCACAGAAGCCAGAAGAAAGTGTTGAATCTCCTGGACCTGGAGTTATAGACAGCTGTGAGCTGTCCCGTTTGGATGCTGGGAGCGGAACTTGGGTCCTCTGAAAGAGCAATACTTGCTCTTAACCACTGAGCCATCTCTCTACATCTCTCCATCCCTCCGGCCCCACTCTTATTTTTTCTTAAAGTCAGCACTTAAAACCATAAACTGCTCTACTAGGAATGCCTTCATTGATTCTCAGAGGTTTGGATTGTGTTCATCTTTGTGTTTTTTAATGATGGTGTCTAATTTTTTCCTTTTTTGTTTGTTTGTTTGCTTGTCTATTTGAGAAAGGTTTTCACTATATAGTCTTGGCTAGCCTGGGACTCACTGTGTAGGCCTGGCTGGTCTTGAACTCACAGAGATAGATACACCTGCCCTTGCCTCCAAGTCCCGGAAAGATTAAAGGTGTGCTCCACAATGCCCAGCCCCTTCTTCTTGATTTCCTTGATGAGACAGCCCTCAATCAGTGTTGTGTTATTTGCCATGAGTTTTTATACTATCGTGTAGTTTTCAGTGATGTTCATTTCTACCTTTATTCCTTCATGGTCCCATTGAATGCAAGAAGTTTTCTTTCTTTCTTTTTTGTATTTGTTGGGACTTCCTTTTTGTTCTAATATGTGATCTATATTATAGAAGGTTCTGTGTGCTGCTGAGAAGAATCTGTGTTCTGTGATGCTTGGATCAAGTGTCCTGTGAAGTCCATTTGATCAATGGCATCATTTAAAGCCAACATTTCTCTGTTTTGTTTTTGTCCGGCTGCTCGGTCTGTTCATGAGAGTGGGGAATTGATGTCACAGTCTGCTTTTGTGCTGGGTTAACCTGTGGCTTTAGCTTTTACAGCTTTATGAAATTGAGTGACCTGAGTTTAATGTGGATATGTTTGGAATTGTAATGCCCTCTTCATGGCTCTTCCCTTTAATTGGTAAGAAGTGAGGTTCTACTCTGGAAATCAGTTTGGCGCTCTCTTAGACAATTAGGAATAATGATTCCTCAAGACCCAGCTATACCACTCTTAGGCATATATCCAAAAGATGCTCAAGTACACAACAAGGACATTTGCTCAACTATGTTCATAGCTGCTTTATTTGTAATAGCCAGAA
>CM053758.1:42955695-43269386 GCA_028658305.1 Pachyuromys duprasi
GACACGATAAGCTAGGGTCAGATGGAAGGGGGTGAGGTCCTCCCCTATCAGTGGATTTGAAGGGGGGCAGGGAGAAGATGAGGGAGGGATAGGGAGAGTGGGAGGGAATGAGGGAGGGGCTACGGCTGGGATACAAAATATATAACCTGTGATTAATATAAAAATAAGTAAATTACTTAAAAAAAGAAGTGAGCTTCTTTGTCTCTTTTTACTAGTTTCAGATTGAAGTCTATTTTGTGAGATATTAGAACTGTGTGACACTTGCTTCTTTCCTAGTTTCATTTGCTTGGATTTTTTTCTTCCACCCTATCTTTCCAAGGCGTTATTTGTCTTTGAAGGCAAGGTGTATCTCTTGAAGGCAGCCAAGAGATGGATCCTGACTTCACCTCCAATTTGCTAGCCTCTTTCTTTTGTTTGGTTGTTTGTTTTATTTTGGGATGTTTTTTGAAACAGAATTTTTGTGCCTTGGCTGTCCTGAACTTGCTTTTTAGATCAGCCTGGCCTCGAACTCACAGAGATCCACCTGCCTCTGCTTCCTGGTTTGTTTGCTTGTTTTGTGTGTGTGTGTGTGTGTGTGTGTGTGTTGGTTTTTTTTTTTTTTTTGTCTTTTGATTGGGGGAACTGAGACCATTAATATTCAGAGTGATCATGGAAAGGTATGTATTAATTACTGTCAATTTGTTGATTTTGTAGTGTTGGGCATCTTTCCTAATCGTCTTTTGTTTAATGATAATTTTGGCATTTTTTATTTCTTCCATGTAGCCTCTTAGATGTGTTTTTATTCTCTTTGATCTGAAAAACTCCTACCAATTCCCCATGGAGAGCCAGATTAGTGGTTATGCACTCTTTTAGTCTTTTTATCATGGAATGCTTTTAATTTTTCCACCAGTTATGATAGCTTAGCTAGGTACTGTATTTTGGGTTGGCAGTTGTGGTCTTTTAGGACTTGAAATACATCGTTCTTTACCTATATGGCTTTTAAAGTTTCTGTTGAAACTGTTATTCTCATGGACTTGCCTTTGGGTATGAGTTAATGTTTCTCTAACACGTTCTTTGCTCTATATACATAATATAATATGATGTGAGATTGTTTTTCTGGTCCTGCCCGTTTGGTGTTCTATATGTCTCTTTATACATGAGTGAGTCTCTCCCTAGATTCAGGAAATTTCTGCTATGGTTGTAAGTTCTCCTTCCATGCCCATAATTCATAGGTTTGGTCTTTTGTCCCAGAGATCTTGCATATTCCATTCATGTGTGTCTTTAAATTTACTGCCCCTGACTAAATGGTCTAGTTTCTCCACCTTATCTTCAGGCCCTGATATGCTATTGATTGGTCAGGCCTCCACTGACCCTTTTATTTGACTTACTGAAATTTTTCATTTTCGGCATCATTTTAGTTTGGGGTTTTTCAATATTTCTATCTGTTTATAGAACTCCATTTTCACATCCTGCACTGACTTCTCTAATTCATTCCTCTTTTTTTTTTTTTTACGTAACTAATTCAGGCATTTAGTCATGCCCTCTTTCATTTCTTTGAACATAGTTTCCCATCCATCCTCTGAATGCTTTGTCAGGAATTTAACTAAGTCACCCTCATTGGAGGCATTTACTGACTTTGATAGATCTTAGAGGAGACATTTTGTCTTTGTTTTTCATGCTTATTATGGTTTTGCTTTAGAACTTGTGTGTCAGGAGTTAGACCACTGTTTGGGTTTTTTTTTTTTAATTATTTAAGTTACCTTTCTTCTCTCAGTTGGAAGTATTAGCCATGTTCTGTAGGGAGTAAGTCATAAAAGGGTTAGGGTGCTGTTTGCCTCTGTAAGGCTGCTGTCAGAGGACTCAGGACTACCTCCTAACTTTTTATGTTACAACAGTCACTATCAGGATATAAATTCACTCTGAAAACAGAATAATAACCAGGTATACAAAAATGTCCCGTAACGTGTCAATCATATTAGGGAGGAAAGGAAGTTGATAGCATCATATGTACTAACACATTTGTAATTGTGGGTATAAATGGAAAGAAAAAGAAAATAGAAGAAATAAACACTACAAGACTAGTGATTAGTACTGAGATGACAGAGAGAGTAGAGGAGGAGGTTTGAGTAGGAGGCAGAGCCATAGGGACAAAACAAGGAGGAATTAGGGAATTCAGGCTAAAGGAGAGAAAGAGACAGAGACAGACAAGAGACACAGAGAGACAGACTCAGAGGGAGACTCAGAGAGAGGCTATCAGACAATGTGGAACATCTCTTGGGAGGCCAAAACACAGGGACCCTGAAAACCTAGTCAGACTATGTTTTTTTTTGGGGGGGGGAGCAAAAATCAAAAGAAAAGATTAAAGAGAAAAGTGGAGGAGGGAAGTGCAAAATAATAATTTAAAAAAACAAAACGGTCAAGAACCGAGCAGGGCCAAGTTGGCTTGGGTGTTGAAGTCACCATGGGTTGGCGAGAGAGAAAGAAAGCTGAGTGAGGCTCGAAGTTGTGGAAACAAACTGGCCCGCTGTGGCTGTGTCTGGAGCCCGGCCTCCTCTATGGTGAGCTGGCTTTTGGATCACAGAGTACTACCGCTGTCCAGTCCTCGGTGATCCTTCACCGGTGGAGGCTCAGATATGGTCCCTCTGCCAATTCCTCCTGGGCGCCGGTTGCCAATGCTGGGGCCACCCTGTGCAGCTCTCACCACTGTCCTGCCTCCTGATTGGAACGTGTGTGAAAGTTCCAGTGTGACTTAGGTTCCCACCAGGTGTTTCTGCAGTCGCGGTGCGTTCTGTCCGTCAGGGTTTCAGAGTTTACTCCTGTCCCACTTAGTCTGAGTTTCTCCAGAGTGTAGTTTACCAAATGTCTCCTCAGAAGTCATTTAGAGTCTTGGCTCTGCTCTGCCAGTTGCCAGTGCCGAGAGTCCAGTGAGGAACTTCTTGGCTTCTTCAGCTTCTGTTGCTGATGACCTGGGCAAGTGCTTTTGTCCAGCTGTTCGGAGTATCCATTATTTTTCTGATAATTTTTTTCAACCTCCCCCAGATTGTCCCCTACATGTGTGTATGTATGTGAGTGTGCATGCTGTGTTTGCACGCTTTTGTGAAGGCCAGAGGTTAACCTCAGTATTGTGCCTCAGGAGATTCCCACTTTGTCTTACTGGGATGAGGCCCCTCTTTGGGACCTGGAGAACCTCAGTGATCTGCCTGTCTTGGGTGCTGGAATTACAAGCGCAATCTACACACCCAGCTTTTTGCATGGATCTCAGGGGTAAAACTCAGGTTCTCAGGCTTACGGTGCAAAGACTTTATCACTGGGGCTGTCCCCAGTGCCTTGGTTTGGCTTTTGCCTGGAACCTTTACCTGCTGTTCTGTTAGGGCAGTCTGTGCATTGCAAAGCGATAGCAGA
Source organism: Pachyuromys duprasi (assembly GCA_028658305.1). Lineage (NCBI taxonomy): Eukaryota > Metazoa > Chordata > Mammalia > Rodentia > Muridae > Pachyuromys > Pachyuromys duprasi. The sequence continues at coordinate 42,959,077 of CM053758.1, forward strand.
CTGGAAACTTTATGGAGGGCTAAACTATTCTGCAGTGTGAGAGTTCCTCCTGCTAAGTTAAAAGCCTCACTCAGGCTGAAGTGGGATGGAGAGGCATTGTGTCACCATCGGTCCCTCTACTCTCAGCCTTGTAAAGTGGGTCACTTTCACCCTGATATTGGACCAGGGGCTCTGTCCCTGGGTCAGCAGAGACCTCTGGTGCCTTCTTTGTGACCTGGCTTATTTCCCCATCCCATGCTTTTTTTTTTTTTTTTAATAGATGTTCAGGACTTTTGTACTTTAAGCTGTCTACACCCTGCTTCCTGAAGTTTAAACAGAAGGTGCTGTTTGTAGGCTTAGCACCCAGCAAAAACCCAGCCCTCAGGACAAATCCCTGCATGTTCTCTGAGAAACTGATGCTGTCTCTACAGTTTCCGTATGTCCTGGGTTCAGGTGCTTAGCGCCCTGTTGACCTCAGTTTCCTGGCTCTTCCTCCCATGGCCCTTTTGATTTCTTGGCTGCTTGTACAGCGATCTGGTGAGAGAAATCATATTTGTCATGCGGCAACCCTGCACTACATATGTGTTTCAAATGTTGTTATTATTACAATAGTGCTGGCTTTTCTAACCACACAGATTTCAACGTCAGGATACAACTACGACATTTATTTTAAAACAGCTTCACTGGCATGGGTTGATATTAAACAGTTCATAGTTAATGTGTACAATATTGTAAGTATTTTTCTTCTGGAACCTAATATTCCATCAGATGTATGGTTCTTAGGTATTTCCCTTCCATTACTGTGTCTTGTCTTTTAATCCTCTGAACAGTATCTATGGTAGAACAGAGGTTCTCATTTGTAGGAAGGCTATTTATCGGCTATTTCTTCCGTGACTCATGCATTAGATATGTTACCAAGATAAGGCTTAAAGTCTCTTTGTGTGTGTACAGATACACATCTATTCAAGCATGGTTTTTTTTTTCTCCAAATTTGTAAAAAGTCAGTTGCCTAGTAGAGAAAGCAGAGACTGGTGGATCCTGGGAATTTACTGACCAGCCAGCTTAGCTGCAATAGCAAGCTGCAGGTTAAGAGTGGGAGACTATCAGACAAGTAAGGCAAAGATAGCTGGCCTCCACATGTGTACCCTTGGGCGTGTACAACATACACAGAGAGAGGAGGAGTGGGGGGAAGAGGGAGGGAGGAAGGCAAGGAGAGAGGGAGACAGAGACAGAAAGAAAGACAGAGAGAAAGAAATACACAGTCTGTAGATGTGTGGTTCCATTTAAGGACTATATTCAGGTTTGTTGGTCTCTCTCTCATTCTGTCCATATGGCCTGCCTTATTTTTTGTCATTTTTGTAAAGTCTTTTCTAAAACACACTTATTTTTACTCCCCCCCCTTTTTATTTTGTGGCAGGGTCTCACTATGTAGCCTTGACTGGCCTGGAACTTACTACACAGACCACGCTGACCTTGAACTCACACATATCTGCTTTCCTCTGCCTCCCAAATGCTGGTTAAAGGCATAGGTTGCCACATCTAACAAAAAATGCTATTTGAAATAAGGTAATATAAAGCACCCAGCCTTGTATTTCAGAGCTATATTGGCTGTTTTAGCCCCTTCTCACACAATTTTCGAGCTGCTTATGAATTTCTTCAAGGAGGTTGTTGGGGCTTTGGTTAGAATCATGCTGTATTAGTTTCCTGGGAGATGTTCCTGTTCAAAGCTGATGATACTGTTTATTGCCCTTGAGGTAGTAGGACCTGAGAGAATACAGCCAATAAATGAGGCAAGTCTCATGCAATAGCCAACTGTATTCAGAGCATCAAATAATTTAGACAGGGTTAAGAGAGTCACATGAGTAAAGTGTGCAATCACAAGGGCAAGCCACATGAGGCAAAAACATGGTTTTCCATAGAGGCATCTAAACAAATTACAATAGCAGTGCTAATGAATAATCTGATGTAAACTCACCCTTATCCGCTACACCTCAGAGGAGCACGAAAGCATAACCTAGGAACACTTTCATGTTTTTGAAAAAAACTGAGGTCACAAGACTCTTGTCTTAGTTTCCTGGAGTTTACTCACAAGCATTGAGAGTTCTCCTCACAGGGCTCCATTCCTAGTCCGTATTCAGACAGATTCAGGGTACAGACACTGGTTTGCTTGAACTCTATGAGGTGAAGCAGCATGCTTTACTTATTAGGTGGTCACTTAAAAAAACAAAAGCTTCCTTTTAGGCTCTGTGTTTCTGAAATAGGGTAGTCACTTTACCCACACTCTACCACAGCGTGAAAACAGTAAACAGAAAATTCCAGAAATCAATAACTTATGAGTGTGAAATTGTGTCTGGCCTGAGCAGGGTGACAGAGCTTGGTGCAGTCTCTCTGCTCCAGCCTGTGATGTGACATTTATCAGCTGCCTGTCAGTCACTTAGCAGCCTTCTCCATTGTCACTGGTTCCTGAAATTTTAGTCCTTAGTATTTCTGTGGTATGCCCCCTATGAAAGGTAACCTTTTCTCTCTTTGTATCTCTTCCTGGACCCCATTTACTCTCTCCCCCCTCACTCTTTCTTTTAATATTCCATTTTTCCATTTCCAAACATAATCTTATGGTAAACGGGTATATATGCATGTATATATTACATATCTCACTACATTATTATGACCAGCTAGGGGCTTGACAGAGAGTATATAGAGTGGTTTGCCTTCCTTCCTTACAAAATGCTTTGAGTAATTTTCAACAAATAATTGTGATTTAATTAATTAATTAATTAGAAAAATTTTGGTGAGTTACATTTGAACCCCAGACTCTTAGTTACACAAACCCATCTCAAGATTTTTTTTCTTTGTGTTTGTTTGGGGAATATTTCTTTGTTTTGAGGTATGTATCCCTCTGTAGTCAAGGATAGCTTCTAATTCTCTAAGTAGCTCAGGGTAACCTCAAACTCTTGATTCTCCTGCCTCAGCCCCCTGAGTGCTGGAATTGCAGACATGCACCATTGAGCCTAGCTTAAGATGCCTGGTTTCTTAAAAGATACTATGAGCTTCATCCTCTTTGATAGCTTGAGTTCTCTTCACTTGTGCATGGATGGGTGAGTTGACCTCTATACACAGATAAAGACAACTGAAATTAAACATCACTGACAACAACAAAGTAACAGTCCTTGCCCACAGTGAACGATGTTCAGGAAGAGAACCAATTAAAATTGTTGACTTGTGAGGGTACAGCGCAGTTGTCAAGACTCCCAACACCTTGCCTCACTGTGTCCCAGGAGCAGACAGCAGCATGCAGTCAGGTGTACCACATTCCTTGGTCTGTTATGGTTGCTGTGACAAAGCACCACCAATAAGAGTGTGAGAAACAACAGAAATCTATCTCCCATAGTTCCGGGATGAGAAAACCAAGGCCAAGGCTCAGTGGGCTCAGTGCCTGGGTCTACTTCTTCATAGCTGGCACCTTCTCCCTGGACAGTCCCTTCTCACAATATGGCAGAAGGAGTGTGATATGTCAGTGGGAACACTTTCAGTGTGTGTGTGTGTGTGTGTGTGTGTGTGTGTGTGTGTGTGTGTGTGTGTGAATCATCTTCCATGCATCTTCGGAGTAGATACCCCAAATATCCAGTTTAAAGTTTATGTGTTTAAGGGGCTGCTTGAGGAGAAAAACATCTGGAAGAAAAGTTGATTATTTGTAATTCTCAGTATTTCACTCTCCTCCCAGCATGAACCCCTCCCTCATCAGAAATCTTTGGTTTTAGTTTCTTGGTGTATATTAATTGTACCTTCAGAGTTCCGCTGTTGCCCTGGGGGTTTCCTTTGCCTCTCTTCTATGATGGTCACTGTTTTAATTTCTCTTCTGTTTCTGCAATAAAGTACCTTGATGAAAGCGACTTAAAGGAGAGAGGGTTTATTTTGGCTCACAGTTTCCAAGGGGGTGGAGTCCATCGTGGTGGGAAAGCATGACAGTGGGAACTGTCACTTCGCATCAGCAGTCTGCAAGCAGACAGAGAACAGGAGGTGCGGCCAGGCCGAAAGCCTCAAGTCTTTCCTCCGGCAAATCTCTGCCTCCTGTGGGTTTCATAGCCTTCTCAAACATCACCATCAGCTGAGGATCAAACACATATGCTTAAGGGGAGGGGGAGTGTTTCATATTCACATCACAAGTGTCATGATATTTAAAGCACACTAAATCAATTAGGAATGGTTTCAGCTGCAAACAAAAGAACCTATCTGAAGTGGCTTGCAGAAATTGAGCTTAATTTCTCAGGTAATGTGAGATATGTGTCTAAAGACACAGGCGGAGGGACTCCATGACATCAGCTGATCCATTCTCTAGCCTCCCCCCTGTGATTAGCACACAGCTGTACAGTGAGTTTACACAATAGCACATGCAGAGGAAAGACAAAGGGAAGAGATATGAGAGTGGACTTTACAAAGAAATCTACCCCAAATAGATGTAGTCCCTAGATACCATTCTAAGCCCTGATCATGGAGTCAGCATGGCTTCTCTGGTGTCACACTAGTGAGCAGTGACTCTGTCCCAGGCTCCCACTGAGGCAAGCAGTGCTACAGGGAGTCATCTTCAGCTGTTTTTTCCCCCTTTTTTGATTTTTTATTAATTATTTTATTATAATTTATTCACTTTGTATCCCAGCTGTAGCCCCTTCCCTCCTCTCCTTCCAATCCCCCTCTCCCTCCCTCTTCTCCTCCTATGCCCTTCCCCTAGTCCACTGATAGGGGAGGACCTCCTCCCCTTCCATCTGACCCTAGCCTGTTGGGTCTCATCAGGACTGGTTGCATTGTCTTCCTCTGTGGCTTGGTAAGGCTGTTACCCCATCAGGGGGAGGTGATCAAAGAGCCAACCACTGAGTTCATGCCAGAGACAGCCCCCATGCCCCTTAGTAGGGAACCCACTTGGAGACTGAGTCCATGGGCTACATCTGAGCAGGGGTTTTAGGTCTTCTCCATGCATGGTCTTTGATTGGAGTATCAGTCTCTGCAGGGCCCCCAGGGCCCAACTGCTTTTCTTAGAGCCTATCACTGGAGATGGAACTGTCAATCACAGAATTCACAACATTAACCTTTGCACTAATGCCACCGAACCAGTCTTTCCCATTTCCATCTGCCATTTTCAGGAATACTTGCTTTACCCAAATTCTTACTAATGCTTGGTGTTATCAGATTCACTAATGGAGTAGTCCTGGTGTAATGGAGGAAAGTGGGGTGTTTTATTTTAACTTTAGTTTCTATAATTATTGGAAAGGCTCAATCACTTTTTTTTTCTGTGCTGTTAAACCCAAGAAAGGCCTCTCCATCTCCACCTCTATCAACAGCTGCATGTAAGACTGCTGAACAGGTCTGTGTTTTTCTTTTGTTAATTACCAGCCATGTTCTTGGACATTTTTTTTCCCATTAGCAGGCTTTCCTTTTCCTACTGACTGACAGAAGTAAGTTGTATGGTTAGTACACTAATTATTGGCTTGGAAAGTATTGAAACATTTCTGTTTGTGACTTACTTCTTTTGTGCTTGTTCTTACACTGGAGGTCTTTTCAATTTTTTTTAGAAGTTTTTTGACTGAAACCATAATTATATTATTTTCCCATTCCCTTTCCTCCATCTAACCCCTCACATAGCTTCTTTTTCTTTATAATTGTTACACACACACAAACAACACACACACATAAATATATAAATATAATCTGCTGAGTCCATCCAGTGTGGCTGGTGTGTGTATAATTTCAAGGGGTTGACAACTTAGATAAGCAATTAGTAGGCTGTTTACTGAGGAACGACTTTCAGCAGTCATTAGTAGCTTGTAGACCTTTGTCCAGGGGTGGGGCCAGGTGACATTTTCTTTCCCACATTAGCATATCTATTGATGGTCATGTTGTTGAGGTTATCATGGGTGTGGCTTTCCTGTCACTTGTTTGTGTTTGTTTGTTTTTGAGACAGGGTTTCACTGTGTAGCCCTGGCTAGACCGGAACCAGGCATACCAGCTGGCTCAAAACTCTGCTTGCTTCTGTCTCCCTGGTGCTGGGATTGACAGTGGGCACCACCATGAAGGGCTCCCTGTCACTTCTTGTAGACACAATTTCACATTAGACTTCCTGGTCCCCTGTCTCTTACCAGCCTTCTGCTCCTTCTTCTGAGATGTTCCCTGAGCCTCGGGTGCAGAAGTTGTGTTGTAGATGTAGTCACTGGGGCTGGGCACTCCAGGGTCAGGTGCTTTCTGCAGTTGTGGTTTTCTGTGATGGTCTCTGCTGCAAAGAGAAGCTTCTCTCATGACCACAGTTTAAGGCTTCAGGACAATAAGATATAATAATGTTCTCTCTCTCTCTCTCTCTCTCTCTCTCTCTGTCTCTCTGTCTCTCTTTCTCTCTCTTTCTCTCTGTACAAAGTGTCCTGCATTTAAAGATACTCTCTTCATGTAGGTTGGGTTTAATTGTCTCCCAAATGAGTTTAAAGACACTCTCCTGTATTTTCTTCTGACGATTTAAACTAATTTTATGGATTTTGTATGGATCTTTTTCTCTGAATTTTATTTTAAGTTATTTTCCACATCAATCAGTCAATTTCCCCTGTACTATTTACTAAATAACACTTTATTTCTCTACTGACTCAAAGTCTTCTTTCCAGTAGCTAAAAAAATTCCACATAACATGTATCTATCTGGTCTTGAGTATTTTATTTAACATTTTCTGTTGACCCATCATGTCCCTGAGATGGTATTACAACTTTTATTTTAATATCTGTGATAACGTCTGAGGGTATAGCTCAGCGATACAGCAAATGCTTAGCATCCATGAGGCCTTGGGTTAAACTCCCAACACAACCACCAAAAGCAGCAAGAACAAAAGCAACAACAAACAGAGATGTAATAAGTCTTGAGACCAAGTTGGTAAATCCCTTTCTCAGAACCAGAGTGACTCTTCGTGGATACAGTCTCATGCCGACTATTAAGATAATTTGTTTCACACAAATACATCTAATTTTGACTGCAGTTGCACTGGGATGTGGATGAAAAATGGGGTCACCGATCCCCACAAAGCAGATGCCTCTGGCTTGGACACAGGGCATTTGGCTACTTGCTGAGCTATGCCTTTGTGTCTGGTAGTTAACTTCAGGTTCTATTACTGATATTACCTTTTTTTTTCATCTTATTTTTCATTAATCATAGACATAGTGCATGAAACCTTTCTAGTTTTATGTATTTGGTACTATATTGTATCATCTTACGGAAGCCATTTGATAGTTTCTCATTGGTTTTCTTAAGATTTCCAGCAAAGCAAATCTATTGCCTGTGAATCATAACAAGCTCCCCACCTTCCTTTCAAATATTTATTTACCTATTCTTTTTTCTTGCTTGATTACAAATGCAATGTTAGTTGATAGTCCTAAAAATATAAACATTATTTCTAACTTTTGTGATTTTTGTTTTGTTTTGTTTTTTCACTTAAATGTGATACTTACTATAGATTTTTTTGGTAGATTTATCAGTTAGACCCGCATAAGCAAATAACCAGGAAACCTGTTCAAACACTGTAAAGAAACACAGGTTGTGTGTCTGTCGTGCCGGTGTGCTGAGGGCTGCTGAGACTCTGCAGCTTTCCGGTTCTGCTCTGGGTGACTTCTGTCTTCACAATGGCAGGGTGCCCGCGGCGGTTGCATTCCAGCCATGGAGAGGAGAGTCAACAGGCATGCTTACCCACTGTCTGACAAGCCCCAAAATTTCAAAGTTATGTTTTAATTTTTATCTTGTGGTTGGAGCTAGGTTGTGGCAGCATCCTAATGTACCTGAAAATGAGTGTTTTTAAACTACACGGTAACCTCTCTGTAATAAGGAAGGAGAGATAAGAGATACGACTTTTCTGAGGTATGCACATATCGTTCACTTTCTGAGGTTCCACAAAGCAAACCCACCACTTACTGCATCCACATCCTCCTGACGACCTTCCCAATCCCTTTCCCTCTCCAGGTCCTGAGGTACTAATACCTTCATCTCTAATACCACTCATAAACTCTGCTTTATTTTGAACTTCAACTAACTGTATTTTTATAGAACGGTTTACACTGTGCATGGTTTCTCTTGTTCATAATGACTGTGAGGTCCACCCTTGTTATTGTGTGACATTACAGCTTGTTGCTTTTCCCTCCTATATATAGTATTTCATGATAGAAAATTTATCAACATTTGCTATCTGATGTATGCATAAGTTGTTTTCAAATCATGTATATTATAATTAATATCAATAAGGACATTCCTACCTATAGTTCTGAGTTAGAGCGTATGTGAGTCTGGCTTTCACAGGTAGTGCTAAACAGTTGTTTGGTTTTTTTTCAACTATTTTATAAGGGCTGGAGGGATGTCTTAGTAGGTAAGAATACATACTGTGCAAGTATGAAGACCTGAACTGGGATCCCAGCACCCACCAGGTCTGGATGCGTGCGTTTCTGTAAGGGGTGTGTGGGGGAGCCAGAAGGACCCTCAGGTTTGCTGGCTAACCAGCCTCGCTCACTGAAAGATTCTGTCTCTGAGGAAGAAGGCAGAGAGTGATAGAGCAGGACACTGGGATCCTCCCTTGGCTTCTGTAAGTGGCATGCACACTCACACACATGTGCACACGAACCACACACCCTATGCTCACAATGCAACCTGCCCCAATTATTCAGAAGTCCATGCCCTAGCCTACCATGAACAAGGGCTTTATTTGATTCATGTCCTGGCTAATACTTGGTGTTATCTGTCTCTTTGATCTTAGCTGTCCTGAAAAGTGAATGTCTCATTGTGGGTTCCCTTTGCTTTTGCAGTGTCAGAGATGAAATCTCTGCACAAGGCCTTGCACATGCAGGCAATCACACAACCATTGGGTCACGCCTACAGCTTCCCACTGTGGCTTTAATGTGCATTTCGTTCATTTTTATGTATGAACACCATCATGTGTGTTTCTAATATTTTGAGCATTTTTGTTTGTTCTTTTATGACGTGTCTGTCCAGTCTTTTGCTGGGTTGTTCCTATTGGGCGTATGCCTTCAGGAAACTCAAGTGTGGTACCTTTGTTGCTCTGTGCCTTGCTTGTCTCTATTATTATTGTTGTTGTTACTATATTTACCTTACATGGTGATTACAACATCCCCTCGCTCTCTTTAATTCTCCCTACCCACCCGTCTTCTCGGAAAAGGGGAGGCTTCCTATGGATCTCAATTAGCATATCAAGTTGTGGTAAGACTAGGAGCATCTTCTCCTATTGAGACTGGATGAGACAGCCCTGTTAGGGGAAAGGGATCTAAAGGCAGACAACATAGTCAGAGATAGCCCCTGCTCCTGCTCTAGGAAGCCCACATGAAGACCCAGCTATGTAACTGTTACATGTGTGCAGAGGTCCATCCCACGCAGGCTCTCTGGTTGGCAGTTCGGTCTCTATGAGCGCTATGAACAGGTTAGTTGATTCTGTAGGTTTTCTTGTGGTGTCTTTGACCTCTTTGTCTCCTTCTGTCCTTTCTCCCCCTCTTCCACGGGGGTCCCCAAGCTCCGCCTAGTATTTGGCTGTGGGTCTTTGCCTCTGTTTTCACCAGTTCTGGGTGAAGCCTCTCCGATGACAGTTATGCTAGGCTCCTGTCTGCAAGTATAGCAGAGTATCATTAATAGTGTCAGGGAGGGGCTCCCTCTCATGGCGTGGGTCTCAAGCTGGGCCAGTCATTGCTTGGCCCTTCTCTCAATTTCTACTCCCTCTTTTACCCCTGTACATCTTGTAGGCAGGACAAATTGTAAGTCTAAGTTTTTGTGGCTGGGTTGGCATCCCAATCCCTCCATTGGAAGTCATTTCTGGTTACAGGAGATGCTATTTCAGGCTCCATATCCCACATTGTTGGGAGTCTTAGCTAAGGTCACCCACATAGATTCCTAAAAGTTTCTAGCTCATCCAGAGATGCCTCCCCATCCCAGTTGTCTCTCCCAGTACTTTTTCTCTTTGTCCTCCCCATTTCTGAACCCTCTTGTTCCCATCTCCTTACCCCACTGAGTCCCCTCCTTCCATCCATCCCTTTCCCAGTGCCTAATATATTTTCTCTTCTCAGTGAGATTCAAGGGTCCTTCCTTGGGTCCTCCTTGTTACTTAGTTCTTTGGGTTTGTGGATTGTAGCATGGTGAGCCTGTATTATAATGACAAATACCCACTTGTGAGTACATACTGTGTTTGTATTTCTGTGCCTAGTTTACCTCATTCAGGATGATCTTTTCTAGTTCTATACATTTGCCTGCAAATTTCATGATGTCATTGTTTTTAATACCTGAGTAGTGTTCCATTGTGTATCTCATTTTCTTTAATCATTCTTTGGTTGAGGGACATCTGGGTTGTTTTTAGCTTCTGGCTATTACAAATAAGGTGCTATGAACATAGCTGAGCAAGTGTCCTTGTGGTATGGTAGAGCTTTTGGGTATATGCCCAGGAGTGGTATAGCTGAGTCATGAGGTAGATCTATTCCCAATATTCTAAGAAACTGCTAAAATAATTTTTCAAAGTTGTTGTACAAGTTTGCATTCCTACCAGCAATGAAAGGGTGTTTCCCTTGCTCCACATCCTCATGAGCATGAGCTATCAATTGAGTTTTGATCTTAGCCATCCTGACAGGTGTTAGATGGAATCCCAGAGTCATCTTGATTTGCATTTCCCTGATGACTAAGAATGTTGAACATTTCTTTTAAGTGCTTCTTGCCATTAGAGATTCCGCTATTGAGAATTCTGTTTAGATCTATACCCCATTTTTTAAACTAGGTTATCTGGTTTGTTGATGTCTAGTTTCTTGAGTTTTTTAAAATATATATTTTGGATATCAGCCCTCTGTCAGATGTAGGGTTGGTGAAGTTTTTTTCCAATTTGTAGGCTGCCATTTTGTCCTTTTGATGGTGTCCTTAACCTTATAGAAGCTTTTCAGTTTCAAGAGGTCCCATTTGTTAATTGTTGATCTTGGTGCCTGAGCTGTTGGTATTCTGTTCAGGCCACAAAACCCTCCTCAGAAGCACCCTACCAGGCCTGAAGACTCACGAGGCACCAGAACCCCAGGCCACTCAGACTAGAAGATGTAGAGGAAACAAAAAACAAGCGAAAAACATCCACCCATACAACAAAAATAAACTCAGAAATAAGCATCTAAACCTATAATTAACACAAAACCCAGATGGTTAGAGGCTATCTAGAACGCAATCAACAACAGCTAGGGCAATATGGTACCATCAGAGCCCAGATATTCTACTACAGCAAGCCCTGGATATTTCAACACAGCAGAAAAATAAGAAAAGGACCTGAAATCCAATCTTATGAAGATGATAAAGGCCTTCAAAGAGAAAATTAATAAATATCTTAAAAATACAGGAATATACAATCAAACAGGTGAAGGAAATTAGTAAAACAGTTCAAGACCTGAATATAGAAATAGAAGCAAAAAGGAAAACACAAACTGAGGAGATCCTGAAGATGGAAAACCTAGAGAAAAAAACAGAAACTACAGATGAAAGCATCACCAACAGAATGTAAGAGATGGGAGAGAGACTCTGAGGTGTAGGCGATATGATGGAAAAAAAATGATACATTGGTCAAAAAATGTTAAATCTAAAAAGTTTCTAACACAAATATCCTTGAAATCTGAGACCCTGTGAAAAGACAAAATCTAACAACAATAGGAATAGAAGAAAGAGATTTCCAGCTAAAACATCCAGAAAATATTTTCAACAAAATACAGAAGAAACTTTCCTGCACCTAGAGGAAGGGATGCCTATAAGCACACAAGAAGCTTACAAAAAATCTAAATAGACTGGACTAGAAAAGAAAATCCTCCTGCCACATAATAATCAAAACACTAAATGTGCAGAACAAAGAAAGCATATTAAAAGCTTCAAGGAAAAAAGGCCAAGCAACATATAAAGGCATACCTATTAGAATTATATCCAACTTATCAACAGAGACCATAAGAGCCAGTAGGGTCTGGGCAGATGTCTTGCAGTCTCTAAGAGGCCACAGATGCCAGCACAGGTTACTATACCCAGCAAAACTTTTAATCACTGTAAGTGGCAAAAACAAGATATTCTATGACAAAACCAAATTTAAACAATATCTACACAGAAATCCAGCCCTACAGAAGATACTAGAAGGAAATCTCCAACTCAAGGAGGTTAACCATACCTAATAAACACAGGAAATAAGTAGTTTCACACCAGCAAAAAAAAAAAAAAAAAAAAAAACAAGGGAAACACACACACACGCACTCACGTACACACATGCACATACAACCATGACCATAATCAAAATAACAGGTATTAACAATTATTGGTCATTAATATCTCTCAACATCAATAGACTCAATTCCCCAAAGTAAGACACAGTCTAACAGAATGGGTGCAAAAACAGGATCCATTCTTCTGATGTATATAGGAAACACACCTCATCACCGAAGATAGATGTTACCTCAGAATAAAGGCTTGAAAAAAGCTTTTCCAAGCAAACAGTCACAAGAAGAAAGCTGGAGTAGCCATTCTAATATCTAATAAAATAGACTTTCAACCAAAATTAATCAAAAGAGATGGGGAAGGATACTACATGCTCATAAAAAAAAGTCACCAAGATGATTCTGAATAGCTGTGCCTCAAATGCAACAGCACCCACATCCATAAAAGAAATATTACTAAAGCTTAAACCACACACTGAACCCCACACGTTAATAGCAGGAGACTTCAACATAGCACTCTCCTCAATGGACAGGTCCTCCAGACAGAAACTAAACAGAGAAACAATGGAACTAACAGACTTTATGACTCAAATGGACCTAACAAATATTTATAGAATATTTCACCCAAACACAAGAGAATATTCCTTCTTCTCAGCACCTTACAGAACCTTCTCCAAAACTGACTCTTCTACTCAGTCACAAAGCAAGTCTCAACAGATACAAGAAATTTGAAATAGCGTCCTGTATCTTATCAGACCACCATGGATGAAAGCTAGATTTCAACAACAGAAAGTCTACAAAACTCATGGACACCGAACCACTCCCTAGTCAATGGCCACTGGGTCAAGGAAGAAATAAAAGACTTTCTGGAATTCAATGAAAACAACTTACCCAAACTTATGGGACACAGTGAAAGCAGTGTTAAGAGGAAAGCTCATAGCACTAAGTGCCTTCATAAAGAAATCTCTGCTCTCACACCAGATATTTAACAGCACACAAGAAAGCTCTAGAACAAAAAGAAGCAAACACACCTAAGAAGGGTCGTTGGCAAGAAATAATCATAATCAGGTCTGAAATCAATAAAATAGAAACAAAGAGTACAATACAAAGTATCAATGAAAGAAAGAGTTGGTTCTTTGAGAAAATCAACAAGATAGACAAAACCTTAGCCAAACTAACTAAAAGACAGATTGTCCAAATTAACAAAATTGAAAATGAAAAGGGGGACATAATAACAGACACTGAGGAAATCCAAAGAATCATTGGGTCTTACTTCAAAACCTGTACTCCACAAAATTGGAAAAATCTAAACAAAATGGACAATTTTCTTTATAGACACTACTTACCAACGTTAAATCAAGAACAAGTAAACGATCTAATTAGACCTATAACCCTTAAGGAAATAGAAGCAGTCATTAAAAGTCTCCCAACATCAACAATGCCTAGAGCTATATGGTTTTAGTGCAGAATTCTACCAGACTTTTAAAGAAGAGCCAGTATCAATACTCTTCAAATTATTCCACAAACTAGAAATAAAAGAACATTGCCAAACTCATTCTGTGAGGCCACAGTCACCCTGATACCACACAAATACTCAATAAAGAAAGAGAATCTCTTTCCATTTCTCCCCTAGTAATATTTTTAGATCGTGTATTGCATGAAATCTTTAATTTTTATTTATTTTTTAAATTCATTACAATTTATTCACATTGTATCCCAGCTGTATCCCCTTCCTTCAATCCTGCCCTCCCTCCCTCTTCTCCCATGGCCCTTCCCCAGTCCACATGCCTCTGCCTGCTAAGCAAGGGTGTAAGCCACCAAGCCTGGTCTGAGGACTCTGGTTTTTTTTTTTTTTTATCTCCAGTCTCAACCACAGATTTGCAATATCTATGATGTCCCATAGAGGGAGTGATTTTATTATGTGAACAAATTGTTTTCTGGATAGTAGTCGCATTATGACTACCATAAAACAATCGTTTCCAGGCCAGGAGCCAAGGCAGCTAGAGAGCAGAATAGGGAGAAAGCTCAGCACTATGGGCCCTAGCTGGGTCAATGGCTTCACCCCAGCAGTCTTATGAATGTCTTCTCTCCTGCCCTAAGCCCTCCATACTGCTGTCTCCTGTGGCATCCTTGTGATTTGAAGTCCTGCTGCCAGCTCTGGATGCCTCATCACCAACTGTCCTCAGCCCCGGGCTCTCCTCTGTTGGATTCTGTCTGAATTCACTGGGCATTTTGATGGCCCTGTTTCTCTCCCAAGGGTTTATGTGATGAAAGTTTTGTTCCGAGTGTGACAGTACTGAAATATGGTATGCCCTTTCTGAGACAGAACCTTGTAGGTGATGGAAAGAATGCCTTTGTATGAGGATGGATGCAAGTCTCTTGGTGTGGGCTGGCTCTCAGGATATTCTATACAGCATGCTGCTATGATTGAGCCTGGTTATTTCCTGGTCTTTTGCTTCCTCCCTGCTACTCCTACCATGTGATCTATCTGCCATGAGGGTCTCTCCAGAGGCAGATGCTGTGCTGCATGTTTGGATTTCAACAACTGTAAGGCAATAGAGCTCATTTTCTTTCTTCAATTACAAGTCTTGGTTATTTGGCTATGGCAGCAGCGGCTAGCTCTTCAGCAGCCTTCCTTATCTTCAAGTGTGACCTGCAGAATGCACCCAGACATTGGTTCTCAGTGCCTCTTAAAGGCCAGTGTTTACAGCCTTGAGTGTACATTAGAATCACCCAGTGGGCTGGTAGGCTAGTTAAAGATTGCATTGTATTGAGGACTTTGGGCCAGTGGATCTGGGGTGAGGTCTGGGGTTTTGTTTGTGGAATCAGGTGTGAGGCGATGCACATGCCGCTGATTGGGAAGCAGTTTGAAACCCACAGACTGAGGCACTGAACGGGGAACCAAGTATAGTTCAGTTTTTTTGTTTTTGAAGCATTAAAGCCAGGAAATTGTTTATGCTCTGATTTTTGGCAACTTGGGGTTGGTACTCACAGCCAATAATCTGGGCTGGTGCACTGGAAGAAGTGTGGGGTTCCTGGGAAAATACCACATGGATGGGCACAAAACTACCCATTTAACTGAGCTGCTGTTTTGAGGCGAGACCTGCTGTTCCAATAGATACGCGTAACATGTCATTGTGACCGATATGTTTTCTTCTCTGTAGCTGTTTTTCTCACTACTGAGAGCAGGCTCTGGGACTTAGCTGGAATCTGGTGCAGCCACCTAGAGAACACCAATGTCACACACTGTGGCTCAGAAGGACCTCAGAAGAGGAAGATTAAAGAATTTCAGCTATCTCAAGTGGGCAAAGATAGAGGAAAACCAATTCCAGGCAGTCTGCCTCTTGGTAGCCTCAGTTAGCAGGACTTACTCCAGCAGCCACATCCAAACTCAGAGGTGCCCCTGGTGATCCCAGCCTCCACCCACTGCCTTCTTATGCAAATGAGCCCTGACAATCCACAGGCTATAGATGGCCTGGCGGATCTCTGTGTGTGGTGTACTGGCTTGGTATTTGAAATATGTTAAATCTCAGACGTGTTAAAATGTGAAACTCCACTAAGGTGTAGGAGGAAGACACAGAGATGTAGTAAATGCAAGTTCAGGGTTCTCATAGCAACCATGAAACATGTCGGAGCACCCTCCTCCTCAACCTGGCCCTCCTTCAGCTTTGCCTGTCTCCAGGAAGGGCACCATCTTCCCTCTCACTGCACAAGCCAGAGAATGGAGAGGAATCCTGGCAGGGCCGCTCCCTCAGCAGACCTCCCGCTAAGAGCATGCACACAGTCGCACACAGGCAGCTGACAAAGGCCTCTTTCTTTAGCTTCCAGTCCATCTGCCGTCCTCTATCTCCCCCATCCCCCTTCATCTGGGTTTGCAGCATCCGCCCTGGTCCCCACAATCTGTTCTGCACTTGGCAGAAAAGAGCGTTATGCATTTGTGTATCCCATCTATCTATCTATCTATCTATCTATCTATCTATCTATCTATCTATCTATCTATCTATCTATCACTATCTATTATTTTTACAGCATCCTTGTGCTATCGGCATTCACAGAAGCACAGCAAAAGATTCTCCACCTCATGCACAGTGAAGCAGCTCCAGGCCCCCTCTGAGCTGCCATTTCTGTTGGCAGAGATGGGAATGATTTTGCAACACTGTTGAAGGTTGTGGGGTGGGAGTGGTCAGTGGACACTGTTATCTGAACCATGGCCTATAAATGAGGAGGTTTCCGGTCCACAATACTGTTGTCATGGTAATTGGCAAGTTTGGTCAAAGTTACACATCCTGATATGGCTTGATCCACTTCTAGGTACTTACCAGGGTAGAGCGCTCTGTGGCGATGACTACCACAATTTGTAATGCAAGTAGGTATGAACAATCTAACATTGAATCATGAGGTGCTGGGTGAAGGTCACATTTGTTCATGGAATTCTAGATAGCTGTAAAAACACGCAAAGAAATCCTCTATGTCCCTTATGATATACGGGTATGTGAAAAAGCAACATTAGAATGGTGATGAGAACCTCCATGTCTGTTTATCAGGCTCCTCTGAAGAGAACAGTAGGAATTGGTGACATTAAGCCATAAAAAGCTAGCCAGTCATCCGGAGGGAGAAGACCATTCCTTATGCCCTCTGTTGCTCTGCCAGAACCTCAAACCACTCTGCACTAGCCATTCCACAGCAGCTACACAAGTCAGCTCAATGCATGCTGTCAGCACCTATGAGGTGCCTGGCTCTCAGCGGTGCCTCACTGTGTGTTGAACAGATAGAACATGCTCCTCCTGTGGAGAATGCACTTATCTGGCTACTGCTATGATTTCAGGTGCTTGTGCACCTGAAGGACTGTAGTAGGGCATGAGTCTCAGAAGGCATGAGCCATGGCGCATCTGAGAGATACTATTCACTTACCCAAATGGCTTCCCATGTCCTTCATTAGTTTTGGCTAAAGCCTAATAGGCCTGGCCTACTCCCTGCATACCACTCCCTCGGGGTTTCTTCAGCCTCTTCCACGTAAGCTTTTCTTACGCTCCTTACGCGATGTATTTTTCGACAGTGTCTCTGTACATGCTGCCCCTTCTTCCAGCAGCACAAGCATCTCTCCCACCGGGAACATCCCTAACGTAGAGCCATCCCTCCTGGGTTTGCCTCATTCGACATCTCCCCCTGTCTGAGTGACTTTTGCCTTTATGCCCATCTCCCCCACAGAGCTTCGAGGCAGTGAGCATATATGGTTTTGCCTCAGTGGTATCCTCAAAGCCCAGCACAGACTGTGTGGTGTGATGGCTTATTTCAGGTGCCAAGTGGACCCCGTGGTGGGATACCCAGAGAACTGGTGACATGTTATCTCTGGGAGTGTCTGTAAAGGTGATTAGAGGAGTTGGGCATGTGAGTCAATGGACTAAGTGGAGGAGACACACCTTCAGTGTGGGTGAGGGGCCATCCAACCAGCCAGGGACCAGAGGAGAACACGTACACATAGCAACGGAGTTGGATTCTCTAAAGTCCCTTTTCTGCCTTCGGGCACCAGAAATCCAGGCTTACATGTTGTGACTTTTCCTGGGGAGATGTGACTAAACACCTATTCACCCCAGATAAGTCACTGAAGTCACCAAAAGCATGACTCCACCAGAGTCCAAACTTGTGAACCAGTGGTCTTACTGGGACTCTTTACAAGGTCATAAGTGAAGGAGCACAAATGACTCAAGGGCAGCTACATCACTGAAAGCCCACAGCAGCATGAATGATAACTCACAAATGCTCTTTCTTTGGACCTATCAACAAGGTCAGAAGTCACCTCAGCTGCCCAGAGAGTCTCTCCCCAGTCAGTTCTTTCTACTCATATAACCTTGAGGGTGGAACTTGTAAATCCTGGCTGTTTCAGAAACTTCCTGAGACTTGTGAGTTGTTTACATCACCAGCCTTCTTTTATTTAAGAGTTTAAATAAGCCTCAGTCCAGGATAGAATATTCAATTAAGAGGAAATTACTGTACAAAGCTATAGGAAATGTTCCTTCGACCTCCACAATTCTGAGGCTGTTCAACAGTGATGTGACCTGCATCCCAGGATCCCCAGCTGTCCTGTGGGGGATGCTCAGCCTCCATAATCACATGAGCCATTTCCCTTAATATGTCTCCTCTTTCTATTTCTAATCCTCCTCCCCTTCATTCCCCTTCTTCTATCTACTGTTTCTGTCTTTCTAGAGAACCCTGATTCATTCAGATACTAATACCAAATAAATACTAGGTGAATATATTAAATCATTCACTTCCTGATTGAGTAGGTCAAGGTGTCAATAGAAAGCCTATGGTACTTTCAGATGAAATAGAAAAGGGAAATTCAGTGAAAAGACTGTTAGCTAAGGTGGATTGGAGCTAAAACAAAACAAAACAAACCTCAAAGGGCTGTGCCCTGGTGCTAGCAGCACAGAGACGCTGTCAGCACCCTAGGCCTAATGGAGCGAGGAGGCAGAGTACTTTCTGGAATCCAGAGAGGCTGGCAGCTGTGAGAGAAGGCTGCAGGGCAGCATCTAAAGGCTAGAAAGGGCACATGGCCACTTCATTGTGCTCTATAAGGAGAGCTGAAGTCAGAGAGAAGCCTACCATCATTCTCTTCACCCCCTCCTGTCTTCTTACAGTATTTCCCATTGCACAAACCAAAGCAGAGGGCTAGGAGCCTGCCCCGGTTTGCTTTCTGTTGCTGTGAGAAACACCGTCACCAAAAGCAACTTGAGGAGGACAAGGTTTATCTGGGTTACACTTCCACGTCATCGTCCATCATAAAAGGAAGTTGAGGCCTCAGCTCAAGGAAGGAACCTGGAGGCAGAAACTGAAGCAGAGATCATGGAGGGCTGCTTCTTATTGGCTCACACTTCATTGCTTACTCATTCTGATTTCTGTTTTCTTACACAACATAGGACCACTGCTCAGAGAGAACCACCCATGACTGGCTGCACTCTTGAAAACACTCCATGAACTTACCTAGAGGCCAATCTGATGAAGGTACTCATTTTTTTCAGTTGAGGTCCATCCCCCCAGCCTTCCCAGACTGTGTTAAATTGACAAAAATAAAAATCTAACTGGTACAGAGCCGATGTCATCTTTATGGACATAGAGCATGGCTGGAAAGGAGGCATAGAGTGTCTAGAGGAGCAACAAAGGGATCATGTGCACCACTACCCTCCTGCTGTTCCCCAGAGTGAAAACATCCCACCAGCTAGCCAGACCATGGTGACAGCCATATTCTCACTTGGAACCTAAGATGCTCACTTCTTTCTTCACAGGAGGAACTGAGGGACACAAATAGTTAATTAAAGCAAAGCAGGCGAGGTGCCAAGGACCGTGTTATATGCTGTGTGCATGTCTGGAAATACATCTGGCATGTCATATCTGTAGCAACAGGGACAGCTGAAGTCATGTCAAGTTTGCAAAAATCCCTTATCATTCTCCAAGTCTCATAGGACATCTATCCAGGGCAAAGAGTCAAATCAGCTGCGGAAAGGAATAGTCAGCCCACCTCAAATCAGACCATTCTTACCACAACGACAGAGGTTTCTGCAGCTTCTCTCTCTCTCTCTTTCTGTGTATGTGTGTGTGCGTGTGTGTGTGTGTGTGTGTGTGTTTTGGGTAGGATGAGGTAGTGCCTTGGCCCTTCCCACCAAGGCAGGATCTTTTTCTCTTTAGGTAGCGAGATAGGAGTCCACAGTGAAAGCTGCAAGCTGTTCATGTATTTTATAGTACAAGCAGAGTCTGGGATTAAGAGGAAGATTAGGGGTTAAAACAGCAAAATCTAGAGCACTGAGGAAAATGAACAAGAGGGCTACAGCTGGGTATGAGATAATCAAGACAGACAGATAAGAGGAGGGGCAGGACTTTGGGGCCAGTGATAAGCAGACAGGCTGTCCCTCAAAGCCCTCAAGGAACGCACATTAGGCACTCTTGTCTCTTCATACATCCTTGCTTCTAGTGCAGCTCATGGTGACAGACTCCACTGTAAGGATGGCTGTCAACAAGAACTTTCTACATAGGACACCATCCCTGACCACCCTATAGACAAGGAGCTGAATCTGACATAATGCAGAAGGGCTGTGGCTATATCCTGGAGACTGGGATAGAGTTAACTTTCTGCCATGGTAAAGCTACAATCTGATCCATTAAATGGGACAATGGAGACAGCTTAGTGTAGTCAACAGCACTTGAGACACTTGCAAGGTAGGGAAAGCAATGCTGACCAAGTGACTAAGAGCTAGCAGACTATCGAAGTCAAGGTTGAAGCCAGAGATGGACTGAGCATAACATCAACTACTCATAACTGAGCGGGTGGCTCATGAACAGTGCGTGGACATCATGGGTATGAGGGACCTTCCCCTGGCTTGGTCTGTGATAGTCTAGCGAACTAGCCAATCTCTAAAGTGATTACCTTAGTCTTTGTCCACTTCCTGCCCTTGCCTATAGAAACACTGGACAAAAGGAGTCTCATGATCTTTTTCTTCCTTGAAAGCCCTTCCCAATTCTTGGGAGTTTCTTTCACTGTTTCCACCCACCTCATTAAACTTCTCCCTTTCCCTCAGTTTCTCACTTTTCTGTAATAATTCTCCATCAAGCCTGCTTCCATTTTGCATACTCCCACAAAGACCTGTGCCATTAATTTTCTTTGGTATAAGACAATGAACTTGGAGCCACTGTCCTGGATCGATTTTGGTAACTGTGAGGGCCTGGCATTTGGATACTTGGTCACATACAATTGATCTTTGAAAGGAAGGTTTTGTTTGATTAAAATCACAGCATCACTACTGCACTGGCCTCATCGCACTGGTCAGAAAGCCTATGGAGAGCGTGAGAGGCTTTGTCCCTATCACATGGTTCAGAACTGGGAGTCACTACAGGGCAAAGCTGCAGCTCCAGGCTCGGGGCAAATGCCATCTGACCACCACGAGACCTCTTGGTGGCTGGGCACAGCGACCTTTTGTTCTTCTACGAATTTTCTAAAAATGTCCTCAGGCTTAATGTCATTTTAGAGCCCGTGTCTGGAAGTTCCTAAAAGGTGTTGACATTTCCCTATTCCCATGTACATGTGTTCCCAGTAAAGGGCCAAAGGCATCTCTAGGGAGGAACCAACGAGGAATCTTACAGCATGTGACTGACAGTGTTGCAAGGTCTTCCTGGGGACACTGCAGCTCCTCATGCAATCAATAGACTCTAGTTCAAAAAATTTTTAACATTATTATTATTTTTAAAATTCTACATGTATGGGTGTTTTGTCTGTCTTTGGAGGGCACTGGATCCCCTAGAATGGGAGTTACAGACGGTTTTAAACTTCCACCTGGGTGCACCGGAATTGAACCTGGGTCCTCACAAGAGCCTTGTGCTTAACTGATGAACCATCTCTTTAGCCCCAAGACTCTAGTTTTCAACTTTGGCTGCTATTCACTGCATCCCTAGGAGTGCATGCAACGATCCCAATCTGGGTGAATTACCGCTCTTTCTTTTCTCTTTCTTTCTTTCTTTTTTTCTTTCTTTCTTTCTTTCTTTCTTTCTTTCTTTCTTTCTTTCTTTCTTTCTTTCTTTCTTTCTCTCTTTCATTGACAGGCCTTGCTATGAGCTATGTTATGATCTGAATGTTGTGTCCCCATAATATTAATGGGCTGAAACCTAAAATCCAGAGTGCTGGTATTAGGATGGCCTTAGGGGAGTGACTAGGTCATGAAGGAGTAGCCCTACAGAATTTGATTATCACCGGTATAGGGGTTTGCTTCAGCTATTTTTCTCTTTATGTGAGGACACAATGAAATGGCAGCCATTTGCAGAGCAAGAAGACCAGACACCGAATCTGCTTCCACCTTGATCTTGAACTTCCTAGCTTCTAGAACTACGAGAAACAAATGCCTGCTGTGTATAAGCCATCCAGTTTGTTATTTTTATCTTTTAATTAATAAAATAACTAAATTAATTCACGTGAATGCACACACATTGCAGCACGTGTGTGGAGGTCAGAGGGCAACTCGCAGGAGTCAGTTTTCTCTTTTCATTATGTGGGTCCTAGAAATCAAATTCAGGTCGTCAGATGACACACACCTTGACCTGCTAAGCCATCTCACTAGCCCTGTTCTTCTGTTATAGCATCCTCTGGAGACTCGGGTAAGCTGTTTGGTTTCTTCAAATGGTAGTGGCATGTCATGATCTCAGGCCAGTCTCTCTTGCTGTTTAGCAATGATACATGTCTAGCTAGCTCCACGTGGTGGGTATCCAAGCTTTGCTGTTCAGCACAGCCTTCTCACCCTTCCCAGGTCCCTTGTGACAGTGCTCAACTTTCCCAAAACAAACACTGGTAGACACCCATCAGATGAGCCTGCCTGCTCTACACTGGGTGCTCTCTGATGGGCATCAATGTGAAATTCCAACATCTTTTCACACGACACTCACCCCATGAAGCTATCTACTATGTGGGAGCCATATCAGAGAACACCAAGTCTTGTTTTTTAGGCCACAATCAAGCAGCCAAGCCACTTATTGCTTCACATAAATATTTAAACTTGGGTCACTTCTTCAAAGTGAGGGACCAGTTCTACTTGCCTGAAGTTCTGCCCATGAGAGAAGTTCTCTTTTCTTCACTCAGGGATCTTCTGAGTGGTACCTCCCCCTTCCCTATCAGGGCCCTGAGTCTGCTAAGGCTGTGAATTGAGCCACCTCCAACGTCCTGGGCCAGGTCTTCCATGGTTTAGGGAGGGGAGGGTATATTTAAATGCCATCACTTGACTCAGCCAGTCATGAGTGACTCTGAATCAGCTTCTCTCTTCTCTTCCCTTCAGTCACCAGACGTTCACAATCCAGGCAACATCTGCTTCCGCTTGGCTGGTGTTCCCCATCAGTGGAATCTTCAGGATCTGCAGAGCTGTGTGGCATGGATTACAAGCCTCAGGGTGCCTCCTCTCTGCCCCTGCCTGACTATATGTGAACCTCCAGAATCCTAAGCTCGGTCCTAGCCTCCTCAGCCAGTTACATACCTGAGAGGAGTCTGATGCACTCCAGCACACCCAAGATGGAACCTGCTGAGCAAGCACCTCCCTGTAGAAGCATGCCCAGGCAGGAGGAGGGGAGAAGGGACAGCAGAACAGGGCAGCAGAAGAGGCTGAACTGGATGATCCCTAGTGACTTTCTAGCTTTGGCTCAGTGCCACAGGGCACTATGGAGGATCAAGCAGCTCTGGGTGTCTGTCCTACCTCAAGGTAAGAGAGCAATAAGAGTCCTATACCTGGTTGAGACTTGGCAAGGGGGAGGTGGCTAGTGACAGGGGTGGAGCTGTGTCCTCTTCTGCAGTTCCAGTTCTGGCCTTGAGAAGCCTGTGTGATTCTGGTGGTATGAAGGTCAATGCTCTAACCATTTAGGCACAAGCCCAGAGATAGCCTAGTGCTATGACTTGAATGTGAAATGTCTCCCATTGGTTCTGGTGACATTGCTGAATGAGGCTGGGGACCTTTGGGGCAGTAGAACCTCCCTGGAGAAAGTGAGTCACTGGGGGTGAGCCTTGAGATTTTGTAACCCAGCCCCACTTCCTGTTAAGTCTCTGCATCAGGAATGTGGATGGCGAGCGACCATCCAGCCTCCCTGTGTCTGCTACTATGCCTTCCCTGCCTACTGTCATATCTTCTTTATTGTGGTAGATTGTATCCCTATGTAGCTGTAGGCCAAAACAAACTCTTGCTTAAGTTGCTGTTGTCAAGGTCTTTAGCACAACAACAAGCAAGCAAGACACCTGCTCATGAAGCTGGTGGGCAATGCAAGAGAGACCTGCTGAGCACCATGAGGAGGCTGCCGTGTGCCCGCTGTTCCAGAAATGTAGCTTTTGCTGATGTTTCAGTAGCAAAGTACAGTTGCTGTCACTGAAGGGAACTGATTCCAGGCCCTCCAACAGATGCCCAAATGCACGTATGGATACTCAATATCTTGAGTAGTATTTGTACAGCACGTACACACTCTGCTGTATACTTTAAATCATCTCTAAACAATTTACAATACCCAATACAATGTAAGTGCTGAGAAAATTATCATTTGAGTAATGAGAAGAAACATGTCTAGGCATGTTCAATATAGATACCTGTTTTTGTTTGTTTGTTTTCAAATATTTTTGCTGTGAGGTTAGTTGACCCTTCAGATGTGGGACCTTCAGTTGGGGGCCTGGAGATGTGGACAGTTGACTGTACTACAGGTTGGGTTGCTTAAATAACAGAAAGAAGTTGTCTATTGATGAGGAAGAGTACCTTTGTGACATAGATGAGGCTCTAGGTTTAGTTCCTGGTGCTGAAAACAAATCAGAGATTAAAACCCCAGACCCGTTGACCCTCGTGCCCCACAAGAGGTGGGCCCCTAGAGCTGGAACCAATTCAGGAGACTGGGGGCCCCACACTCTACCGATGCCCGTGAAAGGTGCTGTCTCCCTTCCTGCCCACGGTGACTTAAGGTCCTGTAACAAACATAGGGCAGACCGGTGTACTCCTCACCCTCTGTCCTTGCTGTCTCCACACCTGTCAGGCAGACTGTGAGGAGCTCTGCCTCTGAGTTTCCCCACCACCCTGGATCTCTGTGGTACCCAGGCCTGGGAGGAGCTACTCTGTTCGGTGTCAGTGAAGCCATGCCATGCCGCTCTCCAGCTGGCTCAGGACCCTCATTTCTCCCAGCCATTGCTCCCCATTCATTCCTTCTCCTCCGCCAGCCTTCATTGATGGCCGCATTGTGCCCTCCAAGAACGATGATGTGATGATGGGGCTTTGTAAGAGTACTTTTATCTAATAGGTGATTGGTAATTAAAGCTGAGGGCACACTCAAGGCAGATAAAACAGATTTGGGGGATTAGGAAGGCCTTGGAACTGCTTCTTAAATATTTTGTTTCACCCGTTCACACGCTCAACCAGAAAACCTTTCCTGGGTGCCTACCCTGCACTAGGCACTGTGCGTGAGCTGAGCACACATGGTGAATGTTAGTTATCAAAGGTCTTATCAGGCCAGCCTTGGGTCCCTGCTTGCATGGCTGACAGCAGTGGAACCGGAAGCTGCCAGGCCATGCTGGAACTGAGCACTAGGAAGGGTAGGCTTCCTGTCTTGGAGTATCTTAACAAAAGCTTCTCTGAGAATGCATCAAAGGACTGCAGCAGAGAGAACGTGACCCCACTGCCAAGGAACGGTTCCTCTTTCTCTGGGAGCTAGAAGGTTCTTCCTAGGCCCACACAATGCTGTATAAAGAGTGCTAACAATGTTTCGAGACAGGTGGCCAGATCGTGGGGGCTTGAGGAATCTAGCGTGGCCGTTGGTGCAGGGTGAGGAACAGAGCACTGATGAGGTGAAAACGAGAAAAAGGGGGTGCAAGGCAGTTCACCTATTCCAGCCCTTAGCTCAGCAGGGAGTCAACTGCTACTCAGCTGCCCTCCATACATGTGCCAGGTGCCAGCCATATCCTGTTTCTCAACATTGTGGTCACCAGGCCTGGCCAGGCTGAGCCTTGGGTCATCTTTCAAAGGGGCCCGAGAAGGAAGGACCTTGGAATCGCTCCTTCTTCTTGTGCTAGAAGCATTTGCTCTTCGATCAGGATGCGTCTCATCAGGCCTGGTCTCAAGGATGGTCAGAGAGCAGGATGTGAGTGTGGCTCACCCTCGTCTATCCCAGAGTAGTCTGCTGATGACCTGGCAGGCTAGGTGAGCACAGGCCCCTTGCTGTGGGGCCCCTATGCTGTCTCCGGCTGGATCCAGGGGCTCTTGTTGGTCACAGCACTGTCACCACGAAAAAGCAGCAACAGGTTTACTTATTCTCAGTCACTCCCAGCTTGCGGTTCACATTCATTTATTTGTACAATTTTCCCCCATGCAAGTGGATAAACACATTAGGAAGGATCATGGTGGGTTTGTCGGTGTCAAGCCTGACCTCTTGGCTTCAGCTTCTTTCTCCAGACGCTC
Organism: Pachyuromys duprasi; assembly: GCA_028658305.1. Classification (NCBI taxonomy): domain Eukaryota; kingdom Metazoa; phylum Chordata; class Mammalia; order Rodentia; family Muridae; genus Pachyuromys; species Pachyuromys duprasi. Next base: position 42,985,220 of record CM053758.1, read on the forward strand.
TTCTGTGCTCTGCAAGTCACCCGGACCTCACCCACTAAGTGCTGGGAACACCGCTCCTCCAGGTTTTGACAAAACACACCTCTAGCCTTGGCCAGGTCATCACAAAATTGACACCAAATAACCACTGACGTCTTGGCTCAGCCCCCATGTTCTGAGAGGAGACTGGGAGATGTGGTCACTCGAGGGTAAGCCAAGTTCAGCAGAGCAAGAGGAAAGGAGAGAGGAACTTGGGGCTTTGGGTGAGGCCCTCAGTTCAGGGTCCTGCCCTATGGAGAAGCGACACTGGGCAGTTATTTCTGAGTCCCCACATTAGCGCAACAGAGACACCCTGTATGCCCATGCCATGCTGAGGGGCACACAGAGCTAAATGTAACCATGGTAGAATGTTCCTTAGTGCACCACACTGTGGCCTGCCTATAGCAGGAGTTGGGCCCCTAGTATATCCAGCCTTCTGAAGCAGCTTCTTGAACTGTTGCTTCACAGATACCTCATGCTTTCATTTTCTTTTTGGACGTGGTGCTATGGCTTCAGGACACACCATTTTAAAATGCTTCTAAAGCTGACCCAAGGATCCAGGACAACAAATGTTGCTGCTCTTCCTAGAACCTCAGAACTCTTGAGGGCTCCCTTTTATGTGCTGATGCTAGAAACCACCAGTAACACAACCAGCCATTAGGCTCTCATCACGTTCTAGTCTCTGCCTCTGTCTCTACCTCTCTATGTAAGTGTACAGGCCAGAGTCTGGTGTCCCATGCCGTATCCACTCACATCTACATCTTATGTTTCGAGGCAGGATCTCTCACTGAACCCAGAGCTCACTGATTGGCAAGGTCCGGGATCCTCCCATCTCTAGTCTCCCCAGTGATGGAATTGCCCCATGTTGCTGGCATGCATACCACTGCACTCAGTTGCTCTTTCATTCTCCTTGGGAACCAAACTCGGGTCCTCATGGTTGCAGAGTAAGCGTTTTATTCAGAGTCATCTCCCTAACCCCGCAGCCAGGATTCCTAACGTTTCAGGAGTATCCTTGAAACCAGAACTGACTTACACTGCTGAAAAGTAGAGACAGGAGATCAGGCATGGCCGGTCCCAGAACCTACAGTGACATCGTTCATGGCTCATCATTGTCTGTTCATCCTCTGTTTTTATTTGCCGTTGCTCTGACAACAGTTCCAGCAGGTTGCTCCACAGCTGCAGCTGGAAGCTCACATTATCCCTACTGAGGACCATCTCAGTTGGAGGAGTCTGAGAATAGACTGAATGGAGTCTACCAGAAGTGACCTGGATTACACACACGCCCAGGCTGAGATCTAGAGAAGTGATGGAAGATGTGGATTATTGTGATCCCCCGTGGCACAGGAAGAGCAAGCCCTGCTCCTTATCCAGGAGACAGAGCACAGGGAAGGGTGGGTCCTAAGGGGACATCTGAGTAGTCATCTCTAGAAGAATGGTTATTGGTTAAAAAAACATCCTATAGCTACAATGTCTATGGTTCAGGAAGAGCGCAGCTAGCTGAGGGTGTCACCTTGCTACCTGCTTCGATTCTGGTTACAAGCTAGGGGGTGCCACTTATTTCTCAAATCCTGATCACCACAGAAGTGCAACCTGGTGGCCAGCAGGAGGCCTCTCCACCTTTGTTGAAACTGCTCTGGGCTAGGATGCCCCAGGGACCAATGGACAGGGGCCTGCAGACTTTGAAAGCTCAGTTTCTCTGTGCCCACAGATAGCCTTGAAGGTAAGTTTTGCTGGTCCTCCTGTGCTGAAGGCTCCCAGGCCTCTGCTCAGCTCCGGTGCATGGCTCTGCCCGCAGCCACCCCATGCAGATACGCCCCCGTGGGTGGGGCTCTCTCTTGGCGTGCAGGCTGCCTTTCGCCTTTCTAACTCATCTCCAAAGGCACAGGTGGGTCCTCACCCTGGGTGCCCAAAACAGACTCACCCGGTGCTCTTAAGCTGCATTTTGGGGTCTTGGGTAGATACTCCTTTCCCTGAGTTGCAGTGCACAGCCAACCTTGTGGAGCCCAGCTTTGCTCTGGATTGCCCTGGCCCCCCTTTGAAGCCCACTTCCTGCTGCTCCTTTGAGAACAGCAATTGGAGGCTTAGCCTCTCCCCTCCCCCGTGAAGTTTGACCTCTTTATTTAGACTGATCTTCTTCCCACCACCCTCTCCTTGGCTTGACTCACATAGGAGGACTCTTCCCAGCCTGTCCACTCCATCTCCCTCAGCAAGACACATGGTGCTGGTACAGCTTACACCCTTCTTATGCAGGCATGCTCAAGTGACTGTGTGTCAGCACAGTTGTCCCGTATCCAGCATCTACAAGGGATGAGGGATGGGCTCAGGAACGCTGATGAGATCTGCAAATGATTAAGTTCTCCAAAGAAAGGGTAGAACACTTGCACAGAACCTATACATGCTTCTCTGTCGACCTACTGTATCTCCAGCCAGAGTGTCAGACTTAATATCATAAAAAATGTTGTAAAATAGTTGAACACTGCATTGTTTAAGAGAAAATGGCCAAAAAAAAATCAACATGTGCTCAGGACAGATACAATTTGTTTTAAACCAAACCCCCTCGCTCATCTGGCCCTTGTGCCTATGGTGCTGAAAATCAAACCCAGAGCCTTACCCATACTACCCAAGCATTCTGCTATTGAGCGAAATCCCTAGTCCTGCCTTTCCAAAGATTTCTCTTCTTGGTTAATCTCAGAGGTGAATCCAGGGAACAGGGACAGCAACTGTATCGTCTGTGTTATAGACACTGTCTAGAACCTCACTTCATCTGTGACCTGCTCTCTGCTCTCACTACCAGAGAACAAAGATCTGTACATGGTGACTTTCCACCCCACATTGACCAAGACTCATGGTAACTTTTCTTATGAAGAGCAGAGTGCTGCCTTTCCCAGACACACCAGCACCACAGAGCAGTTCCTTCCTTGTAGGCTCTGTCCCATGGCAAGACTGTCTGTGTTCACTGCCTCCTCAGGCATCCTGCCCTTCAGTCTAGCCAGCGTAACTCCACAGGCCTGGACTTGGAGGAGTAGGAACCAGAGGTTTCTATTTATGATTTATCCATTTGTTGCTACAAAGTCTTCTTTTTTTTTTTTTCTTTTCAGAATCCACATCCTCCAATCAGCCAAGAAATCAGTAGCATTTACTTTTTAGGAAGGTACTTTGCTTCCATGCTCACCAGAGGCACTTCCATGCCCCATCTGTCTGTCTTCCAACACAAGGCTCTGGGCTGAGGGAGAATTTGTTATCATGTGCTCCGAGTGAGTGAGTGAGTATCCCTCACTCTCTTAAATCACCATAACATGAGGAACTGTATTAAAGGGTCACAGTACTAGGAAGAACCACTGCTGTAGGTTATTTGCCTGAGGCCTTGCCATACATGGCACATTAATTGAGACAGACTTGAGTCTGGCTGTTGCATCATAATCCTTTGGATTGTACAAGGATGGAGGATGGGGTGAAGAAGACAGAACCAAGTGTTTGGTATTAAGGGAGGTGAAACCCAGAGAGACTTATGCCGAGCAGTAACTCTGGGGTAGGGAAGATGGTCTGCCAAGTCCACAGAACAAAGACGTATCTTTGTCAGTCAAATGCATTTGTTTATATGTTAAGCATAGGAATGAAAGAAAAAATTTTCTGCTGCTTGGAAGTTATTAAAGGAGCACCTTTCCCAGTATATAACTCAAAATGTCTATATTCTGCCCTATATAATAAAGGCAGGTGTGATTTTAGGAAATAAGTAATGGCAATAGCTGAGTAACCTGGTTGCAGCTTGCCAGCGCCTTGTAGGAGATCTGGCCTGGTCAGGACTCCTGCCCTGCCTACACTGGCAGCAAGCCTGCAATTCATGAACGCAGCCACTATGTGGCGATAGGGAGCATAATCATGCGGTCCAAACGCACAGGCTACCTGCTTTGATTTCTCTCCCCAAAGAAAGGGACCAGAAATTTCAAGCGTCCATTAAAGGCCATGTTAAGGTCTGGTGTCCGGCTTGGTGGACTTAGATGGGATCTTTAGTGGGTAATGCCTAGTGGAAAGTCTTTATGTGATTGAGGAAGTGCCCTCTCTTTCCGTAGCTCTTCTGCCTCTCCTGGCCAGCTGAGTAGCTTCTTTTGTTATGTTGAAATGTCATAGTTCTTTTATCCTCCAAAGTGTTAAACCCTTAAGCTATGAATAATTAAAAAAAAACAATCAGGGACATATAATATTCAATACTGGGTATTATACAGATATATCCAGTATTGGGTATATTAATGAAAACTTTTCCTGTTACTTCTGCTTTGGCCACTAACGTCTATCCAGGGATGGCTAGCACCCCGCTAATTTCTTGTGGTCTACTGAGAGAGGCTTTTAGTTGAATGAAAGTATCGGCTGAGTTAATCTTTACCCTCTCTTCCTTTGTACATCTGTTTCTCTGTGTACCCTGGGTAGTCTTGGATCCCAAGTGCTGAGATTACAGGTGCGCACCACCACGCCTAGCTTCCTTTCCTTTTAATCACACACATAAACATGCATGTCTCTGCTCCTTGCTCTTTGACTTAACAGTATGTCCCAGACCATAGCGTAGCAGAATAGCCATCAAAGAGACCAGAGAAACTTCATCCATCAACTGATGGGGGCAGCTGCAGAGTCCCACAGGCCAAACATTAGGCAGAACTTGGGGGAGTCCTGTGGAGGATGGGGAGGAAGGATCCAAGGAGCCAGAGGGGTCATGGATATCATGAAAACACAACCCACAGAATCTACTGACCAGGACTCACGGGGAATCATAGAGGTCAGGGAGCCCGTAGGGGTCTGACCTAGGTCCTCTGCATAAATGCCATGGCTGAGTAGTTTGGTGTCCTTGTGAGAATCCTAACAGCGGGAGTGGGGCTGGGGTAGAGGCTGGCCATGACTCATTTTCCCACTTATGGGACTCTTTTTTCTCTTACTGGGTTGTCTTGTCCAGCCTTGATGTGATGGCATGTGCCTGGTCTTATTGTAGCTTGTCATGCAATGTTTGGTTGATGTCCCTGAGAGACCTGCTCTTTTTTTGAGGGGAGGTGGAGTTGGGAGAGGGGAAGTGCTGGGGGTAGAGACTGGGGAGGAAGGGAGAGGGGAAATTGTGGTCGGGATGTAATATATGAGAGAATAAACTATAAATAAATAATGAAAAATCCAATATGTCCCAGAGACGGCCTCATGTGAATCTGCCATGGGGGTGTGGTGTGTGTCTTCCTTCCTTCTGACTGCACGCAATTTCAATGTTCAGATATGCCCAGCGTGCATAGCTGTCCCTAAGGCTGCTGAAAGTCCCTTACTACTTCACAGTGACCGTGTTCCCAGCACCTTTTCACATGTGCACTATTCCTGTAGAAGTGTGCCTGGAGATAGAATCAGGTTAAAGGACTTTCTACAATAGACAACTGTCTCCAAAGATCGTGTGTCAAATGCTTGGTCCCCAGTCTGACACTGTTAGGAGGCGGGGCCTAGAGGAAGGAAGTTAGGTCATTGGAGGTGTGTCCTTCAAAGCGAGCAGCTTCTTCCGTAATGTGCTCTCTGTCACGTTGTCCTGTTCCACCAGAGGTCAGGACCAAAGTCAACTGACCAAAGTGGACTGGAACCTCAGAGATTGAGCCTAAATAAACTTCCCCTTTAAGAAGCTCTTGTCACAGGTATTTTTTTTAGAGAAAGCTGATGAGTGCAAAGTAACAGGCATGTGTGGTTTCAGTAGGAGTGGTTCCGTTTTCTTCCATAGATGTTATGCAGTTTACACTCCTGTGGGCAGTGAGGAAGTCTGCCAGTTGCCCCTTGACTTTTGGAGCAGACTGAGCCATTGGCGCTTGAGTATCTGACAGGTAAAGGCAATGGCAACTTAGTGAAGCTTCAGTTCGCTTTCTCTTTCTTTGTTTCTGTTGTGATGCTGGGGCTGATGCTAGGGTCTCCTGTGCTCTACAAAGGTGTCCCACTGTGGGGCTCTGCTCCCAGCCCCACCTGTGTTTAAAAGTTGTTTGTAGGCTAGCGGGATGGCTTTGCCTTTAGAGGTGCCCGCAGCCCAGCCTGATGACCTAAATTCAACCCCTGGAACCACACGGTGGAAGTAGAGAACCAACCCCTGAAAGTTGTGCTATGACCTCTACAGACACACCATCACACACACACATACACACTAGAAGTGTTAAAAAGTAGAAAAGTCATTTGTATTTCCTTTCCTGTGAATTGTCCGTTTTATTCAGTCAAATTTTCTTTAAAACTACTCCCCAATGTTACGATTGATTTGCAAGCCCTTTGCATGGGTTTCTTTGCTTGTGAAGATCGTTTTCAGGCAGGACTCTTCAGTTTTGTTTTGTAGCATGCGTAGTAATCCTCCACTCTATTCATTCTTTCAGGAGATGTTGAAGGGTGGGCTGACACAGTCCCTGCAGATGCTGCTGTGGGTGAACCTGAATGTTTGATTGTGTGGCCATCAGACACTGTTGCTCCTGGCCATCACTTTGAAGTCTGGAAAGAGCTCAAAGGCAGTTACTGAGGAGCATGTCCTCAAACTACTAAGACTTACCCCTATGCACAGATACAGGGTAGAGTGGGTACCGTGTACGGGTGTTTAGGCACAGGTGTCTAATTCCCTATGGAGTTTGGTCACCCTAGTGCCAAGCAAGATTGCCAAGCTGGAGACATCAGATGCTTGTCACCCTCGAATTCAGGAGGCTGGGAAAGGACCGTGAGCTAAAAGGCAGCTTGAGCTATACATCAAGAACCTGTCTCAAGAAAACAAGGCAGAGGGACATAGCTCCAGGTAGGGAGGTGCAGTGCTTGCTTGGTGTGCAGTGTCCTGTGCACTCAGAGAGGATGGACATGTTCGGATCCCACATTTAACATTCAGTACTAGGGAACCATTTCGCATTTGGAGAAAAGCTTGGGCTGAACTTTTTGTCAGCTGGGTCAGTAGAATGTTGAAGATGATGGAAAACAAGTGGTGAAATATGCTCACCTCTAGGAGGAGGACAAACAGTTCTGGAGTGGAACTGACCTCGTTGGTCCCGGGCCTCTAAAGCTACTTTGCTACGAATGGCCCTGGGATGGGCGACAACGGGTGAAGGAGAGGGAGGCAGACAGGCCTCAGGTCCAGGAGGTCCTTACTAGGTCTGCCCCTGCCTTCAGCTTTTCTCCTGGCCCTTCTCTCAGGGTCTCTTCCGTCACTGTGGGCATCGGGAAGAGCTCTCCTCACCCTACCCATTCCCCTCTTCCTTCTGACACTCCTCTGATCTTCTGGCACCTGGCCTTCATCGCAATCTACCCCTAAAAGGAGAGAGAGGGAGACGAAGAGACAGACACACACACACAGAGATGTCAACTGGAAGCATTTGGGGGCTGAAGTGAGGTAGGAGCGCCCCAGCTCCTTAAACAGGGCACCCTGTTTGCCTCAGATCTGCAAGTTGCCACAAGTACATAGGATTGAATGAAAGGTCAAAGGTGACACCAGCATCTTGCCCAACCTTCCAGGGTTTCAAGAGGCGTATTTATGCTGAGGGGCTGGCAGCACTGGGGTATTAGAGGTTAGGGAGTCTCTCCATTCCGGACAGCCAAGGCAAGACAGGTATCAGAGACTCGGTGGTCACCAGGAACCTGGTGAGAAGACCTGTTGGCCAGCTGGCCCCCGGGATCCACGGTGGGGAAGCAGGACGAGGCTTTCCCCCTTAGGAGAGGCTTTCTGTGGCCGCGATCCCCTAGGGATTCTGGCCCCGGCTCCGCAGAGAGCAGAGCTGGCAGAGCAGGGCGCGGTCGCCGCAGCCCCTCAGCGCGGCACGCTCTCCGAAGCCCGCCAGGGGGCAGCGCGGCGTCAGGGGCAGGGGTGCGGGCAGCGGCAGCATCGCCTTCACCTGTTCTGCCCGCTGGGGACCAGACTTCCAAGGCTCCCCAACTGGCGGGTCCCAGCGCACTGCCAGGAATCTGTGTGCTCCCCAGGGCGCCACCGCGACTCGCGGAGCCAGCCTCAGCCCGTGTCCCAAGGACCCAGGTCCCAGGTGGGCTCGTCCGCCGGCCCCGCCGCCGTCCCCGCGCCGCGCCCGGAGGCGCTGCGCTCGGCGCCTGAGCATCTTTGTCTGCGCTCTGCGCGCTCTTGAATCCCTTGAATCCCTAGGGCCTCTTCAGAAAGCGTTTCTATCCCGCGTGGCCCGGCGCGGGAGGAGCGGGGGCGGCCGGTGTGGCGGCGGCGAGGGCGGTGTGGGTGCGGGTGCTCCCGGGCCGCGCCGCGTGCGCCCGGCAGAGGCGGCCCTGCGTGCCGTGCGCGGCGTCCGGGGCGCGCCCGCCGCTATCCAGCTTCCCGGGCTCATTAGCAGTCTCGGTGTGCGGCTCGGCGCGGGCTCACAAAGAGCTGCGGCGGCGCCCGGCTCTCGGCCTCGCCGACCCAGCGGCGGGCGGCGGCGCATCGCGCAACCGGCGGGGCAGCAGGTAAGCGGGGCCCCGGGCGCCCGAGTCGCCGCGGCAGCAGCCTGGGTTGCCCGGTTCCGCGTGGGAGCGAGGGTGGGGGGACGCGGATGCTGTGGTCCCAGCGCTCCCTTTCGGACCCTGTGGGGTTCTGGAGCGGCGGAGGGGCATCGTCGACAGGGCGGGCCGCAGCCGGGGCTAGGGGGTGTTACGGACCAGCGCCCCACTCTGTCCGGACCCGCCGGACCCTCCCCGCTACTGACCAGCGGCCAGGCGCGGCAGGGATCAGCTGGCGGCTAGGTTATCAGGGGTTGGTGGTGCGGCGGCGAGGGGCTACCTGGTGCGGCCAGAGGAGGAGGTGGTTACTCGCTCGGGTCCCCTCACGCTGGCCCGGCTGCTAGTGCGGTCCGGGTGTGTGTGGGGGGGAGCTGCTTGGCACTGATACCAAGTCTCGATGCTGGGCGGCAACTCGGGAGTTTGGGGTCGCTACTGGGTTCGCTGCTTCCAGGCAACCGGTCTTTGATCTGTACCCCACCCCCTTTCCCTTTATAATGAGGCCCGGGGGAGAAACTCAGTTAAAAATTCCACACCTGATATTCTCGGGGGTGCGGCGGAGACATGCCCCTCGGCCTGGATACTTCCGACTGGCAGGCAGAGCCAGGCAAGGGGACTTGGGCATAGAGGATGAAGGCGGACATTGATCCCAGCTTCTCCGAGCCTTGTTTTTACACTGGACAATATGGGCAGCAGGCCTCTGTATGCCCAAAGCTGTGGGCGAACTTCCCCTGAGTCCAGAAGGGATAGGAGCAGGTACCAGTGGGGCTGTGCAAAGGCCTGGCCTGGCTGTAGGTGATTTAGATGGAGCCTGCTAATCTTAACTTAGAATTTACTTATGGAAGACTTTTAATTCTTTGATATCAATTTGTATATGACTTGACGGAGGCCAGACTGAAATGGAAATTTAAATAGAGCCAGCTCACTCTGGCCTTGTGCAGGGTGAAGTTCTTAAACCTGGCATACTGTTCTTGGCCTTTCAAACCTGGGCCAATTTGTCTCTGGTCTGTTAAATCCCACGACCCCCTTCCTTTTTTTTTGGATATTGCTCATCGTTTGAGAAAGGGCAGTGGTTTTAGAAACAAAGACTGACAGGCTTCAAGGGTCCAAATGAACAACTTTTTTTTTTTTCTGAAGTGCAAATATGCAGGTGCCAGGAACCAGTGGGCAGTCTTCCTTTGTGGCAGGTTCCCTCCAGTGAAGTGAGGTGAGGGCTTTCCTGGTCAGCAGCAGTCTGGAGGCAGGGGACTCAGCTCAGAGTGTCTGGGCTAACCGGAGCACTGTCATTCACTCTGGTTCCTGGGTGGCCATAGGGGTGGACTGCAGAGGATCTCCCACGCTTCCAGCTTCAGAGCTCTGGGAGAGAGGCGGGGAGTGACAGGGAGTTGGAACCTTCAGGGGTCTGAGCCATGTGGAAGGCGTTAGTGTGTAAGTAGAACTGACTGTGAGCTGGAGGTCCCAGGAGCCCTTGTCTGCCTGCCCTAGGGGCAGTCTCTGAGGTGGGTGCAGCAGTAGGTCACCCCGGGGCTCTTCTCTTCCCTCTGGTGTCAGGGAGCAGGTAGCCTCACCCCACTGCTGCTTTTCCGTGTCTAGGGTACTGGACTCCCCCGAATCTGATGGTCTGTGAGTAGGTGTGAGCCAGAGTCAGGCCAGAGTTGTTTGTGTTGGAAGGAGCAGGTACTGGGGACCATTAACTTCTGCTTATCTTCCTCTTTCCCTTGTGAGGAAACCCCAGACCCAAGTGGTAGCTTGTTAGTCAGTTTGTAGAACCATCCCTGGGATAGTTCAGAAGCACACCCTTTTGTTTCATTTTTTCCCTTTTTTTTTGAATAAAATATTAGTTTCACAGTAATAAATGGTAGGGGTGGTTTGTGAAATGGAGGTGCATAAATATCCAATTTGCCAACCCAGCTAAGAAGTGCTAGATAAAAATAAAAGATAATTGTGAAAGCCACCAGTCACACCCCTGGAGGCCAAGAGGGAGTGCTAAAACACCTTGACTTTTCCTAGACAAAACTGAGGAACTCAGAGGAAAAACACATTTCATAGTGAGGCTAGCAACGACCAGGGCTTTGTCTAGGTTGGGCAGTGGTTACTGAGGCCTGTTGGAGGAGCAGGATGGGCCAGTAACAGAACACGGAGGAATCATCTAGCCCTCAACTTAGCCCTACATTCTTGTCCGTCCTCTGCTCAACAGGCTCAACAGGTGAGGGTCTCCACAGACACCACAGTGTTCTTTATGATCCTAGGAACAGCCTTCCCGGTCTGGAGGGCTTTCCAGATCAAATGGCAGACACCTGCACACCCTGCCCTACAGCCTGTGCCCTTAGTTTGGCGACAGCCTGGGCTGTGTGCCCTCTGCTCCTTGTCTTGCTTGTGATGAGGATAAGAGACATGTAAGTCAGTGGGGAGGAGTGGTGTGGCTGACATGGGTTACACTTCAGATGATGGCCCAAGGGGCAGGGGCCTGAGTGGTGCTTATTCATCTCTTTGGAGGATGGTTGGGTGACAGCTGTCAGGGGGAGCTCTCCTCCAACTCCTTTTCTCCTATGCCCCACCCACCAGCTGGGCCAGGGCCAGCAGGAGTCTCCAGGCAGCCTGCTGCCACAGGCTGAGTCAGCATCATGGGCCCTGGCTTCTCGCCTCTCCTGCAGCTGGTCCTCACTCTGTCCCTGTCCCGACATTCAAGGGAGCCCAAGGAGGACAGCACCCTCAAGGTCATACTGTTGGGCTCTGTGAAACTTTACCCGTTGGTGGGTACTCCAGATGGGTAGCCACATCTGTGCAGATTAGGCTCGATTTTTTTCCCCCTTCTTGTAACAGTTTTTTACATTTGTGTGTGTGTGGTGGGGGCCACACACATGCCACAAAATAAGAGATCAGGGGAAAGCTGGTGGGAATGGATGCTCTCCTTCCATCAGAGGGGTTCTGGGGATTGAACTCAGCTCATCAGGGTTGGCAGCAAATGCCCTTGCTCACTGAGAAAGCTTACGGGGTCCTGGGTTATGCTTTCCATGCTAGCCTGGAGGTTTCCTAGGGTTGGACTTTGAGACTGCTCCTTAGTCAGTTGGAGCAATGCGAGTCTGTCTCACTTTTCTAAGTGCTTAGAGCTTTCCCCATTGTCCACTTATTCTTGGCCTGATTTCCATAGGTCTGTCTCCTTAAGCATGACCCTTCAAGGCATGCTTGAAGGCAGATGGCCCCTCTCTAGTTTGCCCTTGCTTTACCACCCAATCTGTCACTTTGTCCCAAGTCATAGTGTCCATCCTTGATAATTCCAGCTAGGATGTGCTCTTCCTGCTCTTACCCCTTGACCTCAAGTTGTTGGGCTTGCTCATGCCTCAGATCGTTAGCATTTGCTTCCTGCCCCCTTGGATGCCTGCTTGGCTTGCTCCATAATTTATTCCACCGTCTGTTTATATACCAGCTCTCTGACCACCTTCCATGCCTTGGCATCACTTCCCCATTGTTACTGCAGCCTCGCGTCTCTCCCACCCAACACCCAGTGTCCCACTTATACATACAGAACTCATTGTTTATTGTCTGTCTCTTACCACCCAAATGTAAAGACTGTTCATTTCTACATCCCTAGCATCTAGAATTGTGCCTGACACGTGGCAGATCCTCAGTGTTGCCATGGGATGAATGAATGGATGAACCTGTCTTCATGTTTGGATCCTGAAACCTAAGTGCAGAGCCTTGAGGTCAGTGACAGACAGGATAGGGCCACAGTACTGGACTGTGCAAGCCTGTTTTTACGGAGACCAGAAGGGAATGTGGGGTTGAGGCTAATCCAGCCCACAGAATGGGCCTTCTGGCTCCCCACTGGAGGGTCTTTTGGATTTTTATTAGCTTAGATTGTCCACAGTCAGGCAGGCCTAGCTATGAGGGTTAGCCTTGCCTGTGTGGGGAAGCAGGCACTCTTGCTCGGGTTCTCCTCTTCATCTGAATGCTTCTTTTCTCCGATTCTGCTCCCCATCACTCTTTGTTACATTTAGTACGTGTATGTGTGTGCGTGCTACATACATGTATGTGGAGGTTAGAGGACAACTTGGGAAGGCCTTTCTTTCTACCTGGGTATATAAATAAGGTTGCTTAGTTGGCAACTGCTCTGATTTTATTAGTCATCTTTTGGACCCCGGCTCCCCCACTGGCTGTTTCTAAACCTGTCTTGTACCAACTGTCAGACCCAGGGTCTCGAGGGCTCTCAGTTTTTGCCCCATCTGTCCTGGTCAGCTCTCCCTGCTGGAAGGGGTCTCTTGCCTTGACTCCATTGCCTGTGTTCTGACCCGGTAGTGTGAGCTTCGCTGGTTTCCTGAGGGAGGAAGTGGGGGTAGGAGGAGAGGATGGGATAACAAGAACGTGACTCCAGCCTGGCTGTGCTTCTGTCCCTGGGGCTGTAAGCGAGTTGTTGGTCTTGGAGCCTTTCTTTTATGTCTAAAGTTGTTTTGAGTGAAAGCCAATATTGAATTGATGCAGGATTCTGTTGTGATAGAGATGGCTTCATGGGGTGCCTTCGTGGGGTGCCTCTGTGGCTTCAGGGCAGTTGTGGCTTTTTTTTTTTTTTTTTCTGTTTGGCTGGGGAGCTGAGGCTTGTGAGTTTTACTGGTAGCCTACTAAGAGAACCTAACATAGATGCTTCCTAAACTCTGAAGTGCTATTCCAAAGTAAGGCACATCTGTTGTTTTGTGATTGAGAGATCAGACAGGAAAGGTAAAAGTATGTGGTTGAGATTCCTGAGCTGACTGACTACGGAAGTGTTTTCTAGATGCTGAAGCACTCCAGAATCTGATGGTGGTTTGTTGGAGAAACCAGCCGAAGTGAGTCCGAGTGGGGTGGCTCTGTGTGCGGAGCTCCGGTTCTTGGTGTTTACTCTTTTAATTGGTTTTCCTTCTCACTGGAAGTGGCTGGTCTTGCCTTCATTTGCAGGTGACAGGACCTGGAAGCTGGAATTGGCCTGAGAATTTGGAGGAGTTGTAGGCACATCTTCCTCCTGGTGATTTTTTTTTGTGGGGGGAGAAGGAAGAATGGGGAGGATCATTTCCTGGGGTATTTATAAACTGGGTGATCCTGACTAGGACTTGGGACCTCCCCTGTCCCCAGGGCACACAGAGGTAGTTTGCAGTATGTGCGTCTAGAATCTGTTGCTTGATGGCAGGGAAGTCAAGTGGCACCTAGGTTAAAGAGAAGGCTGGCTGCCATTCAGAGCAGCAGCCATTGCTGGGGCCCTCGGTGTTTTCCCTGTACACTTGACATGAAGATGGATTCTTAGCAGTTCCAGTCTCTAGAATCAATTGTAGAGAGATATTAGTTTGGAACCACTCAGCCACTTCTGAACAAACCCAGATTAGTCAATGGCAACTAGGAGAGTGATGTCGGCTTCGTATGTATGTGTGTTTATGTGTGCATATGCTTTATTTTTGTTTCATTTGTTCACTTTTATATTCCTGGAATTGATTCCCAGCAAGGGAGTGCTAAATATGAATGACTCTGAGCTGTCATGTGCATTGTTAATTTAAAAAAAAAATATATATATATAGTTTATGGTTTTTCCCAGTTGGTTTCATTAGCAATTTTCTTGAAGAATCCATTGTTTCCCAAACAGAAGAACCATCCATTGAGTGCATGCATTTAGGGGTGATGGATTTTTCAGGTCTCTCTGACAGCAAGTGTGTGCATTGTTCACATAAAACACCGTTTATGCTTCTAGGTCTTTTGGTGTAGTAAGGAAGCCATGTGCTGAAACATCTGTCCGTATTATCCAGAGCTGCTGACAGCTGTCACGGGAAGGGTGGAGCAGAGTGGGATATGTGTGAGGAGTCGGAAGCTCAGGAAACCAGCCTCGGCCCCCTCCCACTGCAGGCTGCCTTGCCTCCGGCGTGACTAGGCTTGTCCCGAGACGGGCATGGCATGTATCCACCTGCACTGCTTTCGTCACCAGCCAGAGAGTGACGGCGAGGGCGAAGTAGAGTCTGGATGCGTGCACATATTCCTCAGTCAGTGTGGTCCTAGGGCAGGGTGTGCATGCCCATGTGTGTGCACGTGTGTTACTTCCATTCTACCTGCCACATCTCAGAAACCTGGTGCCACCTTGGGCCCCATAGCTGGTTCTGGTCCTCGCTAGTGATCGTGGTAGCTGCAGTTTGACTGATTCTGTGGGTCCTAGCTACATTGAGCCCCCGAAGCAGGAGTGAGCCTGTCTTGGCATCTGTTTCTCCAGGGAATGGCAGAGTATGGTCGGTTTTCTTAACCCACATCACTACTAGATGTCTCACTTTGTGCTAAAGAGTCCCCTGGGAACGTTTTGTTCGCTCTCTGAGTGCCAGGGCACTGCAGCTCATCTGTGTGTGAGTGTGTGTGTGCTGCCGTCAGTTCTGGGGCCCCGTCTTTGTGATGTTTTGGGTTGGGACCTGCTAGTCTTGACTTACTCACGCCATTAGCAGATTTTAGCTCTGAAATTAATTCCATTGTATCAAGTACTAATTTTTTTTCTTGATCACAGGCAGATCCTTGCTTAATCAGCAGGAATGATGGGCTGCTGTACTTGATCTGCCCTTCCCAGGGCAGTTTCACCCCCACCTTGCACTGATCCCATGTGGAGGGCTGTTTTGAGGGGGCCTGGGCTAGCAGTGTTCCCTGCACTTTGCTTTGTCAAACCATGCCTTTAAGTCCCTGTGTATGTCATTTTTTTAAATCCGTCATATATGATATATATTTAGTAAAGAGAGTTGGGGTTGGGTAAGGAGGTTTCTGGGCGTTTAAAGGGTAACCCTTCACCTAGCCATTATCATTCACTTGACTGGATATACACGAACTCATCTACTTTCAAATTAAGGAGTCAAAGCTTACTTTAGTTGCCTCTAAGTTCCTTTGCTGAGGGATCCACCATACCCAGTGGATATTTTCTGAGTACTTGCTGTATCTGTCTTCCCTGTTCTTTATTTAGAGCTGAATGAAGCTGACATGGGGTGAAATGGGGTGGGTTGGGTTGGGGTGAGGTAGGGTGGGGTAGGGGAGGCTGCTGGAGAGTGTGGTCTCAGTACCAGAGCTCAGTCCTAGCTTTTGCTCCAAGGTCTTGCCTGGGATGCGCAAGCTGGGAGGTGTGAGTGCCAGGGCTGGATGGGCTGTTTACGGATCTCATTCTAGAGAAGGGGCTGACTCTGTCCTTTTAGAGCAGGCCACCCCTCTTGGGGAATCCAGGGCACAGAAGGAGTTTTCTGGTGGTAGGGTTATATAGTTTGTGTAGGTCAGGGCCTAGATGGGTGCACAATGTTTATAAGTCCTGACTGATAGGTCTGGAACTACCTGGGGTGTAGTGAGGAGTTGGGGGCAAAGCAGATGATACAGTTTACTGAGCAAGCTATAGTGGATTTTCTCGAACCATGCTTCTAGACCTGAGAGTACAATCGTGGGTGAATGGCTGTGAGGGGCCTTATGGTGGTCACATCCACAGGTGACGTGGCACACAGAGGGACACAAGGCAGAATGAGGCTCAGCTGGGAGCCTGGGGCCAAGTTAAGGTTACCAAGAGGGGTTCTGTGAGGATATATGAGAGGGTTTTCCAGGGCCCCCTCCTTCCTCAGGGTGCTCTGTAGAAGGCCGTGGCTAAGCCTCAAGAGCATGGATGTTTAATTTCACCCTTTAGAGATTTATAGGCTTGCTAGATTAAATTGCCCCTGTTCTTCTACAGGCACGACAAGATCTATGACGAACCATACATCACATTATTAATTTGCTCATGCAGAGTTAACCTGTGCAGCTTTGCATGACTTAGTCTAGGCGGGGCCCAGACCCCGGGAAATATGTTCCTAGTTGTCTGCTGAGAGAAGGGGGCTCTCGGGACAGACTTGCAGCAGGACGTATCAGCTGAACATCTCTTTGTTTGCACACAGCCAGCTTGGTCTGGCTGGGACACAGGCGACTATTCCCTAGGCTCCCAGTGGTTTTCTGGCTGCTGCTGCTTCTGGGATGACCATGGCCAAGGCTTGGGGCAAGGCAGAGCTGTAGTTGTGGTCGGATATCCTGAGCCCCTCTGCTGGAAGGGAGCTGGTTCCCAGCCTTAACAGCATGGCAGCAGTGAGAAGATGTTTGAGGGCCACGTTTGTAGCCCAGAGGCCCAAGGCAGCAGCTTCCCCTTCTCCTTTAGTTTCTGATAGGATGAAGCAGCCGTTACCGCCTTGGGGCCGATGGGATGGATTAGAAACAGCTCTTCCTCCGGCATGCCAGGCGTCAGCAATCTGGGCATCAGAGGTGCCCATCTTTGGAAATGGAGCCGGCCTGTTTTATTCTTTGGCTCAGATTGGAGGTGTGGGGCCCTGTTCTCTCCCTTGAGGTTCACAGTGCCCTTACAACCCTTTGCAACATCTCTTACTCCCAGGTACTATAGCTGGGCGTGGCCTGCTGGTAACTGGAAAACAGGACTTGAAAGGAAAGCTATGCTTGGTGTGTGGTGGGGGCACACTGTGTGCAGACCCCGCCCCCTGCCATCTTGATGGCTTTTATCAGACACTTGGAGTTTACACTGCATTGCACAGTCCCTGATTGCTACCTTTGATAGCTTGATGTGGTTAGTGTCTCATGGGCCACAGCAGAACTGTTTGACTGACATTGCTGCTGGGTGGGGGGGCGGTGATCGCAGTGGGAACCAATGCTTTATTCTAGACATGGGCCTTTGCTGTGCTGTGTGTCAGCCATGCCCGTGGAACCAAGAAAGACCCACGGAATTCACACAACGTCTGTGGAAGTGCAGGCAGAGCTTACTCTTCTAGTGGCCATCCATTACCTAGGTGAAATTAGCTTTGTTGTCCAGGTTTAGGTGGAGGCTGGCCTTTGAGCTTTTCACCCAGTCCCCTGTGGTGACCAGTGTGCTGTCAGTCATATTCCTTACTGGAAGCCACACAAGCTGATGGAGACCTGGGGTCTTCTGTAGGGATTCATTTTCTAGAGGTAATGCTAACTGATCGCTTGGACCTTACATCTCAGGCTTTGGCACCTTGATTTTTTTCTTTTGGCATACACATCTTTAGTGGAATCTATTTTAACAAATACTTAAAAATCCAACAATGCGCTGTATAATCTACAAGAAAAAAAGGGCAGGCATCCATACTGGGGAAGGGATAGATAATGTTATATGTACCCAAGTGCATGTGCATCCAGACACACACACGCACGCTTTTTGCATGCATGCACGCATGCACCATACATGAATGTGCTCACACACAGTACAACATACAGACCAAAAGAGATTCTGAACTCTATCCAGCTACCAGGGAAAAGCAAAGCAAATCAAAGCTGTGTTGATGCCTTATGTCCACCAGGCAAACTCTGATCAACAGCCGGGCAATGACAGGAATTAGGAGGTTGTGGAGAACTGGTCTAGCGGTCGATTAGGTACGAATCCTACAGCTGCCGAGGAAGGCACCTCATAGTATCAGATAAACTTAAACTCATATGCGTAGTTTCATGAGCAGCCTCAGCACCAGCAAATGTGCACTGTGTGCAAGGGCCTCAAACACTCCCGGGTCCCAATTCATATGGATGTTGCCTTCAGTGTCAGTGATTTACAAACAGGTCAAGGCTTTGTAAGTGAGAGCATCCTGGGTTCTCTGGGTAGACCCTGAATACTGCTCTAAGGTCCTTATCGGAGAGCCAGAAGGAGGTTGGCCGTGGGGAGAAGAGGACAGCGTGCCCACGGAGTTGGAGATTCCTACGATGCAGCTACAACTTAAAGAATATCAGTAGCTGCAAGAAACTGGATGATGCAAGGGATGGACTGTCCCCAGGAGCCTTCTGTGAGGTCATGGCCCTGTTGGCACCCTAATGTCTATCTACTGAAACAGCGAGAACTGGGAGAATGAAACACGCTTTAAGCTGCTCGGTTTTTGTGATGGTTTGTAATAGCAGTCACAAGAAACTGATACAGCTGCCAGGAGACCCACACAGGTGTCCACAGCTGCATGGTGATGGCTGTCAGCCTGCAGACAAGGCAGATAACCAAGCAGAAGAGTGGGTGAGGATGCTGAGTTTTATTCTCATGCAGATTACAGTACAGGGAGGGGCGGGTTGTGGAGAATCTATGGGTCTTTGCACATGATACCAAGCGAAGCAGTCCTAGATGCTACAGTCTGTGCTGCGTGAGTCAGTTTGCATGACATTCAACAGGCAGCTTCATCCGTGTCAGGGGCTGTCCTTGCAGATGGCAAGTAGAGGTCATGTAGGATGGAAGTGGGCCTCCTTTGGGGCTAGTGATGTTCCATGTATGATACAGGACTTTCTGCCCACATTCTATATTTCAATAAAAAGTTTAAAATAGAACAGTAAGCCGCTTTGAATTTTCATAGAGAACTTCAGTTGACTGACTGCTGGATTATTTTACTGCTGCAGTGATGGTATTTAATGTGAGATAAATTTTTCCATTACAATGAATGCTTATTTCTATTTAGACACCAACTGTATTTTGAGAATGAGCTCAAGGTAGGCAGACACAGGCAGAGTGCTGAGATTTAGTTATGTGGACATGTAATTTAGATAATGCAAGCTTTTCTTTCTGCACATAGCAGAAGTTTTGGTTTAGATGGTCATCCTCCAAAGGCCAGCTTTCTTCTAAAGAAAACCAGACCCAATTAACCCAAATGTCAACGCATCCAAGTGGGTTCACTGGACAGTGAATTCCAAGGGCTTGAAGAAGAGGTATTGGGTATGCAGTGCCGGACAACTTCTAATGTGTGGGAAATTGCCTTTCCATTGACAGTCTGTTGGGTCAGTCCCACATTCTTGCAGTCTAGGGATCATGGGTAGAGGTTCTCTGTAGAGCAACGCCCATCACTCCGGATCCCAAAAGGTGCTGGCTCTCTTTGTCTGAATCTCTGCCTGGCATGACCCCCTTTCTACCCATGTACTCTGTTTATGTTTGTTTAACTTTTTATTAGATAATATTTTATTTATCTATTTATTTATTTCAATGTATCATTTTATATCCCGATTGTAGCCCCCTCCCTCATCTCTTCCCGGTCCCACCCTCCCACCCTCATCCTCCCTATCCTCTTCCTTATGTCCACTGAAAGGGGAGTTCTCCCCTCCTGCCATCTGCCCATAGCTTATCAAGTCTCATCAGGACTGCCTGAATCCTCTTCCTCTGTGGCCTGGCAAGGTTACATCGCCAGGGGGAAGTGATCAAAGAGCAGGCAACCGAGTTCATGACAGAGGCAGCCCCTGCTCCCCTTACTAGGGAACCCACGTGGAGACCAAACTGCCTATTGGCTGCATCAGAGCAGGGGGTCTAGATCCTCTCCATGCATATTTCTTGGTCTCTGCAGGGCTTGCTGGGTTCAGATTTTTTTTTTTTTTTTAGCTTTGACACTATGGAATATTACTCAGCTATTAAAAACAAGGAAATCATGAAATGTGCAGGCAAATGGATGGAACTAGAAAAGATCATCCTGAGTGAGGTAACTCAGAACCAGAAAGACATGCATGGTATATACTCACTTGTCAGCGGATATTAGCCATATAATAAAGGAAAACCATACTAAAATCTATAGACATAAAGAAGCTAAACAACAAGGAGGACCCAAGGGAGGATGCTTAAATCTCATTCAGAATGGCAAACAGAAGTGATGGAAGAGAGAGAACAGGATGAGAGAGTACTATAGAGGGTCCTCTGAAAGGCTCTACCCAATAGGGGATTGAAGCAGATGCTGAGACTCACAGCCAGATTTTGGGCAGAGCGCAGGGAGTCTTGTGGAAGAAGGCTGGGCCGGGGTGGAGGTGGGGAATAGAAGGGCATAGAAGGGAGAGGAGCTTCACAAGAAGAACAGAGCTGTGTTAGCTTTCTGTTGCCATGACAAGATTCGTGAGATAATCAACACAATAAGAACAAAGATAAATTGTTTGGGGTCACAGTTTCAAAGGTTTCACTCGATGTCCCTTGGCCCTGGTGCTTTTGGCTTGTGGCAGCATGTGGTAGAGGCAAAATGCTCACATCATGGTGACTGGGAAGCAAGGAGAGGACGGTGGTGGTGGTGGGTGTGAAGTTCCAACACCCTCTCTGAGAGCATCCCTACAGGGCCTTCCTCCCACAAGGCCCTGCTTTCTAAAGCTCCTACCACCTCCTAGCAACTGCCCCATGCCTCTGCGAACCAAGGTGTTCAGGGGACCCCCTCACCCACCCAAACAAAATCAAACTCCTTATTTGCAGTGGCCTTCCCTTCAGCCCTCCCTGTTCTCTTCTTAGTTCCCATATCCTGGCTGTGAACCCACAAGGTCAGGTCCACGAGTCCAGGGATTCTCTTTCCAACCCTGGCCGCACTGGCTTCCCATGTGTAAGCTGGCTGGAAAGAGTAACACTGTGGCCATGGATCATTTACACGGTTGTGGAGTCCATGGTGGGCTGTGGAAGGCTTTGGAGCAGTGGTAGAACAGGTGTCCGGTGCTGTGAAAAGCAGGAAGGTGAGGGGCCAGGTCGAGGGGTAGCAGAAACAACCTGAGCCTGAGCCTGTGCTGGGACTTGATTTTGTGTCAGGTTCTCATGGTCCTCCTCCCTGGCCTTTCCCAGTCCAACCCAGGTTCTCCAGGCTCCTCAGATCCAGTGGGTAGCGTGGCTCTGGGTAGGGATGGGAACAGGTGGCATTTCCTGAGAGTGAGCCTGAGGTGCTAGGCTTTGTGAATTAGCTTCTTGGTGGTGACAGCAATGGATGAAACCTCAGGAAATGTGCCGCCACCCTCTTAGGCGCTCTGGAGGGCTGCATGTGCCAGCCCTGGTTGCTGGGTCATGCTTGTTTCAGCTGAGCTTCCATAAGTCCTCTCCTTGGTCTTTCCTGTCACCATGACATGGTGTCGCTGTGCTGTGTCTGGTGACATTGTGAGTGTGGTGATGTCACTATGGTAAGTCTGGTGACACTGTGAGTGTACAGGTACTGCATGCTCTACTTTCTGTAGAGCTTGTGACAGTGGGCCAGCTGGCATTCATTCCATGTGCTGTGACCCTAGTGGCCTAGCAGATCGCATGTGCATCCTGTTTTCCTACATGGGATGTCTCGTTTCATCTATATTTTCCAACAGTGTGCAAGGACATCTTTGATGTCAGTCTCTTAGGAACTGAAGAGCTGCTGGGCAGAGAGGCTGGCTCTTGCCTCCTTACCCCAGCTGAAGGCTACTGAGACTTCTTCATGCTGCGCTTTGCCATTTCCTTCTTTTGCGGTTACACTCTACATTTCCCTGGCCACGGCTGTCAGCAATCCACACTTTGCCTTGTGTTCAGTAAGTGCTCCGTAAAGTCCAGAGTTGCTGTCTTACAAACCTGCTCTGCCACACTGGATCTCAGGGACCAGGCACAGCTCTGCCTCAGCATCCTCTTCTGCAGTAATTTCTGAAAGACACAATTAAAGTAAGAGAGTGGCATGTGACAGGAGACACTGTGTCCTTGGCTTCACTCTAAGGTTTTCATCCTGCCCTGGTATCAGAAAGTATAATTGTTTAGTTAGCATGGCCTGAGGCTTAGAAACAGCATCTGGGTGGTCCACCTTGACTGGCGGAAACTGGGTTACTATCCCCAAGGTCTGGGACCTGGGTTGGCTCTTTTGGCTCCCTTAGGAGCCAGCTGACACAGAGAGGCCCCATAGCACTCTTCCTGAGATGTGTATTCACAAGAGTACATACTTGTGATATGGATGCTTGTCTTCTACATCTAGGGGGCTTGATGTGGCCTTGACCATAGCTGGGATTTTATGTGCAGGACACACACACTCACACATATATACACACACCCATACACACTTACGTCTTCCACCCCTATGCAAACTTACACACACGCACACAGAATGCCAGAACTGAAGTGTAGAAGGTAAATTCTCAGAGTGCATCTGTGCTTTGTCTCAGATCTCTGGCATTTGTCGCCTTAGAGACTGCTGGTCAGACTTGAGGGGTGGAGTGATCCAGAATACTATCCCTTTTCTAGTGATTTTAATGTTACCAGCAGTTCTTTTTCCTTTGACAGTATACAGAGGAGCCAGACTCTAGCTGGAAATTCACCTCTTCTGTGTTGGCCTCTCTGAGGCCAAGGCTTCTCTCCAGTAGTGAAAAATTCAGTCATTTTCCTGGGTTCTGGCACACGTACTAAAGGCAGAGTAAGGAAGACTGCTCTCTGCCCTCGGGGAACCCTGCGTGTGTGTTGGGGTACATGTGAATACAAGGCCAAACTTGGGGCACAGCAGAATGGATTCTTGGTGTGACCTTTGCTAACAGGTGCAAAGCAGTTGGCTTTGCTCATACTCAGCAAGGGTGGGCTCCACATGGCAAGTCCTTGCCAAAGCCCAGTGTGCAAAGTCGAGACGGAGGTGCTACTTGGTGGAGAGCCCACACATCCTTGCCCCACCCTGGTGGCCAAGGTCAGCACGCTCAGTGAGTCATTGATAACATGCACAAGTGGCACCACGTGATGAAAACAGGGCTTGGATTTTCTCCTCCCAGACCCGTAACCTCTGTGTAAGCATGAGGACGAATTCCTTTAGACAAGTTCCAGGTGAGTGACATTCTACCTCTCTGGTTGTCTTTAAGAGCGTCTAGGCTAGAGGTTCTCAGCCCGTGGGTTGCAACCCTTTGGGGGTCCTATATCAGAGATCCTGCATATCAGATATTTACATTATGATTCATAACAGTAGTAAAATTACAGCAACAAAGTAGCAACAAAATAATTTTTCGGTTGGTCACCACAACAGGAGGAACTGTATTAAAGGGTCACAGCACTAGGAAGATTGAGAACCACTGCTCTATGTCATCATAAAGGAGGAAAGTCTGAACAGCTGTCACAGCTGTAGCAGATGACAGAATATGGTCCAGTGTTCTGGGTAGGGCCTTGGAACAGAAAAAGGACATATGGGGACACTGAGGGAAGGAGAATCAAGTGTGGACTTAGTTATAATGGACCAGTCTTGCTT
This sequence comes from Pachyuromys duprasi, assembly GCA_028658305.1. NCBI lineage: Eukaryota > Metazoa > Chordata > Mammalia > Rodentia > Muridae > Pachyuromys > Pachyuromys duprasi. The sequence continues at coordinate 43,008,622 of CM053758.1, forward strand.
CATAAATTGTGGTAAGCATATTGTCATTTTCCTATAAAAACCTTAGAACCGGGGCTGGGGCAATGGCTGGTGGAGTAACACACTTGCCAGGCAAGCATGTGCAAACATGAGTAAGCAGGAGGACCCAGCACCCTCGCAGCCACATATATGCTGGGTGAACACAGCTACCCAAATGCGATCTTAGCATCTGGGAGGTGGGGACTGGGTCCCTGGTGCAAGCTGGCTGGTTAGACTAACCGAGTTAGGGAGGTCCAAGAGAGAGAGGCCCTCTCGCTCTGTCTAAGGTAGGAAGAGATCAGAAAGACACCTGAAGGCCTTCACATGCATGCACCTACATGTGCCCATGCACCTGTAAGCGCATGCACAAATATGTGCACGCACAAAACAAAACTACAACCCCACCCCAAAGTATCTTAAAATACTGGAGTCCCATTGTCCCATGCCGCTTGGTGGTAGCACCTTACCTCTTGATGTCATTCAGTTCCAGGGCATGAGTTGGGTCATCCACATCCAGCCTCTTGTACTAGTTCCAAGAAAACAGGGACTGTGTGTAGTCTAGTGTTTGAGGTAGCCGGATTTCCATCTCTGTGGCAGAATACCTGAAGCAGCACCTAGAAGCAGAGAGGACTCAGGGTTTCAGAGATTTACGCATCTTGGTCCCATAGCTGTGGGCTGGTAGCAAGGCAGGGCATCACCAAGAAGGTCAGACAGAGCTCTCACGTCAGGGTGCCTGGAAGCACAGGGTGAGCTTGCTTTTAGAGCACAGCCTGTGTTCCTGAAACCCTCGAATGGTCACTACCTCAATGGATGGATCCACTAAGGAGGCCAGAGTACTCCCTATCTGGTCATCTCCAATTCAGAGCACTTGGGGACCAGCCCTCAGCATCTTCGCTTTGGGGGTGGGTGGGTGTGTGAGGCTGGAGTACTTGGAATATATATATTTGTATGCCCCAAGTATCTGGGTGCTTGAAAACAATTTTCACTGATGTAGTCTCCCTCTGTATTTAGAAATCATTGTCATGGGAAAGAAACCCAGCCACATGAGCGTATTACCCCCTTTTCTGGCAGTTGGGTACCTGGGGAATTGTACCACCCTGCCTAGCCCAGTCAGGGTATAGCCACTTTTTATTTATTTGTTGATTTTTGATGACTTTGGACAGCTGCGCCTCTGACTTCTGCTTCTCTCTTACAATTAATCCCTGGGTCCACAGGGGTCTTTCCTTTTTCTTTCTCTTTTTCTGATGTGTGGTTGATGGTCCAGCAAGGAGGCAGAAGGAGCTGGGTGTCTGCGTGGACACTGGAGATTTGCGTCCATGGGCACACTGCTTCATCAGCTTGGTTCCCACGGAGGGGGCTGCCCGAAAACTGATCCCAGCAGCTGAAACCCTGGGCTGCAGAAGTCAGTTTCAGTTTCTTTAACTTCCACAAAGGTCACCTCCTGTGTGTTTAACAGAGGCACAGGACAAAGTAGAAGGGAGAAGACCCACGTGGTCCTATAAACGGGCTCAGGCCTGTTGTGCAGTCTGAAAGGGTGGCTCTGGTTCAGTGGAGGGTCAGCGGGGCCTGCCAGAGACCCAAACTGTCCCTGCAGCCTGGCCAGGTGGCAGTGCATGCCCTCATCAGCTCCTCCCACATGCAGCAGCAGTAACATCCTTTATAAGACCCTGTGCGTGCTGAGTGACGGGGGGGTGGGGTGGGATTGGCATGTGGTGCTGTGTTGAATGTGTCAGGGGAATGTGGTGGTCGGGTGGAATAGGAGGGATGCCCCTTAGAAGGCGGAAGACCCACACTACTGGTGACCGTGAGAGTCTGGATAAATGTGCCACCAGGGCTTGATCCCAGTGTTCTGCTGTTGGGAGGTAATGTGGAAGGAGTTAGGGAGCTGCTCCTCCACAGGGCATTGTTTGACTGTGACCCTCTTCTTCTGTCTTTTTCTCTTCTTGGCCATGAGGTGAGTAGTTTGCTCCGCAATGCCACCTGGCACACCCACCAAAGGGTGTGTTTGAGCGTGGAGTGCAGCCTGCACAACTGTGGCCAGAATTTCTCTTTGTAAGTTGTTTCTCCAGGCATTTCCGTACAGTGATTGAGAGCTGACTAGCACAGGGACCCTGGGCTGGTCAGAGTCCCCTCACTTGTTCCTCTCTTGTTCTGGAACCCTGTCAGAGGAGACAGTTCCTGCAGATCTTACCTCTTCTCTGGGTTTTTGGCAAAATTAGATGGAGCCATATGAAACTGTTATTTTTATATGTCAAAGTGATCAAATATAGGTAATTTCCTATGCTTCGGGCTCGTTTTAGCATTTAAGCAGCTTTGGTAGGAGAACATTTTTTATTTAAAAATGTTATTTTTAGTTCTCACACGTATACAATTCAGTGCATTAGGGGGGAAGATAGGAGAAAAAGGGCTCTGAGACGGGGAACTCTTTCCTCCTGGAGCTGGTCTCATTGTTTTCTCCCCTTGAGCCTGGGCATGCGGCTGCCAGCACCCTGCTTCCCCGCCTCTGCTGGGGCCTTGTCCGCGTCCACAGACTGTTCTTTGTGCACCTTGGCCTCTGGGTTTCTGCTGTCACTATGAACTGGTCGCCGGGGCTGGGTGTTGAGGGTGTTGAGAATGCTTTCCTGTTATCGTTGATGTTCTTGTAGTTGCCCTCTCCCTCTCCCCTCAATATTCTCTTCCCCACTCTCCCAACCTCCTCCACTTTCCCTTTCTTTTCTTCCCCCCTCTTCTTCCTCTTTTTCTTTTAGATACCCATAAGTCTTCCTTATGGTGAGTTTTCTGAAATAGAATTGCTGAGCAAAACCTTCATGCTTTAGATGACCTCAGACGTGCTTTATTGCCCACGACCTGTGTGAGAGGCTAGGGCTTCCTTCCTGGCTGAACTCTTGTGTTGCGTCTCTGCTTCCCTTCTCCCTTCATTTCCTTCTGTCCTGGTCTTTTTACTCCTTTTGGTGTGTGCGTGTATGCTTGTGTTTGCGTGCATGTGGTGGTCAGAGGTCAGCTTTGGGTGTTCTCAGGCACCATCCACCATCCTTCCTTCCTTCCTTCCTTCCTTCCTTCCTTCCTTCCTTCCTTCCTTCCTTCCTTCCTTCCTTCCTTCCTTCCTTCCTTCCTCCCTCCCTCCCTCCCTTCCTTCCTCCTCCCTCCCTCCTTCACTCCCTCCTCTTTGTTTCTTGTCTGTTTGTCTTTCTCTTTCTCTCTTTCTTTCTTCCTTCTTGGTTTTTTGAGACAAGATTCCTCTGTGTAGTCCTGGCTATCCTGGAACTCGGTTTGTAGACCAGGTGGGGCTCAAACTCAGAGGTCTGCCTGCCTCTGCCTGCCCAATGCGGGGATTACACCCACTTTGCCACCACTTCCAACTATTTATGTGTGTTTTAGGGATTATCCTAGTGTTTTCATGGCAAGCACTTCACTGACCGAGCTAGCCCTCCTCTTCTGGCCTCCACACATCTCCTTATCCCCTTATCCCCTCCCATCATCTTCTCTCCCGTTGGATGACACCACTGAGCATGGACCTGTAATACCCCCTGTCTGCTGCCCTCCCCCCTTTTAAATTATTATCATTTATTACAATTTATTCAGTTTATATCCGGGCTCCCTCCACACCTCCCAGTCCCACCCTCCCTCCCTTCCTCTTTTACCCCTGTGCCCCTCCCCTAGTTCACTGATAGGTGAGGTCTTCCACCGCTCTATTCGACCCTAGCCTATCAGCTCTTATCAGGACTGATTGCATTGTCTTCCTCTGTGGCCTGGCAAGACTGCACCCCCCAGGGGGAGGATTTCAGAGAGCCAGCCACTGAGTTCAAGTCAGAGACAGCCCCTGCTTCCCTTACTAGGGACCCCACTTGGATACTGAGTCTGTGGGCTACATCCGAGCCAGGTTTATAGGTCCTGTCCATGCATTGTCCTTGTTTGGGGTATTAGTCTCTGCAGGGCTCCCAGGGCTCAGGTTGTTTTTTTTTTAATTTATTTTTTATTTTTTGGCTCTGTTGGTCTCCTTTTGGAGCTCCTGTCCCCTCCAGATCTATCTTTCCCTTCTTTCATAAAATTCGATGCCCTCTGCCCAAAGTTTGGCTATGAGTCTCAGCCTCTGCTTGGAAACCTCGATCAGTAGAGTCTTTCAGAGGCCTTCTGTGGTAGGCTCCTGTCCTGTTCCTTGTCATCTCCTGCATCCAATGTCTATTGCATTTGCCCTTCTGAATGAGGATTGATCATCTTCCCTAGGGTCTTCCTTGTTGTTTAGCTTCTTTAGGAGTATAGCTTTTAGTATGTTTATCCTATATTATATGGCTAATGTCCACTTATGAGTAATTATATACCATGTGTGTCTTTCTGCTTCTGGGATACCTCACTCAGGATGATCATTTCTAGTTCCCACCATTTGCCTGCAAATTTCATGATTTCCTTGTTTTTAATTGCTGAGTAGTATTCCATTGTGTAAATGTCCCACAATTTCTATATCCATTCCTCGGCTGAGGGACATCTAAGTTGTTTCCATCTTCTGGCTACGGATAGAGCTGCTACAAACATGGCTGAGCAAATGTCCTTGTGTAGTTGAGCATACTTTGGATATATGTCAGCTGCCATTCTTACAGTTTCCCTGTGGAACACTGTTCCAACTTGGCTAGTGGTGTCTGGAGGGGAAAGCAAGGACTTGTGGTTAGCCCTGGTGAGAAGTTTCACAGACTCCTTGTGTTGTTCCAGGCAGACACCCTTACCCCTGGATGGGCTCCTGACTAGAGAACCTTGGGCCTTTGTGCTTTTAAAGATGTATATCATTTTCCCTGTCACTTGGCAGTAAATGGAGCTGCAGGGGGCATCTGGGTCAGATGGCAGAGAGGAGCCTTTGGATCCCAGCTGGCGTCCAGTGCTGCTGGCAGCCCTGAGCATCTGAGGCAAAGCTGCCTGGTCCTGTTCCCCAAGAGGATCTTTGTCCTCCTTTTGCAGAAGTGATGGATTCCTGGATCCGCTCTGCTGGGCTGGAAGCAAGAACTTTTAGATTTCCTCTGGTTGAGGAACTTAAAATGGAACAATTTATAATTCCTCCAAACTACACTTTGTAACTATTTTCTATGCATGGAAGCACATTCCATGGGGACCCTCTGGTGATGAATTTTAAAGCCTTTTAGTCCAAAACACTGAGATGTCTTAAAGACCAGAGGCTGTGGGACTGAGGATGGGGGCAGTGTCCCATCACTCTGAAGGAGAGGGAGTGGCAGGTCCTCAGCTTCCAGGGTCACCAGGTTGCTCAAGGCAGGGCTGACCATTCCTTTCTGTTCCACCCAAAGACTTAGAGAGACTGAAACAGAACTGACTCCCAGCAAGCTCCAGCCCTCTGCTGTCTGTGGGAGGTAGAGATTTTGTGTATTGTTTCATTATCTAACAACAAAGAGCTAATAATGAAGATAAATAGATGTGACACTCCTCTGTGTGAAAGCCTGCCTCTGACAGCAATTATCTTCTGTCTTTGGAGGAGACACAGAGAACCGCTTTCTGGCATTGGAGTTGGAGGATGACAAGACCTTGGTCCTGTAGGGGCAGGGACATCTAGCACATTTTAGACCCTGGAGCCTTTTGCCTTTCATTTTGTACAAGCAGTTTTTTCCACTTACTTTTCTGGTTATGAAGTTAATATGCAATAATTATAAAAATTCAAAGCTCAGAAATAAGTAAGCAAGAAAATGAAAGCCCCTCAATCCGATTTAACCCCTGCATAGCCAGATATCGTAAGTATGGTATGTAATCCTTCCTTTTTTTTCTTTTTCTATGGGAGGTTTTAAACCTATGTTTTATATGAATACATACATAGTTATCATTTTAAATATTTTTGAACAAAATGAGATCAAATTACAAGTTGAGCACCCTCTTCTGAATAATTCAAAACCTGAAACTTGTGGAGCTCCTGTCCACACCAGGTCTTTCTATCTCCCCCTTCTTTCAGAAGATTCCCTGCACTCTGCCCAAAGTTTGGCTATGAGTCTCAGCATCTGCTTTGATACCCTGCTGGGTAGAGTCTTTCAGAGACCCTCTGTGGTAGGCTCCTGTCCTGTTTCCTGTTTTCTCCTTCTTCTGATGTTCATCTTGTTTGCCTTTCTGAGTAAGGATTGATCGTCTTACCCACAGTCCTGCTTCTGGGATACCTTACTCAGGATGATTTTTTCTAGTTCCCGTCATTTGTCTGCAAATTTCATGATTTCCTTATTTTTAATTGCTGAGTAGTATTCCACTGTGTAATCCATGGCAGCTCAATCTTCAAGTGGGTTCCCTAGTAAGGGGAACAGGGACTGTCTCTGACATGAATTCAGTGGCTGGCTCTTTGATCACCTCCCCCTGAGTGGGGAGCAGCCTTACCAGGCCACAGAGGAAGACAATGCAGCCAGTCCTGATGAGACCTGATAGGCTAGGGTCAGATGGAAGGGTAGGAAGACCTCCCCTATCAGTGGACTGGGGGAGGGTTATGGGAGGAGAAGAGGGAGGGAGGTGGGATTAGGAGGGGTCAAAGGAGGGGGCTACATCTGGGATACAAGGTGAATAAATTGTAATAAATAAAAATTAATTAATTAATTAAATTAAAAATAAAAAAACCCTGAAACTTTCTGAGCAATATGATGTCTCAAGTGGAAAATTCCAATCCTCTTCCTACAGGTAAACCCTGTGCCATGCACAAAAGTCTTTCAAATACCAAATAACACCATATACAGTTAAGAATATTTATAGAGTTACTACACGTAGTTTTATATGAAGTGTGGCTTTTTTTATTCAAACTTTCATCACAGTCACAAGATCAGCCTCAGCAAATATTCCCAAATCTCAAACACTCGGAGATAGACTGTAAATATCTCTACAGAAGCAGCTGCATCTGGAGCAGTGTGTCTGACACGCTGCCCCTTGACAGTTGTGCAGGCGGCACAGTGGATTCCAGTGCTCCTGCAATAGACTGTGGACTGATTGAACTCTAGAGTAGTTGCTTCTTCCCACCCCCAAAGGCAGGGGTGGAATGCAGTGTCGTCATTGTACCCTCAGTAGCCACTGGTGAAATGCACAGCTCAGGCCTTGCGGGGTGGAGAGGCAGAGCATCAGATGTGAATAGGAAGTGTATGTGCTGGTGTGTATGTGTGCAAGGGTGTGTGCATGTTCAGGTGGGTGCAGTTGCACGCATATGTGTTCATGTTTAGGTGGAGGCCTGCGTATCAGTCCTCAGGAGCTTCCCACCACATTCCCTGAAGGGTCCTCTGGCTTGGAGCTGGCTGGTTAGGGCTAGGCCGATCACAAGCTCTGGGGTTCCGCTTGTCTCCACCTCCAGGGATTACAAACATGTACCACACCTGGCTTGGTGGTGATAGTTTTAAGTGATGCTGGCTGCGTGGGTCTGCGGCTGCATGGCCTTGTTGCTGATGACCATGTCAGTCTGCGGCTTCACTGAGCGCGTGAGCCTTCCTCGGACCCTCAGCTGTAGTTCTCAGTCCGTAGTTTCAGTTACTGATGGTCACCCATGGTCCTAAAATAGAAATATCTGTCTGGATCTGAGAAGGGGCATCGATGGAGAGGAGAAAGAATATTCATGAGGATTTTAGAAGAGGGTTGTAATCGTTCTAGTTCATTATCAGCTCTCTCTGTGCCTAATCGTAGGTTGGCTTTTGTTATTAGACATACACATTTAGGAAACAGCATGCACAGTGTTCACAGTGCCTTGTCTTGGGCATTCCCTAGAGGTCTTGGTGTATATACCCGAAACAAATTTTTGTTTTTGTATCTACCTGTGCTGCTTTTAAAATTATGAGCAGGGGCTGGAGGTAAGGCTTAGCGAGTAAGAGTGCTTGATGTGCAACCACCGGGGTCTGAGTAGTTGCATAAAAAGCCAACCGTGCCCCCAAGAGCATATATAACCATAGCGTCAGGGGGCAGGCAGAGGCGAGAGCATTGCTCGGGCTTCCTGGGGCTAGCCCAGCTCCAGGTACAGGGAGAAATCCTGCCTCAAAGGAGGAAGGCAGAAAGAAGAGATCGCCCAGCTTCCTCCTCTGGCCTCCCCGTGCGTGCACACACACACTCACACACACACACTCTCACACACACATACATACGGAGTTTAAGAAAAGTTTGTCACATGGAGTACTAGTGGTGAGCAATCACAGGCCAGATTCTTGTACTTAATAAGGATTTGGATTTCTTATTTTACCGTAGTTGCCTCCTTTTCTGCTGATCTGCTTAGTGCCTTCTTATCTGTTTATTGGTGTGTTTAACCTACGACAGCTGTTTCTCATTTCGTAAACATTGCGGATATTTTCTCTCAGATGTCTCTGTGTTCCTCAGCTCTGTTTAATGACATCTTTGGCAACGCAAAAACTTGGAATTTTTATGTTTTCCACTCTATCAAGCTTTTATGGCTCCTGAATTTTCTTACAGAGAAGACATCCCTACCTTAAGTTCAGAGAAGCACTCTCCATTTCTATTTTCATTTATTTTTGTTTTAAGACATTGTCTCATGTAGGCCAGGTTGACCTTGAATTGGTTTGTCCCAAAGGTGACCTTGAACTCTCAACCCTCTTTACCTCTTGAGTGCTGGTGTCACAGTATATATGGCTGGCTTCTTCTTTCTGTTCTTTTTATACAGTAGTTCTACATTCACATCTTCTTTCACTCTCTGCAATATAGTTTTAGATATGATGTGAATTGAAGATGTGTTTTTTTTTTTACATGAACATTCAGTTTTCCAGTATTATTTATTAGTGAGCCATCGTTGTGTCTCTGCTCTGATATCTTTTTTTTTACTCCTTTTGGTGATAGGGTTTGAACCCAGGGCCTCATGCAAGCTAAGCTTGCCCTCTACCATTGAGATAGCTCCAGCTCTCCCTCTCTAAGATGCAGGTTTGTCAGATGATCCGAGGGCTTGAACATGTAGAGCGTAGTATTGGTTATTTCTCACATTGTGATACAATGCAGAAACAAAACACAAAAGCAACCTAAGGGTGAAAGGGCTCACATTTTGAAGGTACAATTGATCACGGTGGCAGGAGGTGGAGACAGCTGGTGACGTCACATCCGTGGTGGGAAGCAGAGGGAGAGGATTGCTGATGTTCATCTTGGGACCCTGACTCATGGGATGGTGCCTGACAACAGTGGATAGATCTTTAGCTTCTATTAATTAACCTAGTCAAGGTACTCCCCCCAAGATGTGCCTGGTGGCCTGCAGATTCAATGATTCCAGATTGTGGGGTTCATAGCTTTCAGCACCACAGCATGCACAGTTGTTAGTTGTTGGGGTATCCTATTTCTCCATGTGTCTAGACCCTCCTCTTTGCTTTCCTTGTTTATTCTTATGGCATCATCAGCTGCTAGAGTTGCCGTGACTTCTCTTGTGGGACCATCATGGGGTACCCTTCCTGAGGCAGTTGTGATATCACTGTGTCAGAATTTAACGGACACGCCATGACTTATATTGTTGACAGAAATGTCATGGAAGCACAGGGCTGCTTTGTTATCTTAGAGTCACGAAACCTCTTTGTTTTCTTTTTCCAATCCCTCCCCCACACTTTCTGTTGTGTGGCTTTTCCTGGGGAGAGGTGAACAATGTCTGTTTGCTCCCGATGGGGCACCCATGGCAGACCAAAGAAATGATTCCATCCAAATCTAGCTCAGTGAACCAAGGAACTTATTGGGGTCACTTATGGATTGTGGCTGACTCGAAGGCAGGTATATCACTGAAAAACCTACCCAGAGTATGTATGGATTTCCGGGACCTGAGTCCTGCTTGTAGGAAGTTGACTTAACGAGAGAGTCTCCCCTTCACAACAGTTGTTACTGTTCATATAACCTGGGAAAGCCCCTTGTGAATCTGGCAGCTTCCTTAGCTTCTATTGTCTATGTCATGCCTTCCATTGACAGATAAACTTCAGAGTAAGCTAATTCAGCTCCAGCGTGCTTGGGATTTCTGCTGCAGGTTGATGGGGGCAGAAGAAATACCTCGTTTCATTTTCTTCTCCTCTGGATCTTTTTATCCATTTTGCCCTTCCCTAGCTCCTTGCTGTTTTGTTTGTGTGCAGTTGTCACATCTCTGGGTGGACATCCAGGTAGATTGCACAGCCCCTGTTGCTATTGTCACGAGGATCAGCCCCATCCCTCACCCCATTTTCTAGCTGAGTATGGAAGTCACTACAACCCTGCTGGCCTTTGCACAGGGACGCTGGTCATCTCTATGATATTTGATTGTTGGCCTGAATGGGATTCACTTGTGCGCTCTGGCCTTTCTGTTTGGCTGTTTGCTCCTTTTGATACTTGCTCTTGGTTAGTTATGTGCTTCCTGGGGACATCCCTCTGGCTTCATGGCCAGTGGACATCTTCCAACCAGAGCCTGTGTGATCTCAGCAGCTCTGACCCTCGGGCCGCTCTGTCTGCTCAGAAGTTGGTGGTCCAAGGAAGTGCTTTGTTTTTGGGTGGTTGGCATGGGCTGCATGCAAGGAATCTTGTGCTGATGCTTCTCCTGGCAAGGACAGTGGTCCGACTGGAGTCTGCCCACCGATGCTCATTCGTGGAGCCTTAGAGGCCTGCTCTACATTCTGCTGTCTAGGAGAAGCAACAGGCAGGGTGACTCCCTGGGCGATGTCAGTGGATATGTGATGGTGGTGGTGGGGACTCCCAAGCCAGCAAGCTGCTAGGTGGCTTCTGATGACCTCCACTTCTCCCCCCGAAGGGCTGTGGCTGCTGCTGCACAGGAAGGCAGGGGTTAGGTGGGAAGGGGAGCGCAGGGTGCAACATGGCTTCTTGAAGCATCCTCCGCAAGTACTGGGACCAGCAGAGCAGCGAGTCAGTGGCTGTGGAGGATCAGGGAGATAGATGGACCCTGGCATGGGACTGTGATGGTGGTTCGCTAAACTAGCCAAAGAAAGACCCATTCTGACTGTGCCAAGATGTGCTTTCTGGCCATAGAATTCATACCAGACTCCATTCCCCTAGGGAATCACCCTCATCTCTGTGTTGGAAACATCCTTGTGCCTTGGTGTTGAGTGCCCACTGCAGCAGCTCCCTGTTGCTGTGGGTCCTTAGGAGTGTCTCCTGACCCACAGTAGGGTGTTACTCTTCTTAGTTCAGGTTTCTAAGTCATTTCACATTCCTTTCATTTCATTTTTTACTGTTTTTCTATAGAATCCTTCTTTAAGACGTTATAGCCGTTAATACTGGTTCATTGCGTGTTTTATTTAAAATTTTTTATGCATACAGACATTTTGCCTGCATTTATGTCTGGGGACTGAGGAGGTCAGGATACGGTGTTGGAGTCCATGGAACTAGAATGCCAGATGGTTACGAGTCACTGTGTGGGTGCTGAGAATTGACTGGTCCCCTGAAAGAGTAGCCAGTGCTCTTAACTGCGGAGCCATCTCTCCAGCCCCTCGTCATGTGCTTGTGAAGATGAGTATTAATGAAATAAACCAGCTAACTCAGTCTAGCCTACTGGGTCTCTTTAGGATGGGTTTATCAGTGCTCGGTCCCTTGAGGGCTGGTTGGTGGCTTTTCATAAATTAACATCTTCCAGTTAGCGGGGATCATTAGGGAGACCTGGCTCTGTGCTGCCCACTGCTGGCACATGTGGGATTAGTCTTCCCAGTTCATGGTCTAAGCTCATGTGACCAGGAGATGGTGAGGAGAGGAAGCTGGCCTGGAGGTGTGGGTCCAAGCTTGGGGCTTGAGGTTTATTTGGTAAAAATTCTACCTACTGCTCATTTTACCACCCCTTAGGATGCCTCATTTTCCATCTTGTTCAGCCAGGGAGGATTCAGGGCTACTGTGGGGGTTGGGGAAGAACCATTGTCCAGGCTGTCTGCAGCCAGTGAAGGCTAAGCTTGGCCAGTTTCATGGAGGGCAGCCAGCAAAAGGACCATGCTGCCTGAGGGCAGTTCAGAGTCAGAAGTGATCCCAGATGTGGGAGGCTGAAAGAGGCATCTGAAGAGTTGGCAAGGGATAAAGGGAAGGGATAAAGACTCGCTGTCACGTTGGGGGCCACCCGACTTTTCTGGCAGAGCCAGATGACTGACACTATGGGTTGGCAGGTCCCCATCATTATAAAGGAGAAAATTCCCTGGGCAGCTAAATGTGAGTTCTGCATCATTGACCCATTCCCTCCAGGTTGGGGTGGGTTCCAGAATTGCGGGGAAAATACTGAAAATGGGGCAGCTTTTTTGTGTGTGCGACAATAATGTTGGGTCTGTCAGGCACCCTTAAATTGAGGAGACAGCACTGTTCTGAGCACATTCCAGCCAGCACATCCCAGTCAAGGAGGCAGCCCTGACCCTTCTGTGCCTGAACATTGTGTGAGGATGAGAAATCAGGAGTGGCTTCTATTAGGGATCCCGGTGCCCACCTGGGCAGCTCTTCATGTGGGTGAATTTAACATCTGCCCACATGCACATCATTTTCTTTGTCTAAAACTGTGCAGTGGCTCTTTGATTTCCAATTTGAAACCCTTATCTTCCGACAGCTAGGCTGACCCAGAGCGAGGTCCTGGAAATGGGCTGCCATTGCAGCGTTCCTAATGGGATAGGTTTTATTTCGAATGCGTGCACTGTGACAGCCTTTGCTGTCTTTGTGTGACTCTTCTCATAGTAGCCCACTTCTCTCTCATCTAATGAGAACAGCATTGTCAAATCCTGCCTCACAGTTCTGCCCCCATGGTAGCCTGGGTGAATCCTGGCACATCTCCCAGGAACAGGGTCAAACGGGCCAGCCAAAGCCAGGAAGTTTGGGGTAGAGGAGGAGCCCTGCATCTGACCTCAGGACCCAAGTGTACTTGAGTGTGCTTCACATGACCCAGAATGTGTTATTCAGGTCAGAGTTGTTTTGCTGCAGGGTCCGTGGGCTTCTGGGTTGTGCGAGATGCTCTTCAGGGAGAAGAGCCAGGCAAGGTGTTCACTGTGGTGTCTTGGCATTTAAATGATTTGTGTTTGTGGGTGTCTTAGATTAGTGCCCAGAATAGGTGGAGCAAAGGTGTTGGGTGCCTTCCTCTGGTGTGGCTCAGCATGTTTGCTGAATGAAGGGGCATCTCTCAGCTTAAGCCGTGGAGCCTCAGGGACTCCGGTAGCTTCAGTCTGCTTTTGACAGATGGGCAGGTGCAGATGGTGTGCCTTGGTTTAAATCAGCCCTCAGGGAGTCTGCCCGAGTGTCAGAACTTGGGCTTTTGACTTATGGAGAAACAAGACTTTCTAAAGCCTTGTTCAGAACTGTCTTGAGAGGGATGGGGGGTGCTGCTCCAGCTTACCCAGCATGCTTAGAGGCTAGGGACCACTTCCCATCACACCACTGCACAAACAAGGAGGCAAGCGAGTGAGCGAACTTTTCTTTTTTTTTCCTAAAGTATACACAAAGATAGAATTTAATATCAAATAGAAACCATCTCACTTTTTTGTTTTGTTTTTTTTAATTTTAATTTTTCTTTGTTATATTAATTTGTATCTCAGCTGTAACCCCTTCCCTTATTCCCCCCCAATTCCACCTTCCCCTTCTCCACCCCTGCCCCTCTCCAAGTCCACTGATAGGGGAGGTCCTCCTCCCCTTCCATCTGACCCTAGCCTATCAGGTCCCATCAGGACTGGCTGCATTATCTTCCTCTGTGGCCTGGTAAGGCTGCTCCCCTCTCAGGGGGAGGGGATCAAAGAGCCAGCCACTGAGTTCATGTCAGAGACAGTCCCTGTTCCCCTTACTAGGTAACCCACTTGGATACTGAGCTGCCATGGGCTACATCTGTGTAGGGGTTCAAGGTTATCTCCATGACATGGTATATACTCACTTATAGTGGATATTAGACATATAATATAGGATAAACATACTAAAATCTGTACACCTAAAGAAACTAAACAAGGAGGATCCTGGGTAATATGAACAATCCTCAATCAGAAAGGCAAACAGGACAGAGTTCAAAAGAGGGAAAAAACAGGAAACAGGACAGGAGCCTATTACAGAGGGCTTCTGAAAGACTACTCAGCAGGGTATTAAAGCAGATGCTGAGACTCATAGCCCAACTTTGGGCAGAGTTCAGGGAATCTTATGAAAGAAGGGGGAGATAGAAAGACCAGGAGAGCAACAGAACGAAAAAAGTCTGGGCCCAAGGGTCTTTTTTGAGACTGATACTTCAACCAACTTTTCATTCTGTTAAAATTTCATTGTGTGGCAACATTCTTCTGTGTCCTCTGTCTTCTGTTTAGTGCCTGTGAGTGTGGGCCTGGGCCTATTACTGGTTGGTGCCCTGGGTCCCATGCCACAGGCCTGGTGCCTGGACTGGTCCCCACTGCTCACTTACAGTCTGGCTGTGGAGCCCCTTCTGGTGGCTCTCACAGCTAGTCCCCTTTGGCTGTTCCAGGCTCCTGGGCACTCCATCAGGGGAGGATCAGAAATGAGTTGACTGATGTGGCTCTCTTCTCTTCTTTCATCAAGGATATCTTTATTTTCTTAGTTAAAAAAATTATGGTAAAATACATGTACCAGGAAAACTCAGCATCTGATTTACTTTTACCTGTAAGGTTAATGTGCTGAAGTGCCTTCCTCCTGCTGTGTGACAGTTGCTGCTGTCCTTGAAGAACACTTTATCTTATCCATCTAGTCATGACTATTCATTCCTTCCCAGGTCCCAGCAGCCACTTATGAATCTAACATTTCTCAGCACTTCATGTAAGACTCAAATAGTGTCTGCCATTTTCTGCCTGGCTCATTTCCCTTAACATGATGTCCCCAGAGTTTACCCCTCTTGTACCTGTGCCAGATTTTCTTTCCTTCTATGTACATTTATTTTTAACTGATACATAAAAGTAAACACATTTTTAACTGATAGTTTTACCAACAGAAACTATGTATATAAGATATTGCATAATGTTTCAATACATGTATACATCATATAGGATTTAAATCAGGCTAAACATATTTTCTCAAATATATTTGTGATGACAACTTTCAAAACCCTTCTAGCCTTTTGAAATGTACAGTACATTATGTAAATCACTACTTATAATAACTCCTCATTGCTATCTGACTTTCCCATTTAAGGTTGAATAATATTTCACCTTTTTGAATGTGCCACAGTTTGTTAATTTGTTCATGGCCTGAGCACCGGGAGTATCTCATGCAGTAAAAAGCCCAAGAAGCAAGGGGGAGCTTGAACCTCTGGTGCTTGTGGTCTCTGCAGAGGCACTGTCTGTGGATGGAGAGGGCAGGATGGACTGTTTGTTCCTTCCTGCATCTGACTGATGACTACCACGAGCATCTGAATCTGTGCTGTGTGCAAAGGGTGCAGACGAGCTTCGAAGTCAACACCTCAAAGAACAGCAGCAGCTTGTGTGTTGGTGCCAGCTCCTACGATGAGCTGGTGGAATGCGAAGACGGCTTGTTCCTGGAGAAGAACGTGTTTCCGTCCTGGAGGCTGTGTGCTTCCGAGACTTAGGCTGTGTGATCAGAACTGGATGGGGCCCTGGAAGCACCCACATTCGTTTCTTCTCAAGCTCTTGAGAACAATAGAAGGCCGTGGTTTCAAGAGTTGATGTGGTCATGACCAGTTGCACTCGAGCTCATTGAAGTCCGTGCCTTTGAAGCTCCCCTGTCAGATGAGGATGTGGCTAAAAGCTCTCTGTAGTTGACACACACAGAAATAGAGCTGAATATGATTAGAATTCTGGGAACCTCCAGCAGAGGAATTAAAGTGGGAAATGATTGGAGAGATTGCATTTGTGGGCGGGGGAATACAGATTGGCTAATGTCCTTTGCAGGAGATGTTCTTCTGGCATCGGATCACCTTAGTCTGAAGAAGACGATTGTCTTACTTCATTGGGGGGCCACACACAGCAAATGAGTGACCGTTGTTGGGATTGCCCCTCAGTCCTCTTGGTGAGGCTGAGCTGGGGGTGTCCATCCTTAGACAGGCAAGACAATGAAGGCAATCACAGTGTAAGATGTCCAACAACCCCAGGCAAGAGATGGAAGGTGCTAGTACTAGGAGGGGGTCATGCAATTGGCACAGCTTTTCCTGACAAATGTGGTTGGCAGTCCCTGGGGGTGCTGCCTCCAACAGGTGTGGTGTGTTTTGAGCTAAATGGTTGTCATTATTCTGTGTAGCAGCGGTTCTGAATCTTTCTAATGCTGCGACCCTTTAGTATTGTGATGATCCCACTCATAAAACTATTTTCATTGCTACTTCATAACTGCAATTTTCTACTGTTATGAATTGTAATGTAAGTATCTGATATGCAGGATGTCTGATATGTGACCCTTATGAAAGGATTGTTCTACTCCCAAAGGGGTCACAACCCACAGGTTGAGAAACACAGATCTAAGATGTGCAAATGTTTCTGCCTATGGAAGCTGCTAGGGAAGGCATTTTTCACATAGCAGGCTGTGCTGTGCTCAGTGCTTAGGCCACATAGGCTGGATGAGCTGGGAGAGCCCCACCATGCTTCTCTGTTAACACGGGCCATTGGGGAAAGGACATTTTGCCTTCATAGGAAGCACAGCTGGATTCTGGAGCATTCAGAAATCCTACTGAATAATAGAGTGATTTCTCTCTCTCTCAGTGGAGTCACATCCATTTCAAGTTTGTAATCTGTCAATTGTCTAACAGTGTCACTCAGAATAGTTTGCTTTCCATGAAGTGGGATCTCCTGTTACTTGAAATTTAAATATCTAGCATTTCAGAGTTTGAAAGTCTGGGGTTTAGGGTAATAATATCTCAGTGTCATTCAGACTTTAAGGAAAAAAAGTCAGCACCACAACATGATGTTTCATGTTCTGCACTTTTTAGAAAGAAAGAAAGAGTACTTCTGTAAAAACATCTATCTAGGTTTTGTTGTAAGAAATGCCGGCAAGTTGATGCTTGAAAAGAACCTCAAGCAGATGAGGTTGCAGCTTTGGCTTCAGCGGAGGCTGGCTGCAAGGACTTCTCAGTGGTTCTGGGGTTGTGGCCTCGGCCTGCTGTGCCCTAGGGGAGCCCAGGCTCCAGCAGTTTGGACTTCACTGGCCGCCTTCCTGCTCTTGAAAGAGCAGGCACACAGGATCCAGGGAGGAAGGGACGCAGCCACCAGCCCTGCATCAGTTTGCTTCTCCAGAACAAATACAATTGTCACTTACCCACACTGGCGTGAGCTTGGCTGCCACCCTGCCTGGTTGAGATAAGATGCTCAGACCCAGTGGAGGTATTTAGGTGCCCCAGTGGGAGGGGTTTAATTTAGTGCACCCCCTCCTTGCCTCAAACCCATGCACATTTCTGCCTCGAATGACATTGTGTTGTTTTCTCTGGAGCTCTGTGCAAACTCTTTTCTTTCTTCATTTTAATGGAGCCTTTAAATTAAAATATGCATCGTTGCAGCCACTTGCTGATGTTTCGAATTTAAGAAAGCAATAGGTAGTTGTTGCAATTGCTCCCACAGCACAACATGGCCTCAAGGATGCTCCCTTCTCTTGTCTGACTGAACCCCTCTGGAGATGCTTCCTGTTTCAGGGAGATGTGTGAGGAGTGAGCTTGTTTCTCACAGGCTTCATAGGGCTGGGAGCATTCTCTCAAGCCCCTGTCTTGTCGCCAGACCTTTATGCTTGTTCCTTGGATGGTGCCTGGAGACCTTGGGCATTTACTTCAAACTGCAAGGAAAAGATTAGAGACACGACATTCTCCCCATTCATTTATCCCCTTGTCACTCAGCAAATGTTTGTTGAATACCTACTTTGTGCCAGGCCAAATTGCATTCTGGTACTCCAGGTACGTGTACCAGTACAGTCTGGGGCAGGGACTGTTGGGTTTGTTATTGTCTTAGTTAGGTTTCTATAGTTATGATAAAGACCATGATCAAAAGCAACTTGGGGAGGAAAGGGTTTATTTGGCTCACATATCCAGGGTCATAGTCCATTGAGGGAAGCCAAAGCAGAAACTCAAGTCAGGAACCGAAACAGACGCCATGGAGAAACACTGCTTACTGGTGGTCTCTGCTACCTGCCTTATACAAGCCAGGACCACCTGTCCAGAGGTGGCACCACCCCTGGCGGTCTGTTCCCTTCCACATCAATCATCAATTAATGATCCACATCTACTTGCCTACAGGCAAGTCTGACAGAGGCAGTTCCTTAATTGAAATTTCTTCTTCCTAGATGACTCTAACTTGAGTTAAATTGATTAAAACAAAGAAACAAACAAACATAACTACCAGCTGTCATGCATAAAACAGAATGCTCTGCCCTGGCATTTGTCTGTGTTAGGTCTCAACCCTAGGACAAATGGGCTAAGTTGCCCATTAGCATACCAAAGCAGACCTGGTCTTCAGGTTCTCCCTGGATCCCTCAGTCCCTGCCTGTTACAGGGTATGGCTGGCATTCCCTGCCCCTACCCTAAACTTTTCCAGCCCACCGTCTTAGCTTTCTTCCTCACAGCTCTCTGGTCCCTGTATAACTCAGCCATCTTGTGCCAGTCTCTTGGCCCAGGCAGCCTCTCTTGGTCAGTGGCTCTTCTGCCCTCTCCCCTCTTTCCTCTCCTCACATGGCTCACCTCAGGGTCATGTCTACTCTGGACTCTCCCAGGGGTCCCTGCCCCTGGCCATGCTCTTTCTTTTGTCTATGATAAACATTTTCCTCCACCATCCCTGGGAATATCATGTCCTTCCTTTTAAAATTTCTTCTCTTTTTCATTCAGTCTGTACTGGGTGTGGACCCAGGCTGGAGAAGAACTTCTTGACTAGAAGAGGTTGGCTTATATCAAGTGGCTTAATAGTTAAGGTTAAAGTGTATTGCTCCCCCAGCCCTTCTGCTATGGCTACACCAGCTTCTTGTCAGCCTCCATGTCTACCTGCGGGCACTGTCTTCACAGTAGCCTGAGGAGTGGCCTGAGAGGGACCACAAGACTGCCATTCTGCGTGTGTTCACTTCTAGGAGCTTTTAGGCCATAGTGCCTTTGCCTGTCCATTCCTTCCTCCTGAGTGCCGTGGACCATCCTCTGATTTTAGCCTTGGGAGTGCAGTTTTTCAAGACAGTTTCTAGGGAGCTGTCCCTGGAGGAGTTGTGTCCTCCTGGTTATGTCACCACCGAGAGGTGGTATGGGGTAACTGGTCAGCCGCATGTCATTAACTCCTTCCGCGGTCCTAGTGTGTGCTGGGTGCTAGGTGACGTGATAGGACTCTAATAGCAGGCACTGTCCTTGCCTGTGCAGTTTGTTGTTGTTAAAAGGTAGACAGCACAGTAGGAATTTATAAAGTTTATTCAACTAAATAATGATTTGGGAAGCTCCAAACTGAAAAAGGCTAAGTTCTGCCAGGCAGTTCTTGCCAAGGGAGGCTTTATCAGAATAGATATGGAAATGATGCAAAGCAAACATCTCATTGGTTACAACTACATGGTTGCTTTACATGTCTACCCAATTAGAAATCTTCTAGTTACAAGATTAAATGTGTTGGCTGCTTCTGATTGGTTGAACTTTAGTTCAACAGATATTTATAGGTATGAGACTATTCTTGGTTGTCAACTTGACTACATCTGGAATTAACTAAAACTCAAGCAGCTAGTTAAACCCTCAAGGATTTTTTTTTCTTATTTAAATCACGTGAAGTGGAAAGACTCACTTTTAATCTGTATCTTTTGAGCAGGGAAGATATGCCTGGGCCACAGCCTCTGCTGGCAGCCTGTATGAAGGACATGGGAAAAGGAGGCTTGCTCTCTTGCCTGTTTGCTCTTGGTCTCACTGGCAAGTCCGTTCCTTCGCTGGTATTAGAACCTATTTCTTCAGGATTTTGATATCTACTGAAGACTAACTGAGACATCCAGTCTAGTGGACTGAACAATTACTGGATTCTTGGACCTTCCGTTGGTAGATAGCCATTGTTGGACTGCCCGGACTACAGCCTGGAAGCCATTCTAATAAATCCCCTTTCGTTATCTGTATATAGATTCATTCTGTCAGTTCTGTTCCTCTAGAGAATGCATGGAAAATACAATAGGCAACAGCTCGAGTGAAATTGTCCTTAACATTTACAAAGCAAGCAAGGTAAAGGGCATTCGTGGAACCTTACTGGCTTTTCCTGCTCTGGGCAGGCTTGGTCATCCTTTTATGTGAATTGTGTTTATAACTTATGCTGTTATTTCAAACTTTGAGAATAATTTCATCCGTTGCAGCATAAAACCACCTAAGGTTTATCCTTTGTGTTTGGAGTTGAATCCCCTTTGGCATTTTTGGCTCTGTGTCTCATGCCTCTTCTGGGCTTACATCTTGGTAAACAAGAGGCTCTATCCTCTTCTGGGCTTCAGTGATGGTCAGTGGGTTCCATGTTAACCCTCTAGGAATGTCAGTGTTGTGAATCTCTCTCTCTCTCTCTCTCTCTCTCTCTCTCTCTGTGTGTGTGTGTGTGTGTGTGTGTGTGTGTGTGTGTGAGGAAGGCCTTGAGACAATTTTTAAAGAAATGGCAGCTCTGGCAAACGATTTGGGGCTTCTGGTATGCCTGGCCTGTGAATTACTTTTTCCTTTTTGGTTTTGCTAAAGTCAGAAGGACTGGGGACCCTCCAGGAGCCGCACTCAGCAGTCTCAGGCTTAGATGGGAGACGAAGGAGGGGCAGCATCTCTGCTGCTGAAGGTCTTTGCTCTTCTTCTAGTGCTCTCATATTCCCTGCATTGTCATTTCTGACTTCAGGAAGGGAGCTCAGTCCCGAGCATGGCTTGTATTCAGTTGTAGTCATGTTAGGTCCCTTGAGAGGAAAACGGGTTTCAAAAGATCTGCATGTGAAAAAGCACTACATACCTAAACACCAGCTACGGAGGCCTGGAAGCAGTTGCGTTAGTCACGGGTGGTGCCTTTGGATCACCTGGGTCATGGTTTCCTCATGGTGTCTCTTGGTTCTTCTTTGGACACTCATGTGGCCTGCATTATGGGTGAGACACTCCGGTTTGTAGGTGGCATGGCTGTTTTTCTTACCCAGATCCTTCTGCCTCAAACACTGGCTTCCTGTCACCTCCCCGCAGCTCTTTAGTCTCCTGTGTAGCTCTTCCTGTGAACTCATCCTAGAAAGCGCTACCCCTACTCCTGGAAAAGGTAAGTTTCGCCAAATGGTCTCGCCGTCTCTCATCTGCTTTCACTTCTATCAGCTCTTGGCTAGTGAAGCTTAGAAGAGCCTTGACACACATCCCATGTCCCACTCTCTCTCTAAGTGGTGTCCTAGTGCCCAGAGGTCCTAATGGTTGAGACTTGACCACTTAGCACTTCATATCCTGAACCCTGTTCGGGTGCAGATGATGGCTGTCATGTGTTAGAAGCTGCCAGTAGGCCTGCTACCTATAGTGTGTGTTCACTGTCTATAGACAGATACTCCATGCCACCGACAATACCCCATACCACAGACAAACCCCAGATGCTACAGATAATCCATATCACAGACAAATATGCCATACAACAGACAAATCTTTTACCACAGACAGACACACCATGCCACAGATAAACATCATGCAGCACAGGCAAATACCACATAATACAGACAAGCACACCACTCGATAAACAAGCACCTCATACCTCAGAAAACACCCCACCCCACAGATAAGTATCCTGTACCACAAACAGACATCCCATACTACGGACAAATACTCCATAGTATTTGTGTGTCCTCCCCTTGCCCCCCACCACTTAGTCTCTGTCTGTAATTACACATCATATCTACATCATCATGTTGGCTCAAAATATTTATTTATTTACTCATTTTGGGTTTTCAAGACAGGGTTTTTGTGTGTGTGTGTAGCCTTGGCTGTCCTGGACTCACTTTGTAGACCAGGCTGGACTCAAACTCACAGAGATCCGCCTGCTTCTGCTTCCCTGAGTGCTGGGATTACAGGTGTGTACCACCGCTCCCAGCTCCAAGAAGAAGAAAAACTACTCCAAACCAAAAAAGCATAACTACAAAATGTAGCTGGGGAGTTCTCCTGCGGGTGCTGGATTGGGAAATCCCACAGTCAGAAGCTAGAGGTCCACCTCCCCATCCTCTTCTCTTTCTAGTGAATATGGAGGAAGAAAGTGAAAGTCTTGAGAATTCTTGCTAATGTTCCTTAATCTGAAGAGAAAGGGTGTCATGGCAGCAGGGAGCATTAGACTGTTCACACTGCCTTCTGGGAAAACTCCTTAGCTCCATCTTCCAGCTTAGTGGATAGCTCACTAATTATGTCCGTTCTTGCACTTTGCCCCCTGAATACCATATCACATATAATATTTTTAAAAATTAAGCTTTCTAATATCCACTTAGGAGTGAGTATATACCCTGTGTGTCTTTCTGCTCCTGGGATACCTCACTCAGGATGATCTTTTCCAGTTCCCACCATTTCCCTGCTTGTTTTTTTATTGCTGAGTAATATTCCATTGTGTAGATGTACCACAATTTCTGTATCCATTCCTCAACTGAGGGGCATCTGGGTTGTTTCCAGCTTCTGGCCATTACAAATAAAGCTGCTACAAAGATGGTTGAGCAGATGTCCTTGTTGTATACTTGAGTGTCTTTTGGATATATGCCTAGGAGTGGTATAGCTGGATCTTGAGGAAGTGCTATTCCTAATTGTCTGAGAAAGCGCCAGATTGATTTCCAAAGTTGTTGTATAAATTTACATTCCTACCAGCAGTGGAGGAGGGTTCCCCTACTAAAATCTGTACACCTAAGGAAGCTAATCAGGATGGAGGACTCTGGCTAAGATGCTCAATCCCCATTCAGAAAGTCAAAGAGGATGGACATCGGAGGAGGGAGAAAACAGAGAACAGGACAGGAGCCTACCACAGAGGGCCTCTGAAAGGCTCAACCCTGCAGGGTATTGAGGCAGATGCTGAGACTCATAGCCAAACTTCGGGCAGAGTGCAGGGAATCTTATGAAAGAAGTGGGAGATAGTAAGACCTGGAGAGGACCTGAGTTCCACAAGGAGAGCAACAGAACCAAAAAGTCTGGGCACAGGGGTCTTCTCTAAAACTGATACTCCAGCCAAGGAACACTCATGGAGATGGCCTGGAACCCCTGCACGGAGGTAGCCTATGGCAGTTCAGTATCCAAGTGGGTTCCATAGTAATGGAGACAGGGACTGTCTCTGACATGAACTGATTGGCCTGCTCTTTGATCATCTCCCCCTGAGGGGGGAGCAGCCTTACCAGGCCACAGAGGAAGACAATGCAGCCACTCCTGATGAGACCTGAGAGACTAGGATCAGAGGGAAGAGGAGGAGGACCTCCCTTATCAGTGGACTGGGAGAGGGCATGGATGGGGAAAAGGGAGGGGATGGGATTGGGAGGGGGGAGGGAGGTACAGGGGGGATACAAAATGAAGAAACTGTAATTAATAAAAATAATTATAAAAAATTAAGCTTTACTTTTCACTGGTTTTAGGTCTGTAGGAAAAAGCTGAGCATCACATTTCTAGTCTGCTGGGCATCTTCTCAGTGTGTCCCTCAGCTGCCTTTGTTCTTAGCATCTACGGGGCCACACTGGTCACAGCTGATGCTGCGTAGAATTTGTCATTATTTTGCTTATGCCCATGGTGTATTTTGTGGTTCTTCTTCCTGTGGAATTTGACAGAGTTGCAGTGACTGATCTTACTTTTCTTTCTTATGCAGATAACTTTGTCTCACTAACTTACTCTTGTTATAGGAATGCCCCTTGCCAGCCTTTCTCATCTTTGCTTCTTGTGGCATGGGGGAAAGGTTAGGGATTCCTGCTGTGGTGCTGGGGGGCTAGTTTGGGGGATGATGCTCCTTGTATCCCTTTGCCTTTCTGGTCTTAGCACCTCTGTTGTGCTTCCTCTGCGGAGCCTAGTACAGCTAGCTGGTCACTGCTTACGTTCCTTTACATTGCTTCAGAGCCTCCCCATATCCCTTCCTCAGCAAAGCAGACCCCAAAGCATGCATTTGTTGCACCTTCAGGAAGGAGCAGGTGGCCATAAGAACGTCATGAACGCCTCATCTCACAGCATTGCAAGAGTTGGAAGGTGGCTATGTCCATTCCCTGGGTGAGGGAAGTGAAACTCAGAAAGGTCATGGAGCCTGGTAAGTGGCAAGCTGGGACTTGCACCTAGGCTCCAGGGTCAACCCCTCTTCTCTGTTCAGGAATGACCAGTGTCCCCTTGGAATGGTGGCTGGCATCTAGGGAGTAGCCCACAC
This sequence comes from Pachyuromys duprasi, assembly GCA_028658305.1. Taxonomy (NCBI): domain Eukaryota; kingdom Metazoa; phylum Chordata; class Mammalia; order Rodentia; family Muridae; genus Pachyuromys; species Pachyuromys duprasi. The sequence continues at coordinate 43,032,729 of CM053758.1, forward strand.
ATTGTGGGAGAGAAAACAGGAGCAGTGCCAATCAAGCACTAGTCACTCGGCCTCTTGGCTGCGAGACACCCCTTTGCCCTACTTCTTTCCTTATATCCTTCTTGGATCCTTGTCCTCATTTGTTCAGGAACATTCTGGTGGGATGGCATTTGTTTTGTTTTAAGAATTATGAATGGGGCCCCGAGCGTGATGGCATACACCTTTAATCCCAGAACTCAGGGAGGCAGAGGCAGGTGCATCTCTGTGAGTTGGAGGCTAGCCTGGTCTACAAAGTGAGTGCAGGACAGCCAAGATTTCACAGAGAAACCCTGTCTCAAAAAACAAACCAACAAATTATGAATGAGTGAATCAGGTGTGGGTACCTGGGGCATACAGAGGACCAGTCTTTAGAGGGGCAGACAGGGCAGTGGCCGTTGTCAACTGTGCTGTTCCATGATGGGTGACAGTGCAGCATTCTGTGTGTGGCTGTGGTCGCTGCCTAGAGGGAGGCACACAGTCTCCTGTACCTCAGGAGTTCCCATGTCACCTTAATGTTCCCTTTCCTGCCAGCTCACTGTGAGGATGAATAGACGCGTGGTGGGAGGGGATTTTAGAGATTTTTCAGTAAGAGAGCCACCAGCCCCTCTCTTTATTGAAACAGGAAATAGCCTGGGTGTGGGTGGCTCTGAGGAACAGGCTGTCTTCCCCATCCCTGAGGGAAGCTTGGCCTGTAGCATTTGGCTGTGGTGATTCAGAGAGTGGAGCCTGCTCCAGCCCTCGGGGCCTGGCTCTTATGTGGCTGTGGAGCCCTGGGGGCCTGTAAGGAGGTCTAGGAGGGTTTGGCTGCTCCTCCATGCTCTAGCCTCGAGTTGAGCTTCCAGGTGACACTCAAGGTTTCTGGCATATCTTGTCCCAGGGCAGGGGCAGAGGAGGGTTTGAGCATTCATTAGTAAGTGCATAGCAGGGGCTGTAGACTGAACTGTGACTGAAGCTTCCCAGATTCTAAAGTTGCCTCGCTAGAGAAACCATTGATTTTTCTGAACTCTCAGTCCAGGGACAAGCCTGTCACTGAGTCCACACTCACGGGGTCACCATGAAGTCCAGTTGTAAGTGTTGGGATACATCCTGAGGGACACAGCAGATGAAAACAGAGGACTTCTGCCTCAGTGGGGGAGGGCAGGGGCAAATACTGACCTTACTGTCAGAGGTGTGCATGTATCGGGCTGGGGGTGGGGTTCAGGTGGCATCTGCCAAGCCTCTGAGGAGATCAGCCAGGCTGGTATCCACCAGAAGCTGCTCTGGCGGGGCTGAGGAATGACAGTGAGCCCATGGGACTAGGTAGAGCAAGGGACTGGATAAAGGACAGAGTCCTTTTCAAGCATCCTGAGGACTTGTATTCTGGAAGACATTTTCATGACAGGGTTTCTCTGTGTAGCTTTGGCTGTTCTGGACTCGCTTTGTAGACCAGGCTGGCCCCAAAGTCACAGAGATCTGCCTGCCTCTGCCTCCCTGAGTGCTGGGATTACAGGCGTGTGCCTCCATGCCTGCTCGGCTGGGAGCCCGCTTCTGCTTGCTGTTTTACTAACAGCTTTAGGGAGATATAATTCACGTATCTGGAGGTTTGCCCCCTTAAGCTATCTAATTCTGCGGTTTTGAGTATCTTCACCGTTCATTATTACCTAACTCCAGAGCACTCTGCTGAGTGAAAAAAGAAAGAGGGAAGGAAAGGACATGACTGCTCCTAGGTATAGTGGAAGAGAAGGTTTATTATAGATCTGTGGGAGGGCAGAGCCAGAGGCAGGGACATCTGGGAGAGTCCAGAGTGGACATGACTTAGCTGCGTTGTTCCATGGAGAGGGGTGAGGGAAAGGGAGAGGCGAGAGAGAGGAGAACCAGGTGTAGAGCCACAAGGCCCAAAGATGCAAAGAGAGTGGGTAACCAAAATGACTGGATTTTATGAGGAGTTGGGAAAGGACCGCCCAGCCTTGGTACTGGAAAAGTTTAGGGTAGGGAACAGGGTGTGCCAGCCAAGAGGGGGTCCTGTAACAGGTAGGGACTGAGGGATACATGGAGAACCTGCTGGCCAGGTCTGCTTTGATATGTTAAATAGCCACCTCAGCCACGTTGTAGGTTTGAAACCTACCATCTACCTTCGTCCATTTTAGTCACTCCCCATTTATTGCTGTGATGGCTTTAAATTGGTGTTTTGTGGGCACTTTCACATACAGGCCTGTGATTGTCCGGATTGTACAGGGGGCATCAGTTTGTACAAATGGATACATCCTAGAGGCCAGGTACGATGGACTGTGGGCTAGAGTAAAAGCAGGGATCACAGGTAGAAAAGAACAGGAGGCTAGGATGGGAGGGTGGAGGTCAAGGCTGGGGTCCAAGCCGGTGAAGGAGCTAGAGGCCAGGAGGTCAGGTGGAAAGGCTGTGGAAGAGGAGTCCATCTGAAGCCACTTAGGCTGCTTCCTCAGAAGGAAAGGCGTCTAAATGGACCCCAGAAGAGTAGTCTATCTGGGACGGGGAGGCTGTGGTTGGAGCCAGTCATGTTAGGGGAGTTGAGGCCCAGCTTGGACCAGCTGAAAGACTGTAGGCATGCCTTGAAGGTGTTGGTTAGGTGTGAGATCAGAGAGCATGGAGCGATCAGCTTAGATGAGCTTGTTTGCTCCATGATCTTGTATTAGGCGTCATGCACCTGGACTGCCCGCCTGAGGGATGGAAGTGCACCGGCCTCAGCTCCCAGGAGTGGGCGAGGCTGTCTGGGAGACAGAAGACAGTGGTTTGAGGGTTTACTCTTTCTAATCTGTGCTTGTCTGCGGAGCCACACAGGTGCCAGGTTACCCTAAAATGCCCCTCAAAGTTTTGTCTGTCTAGTGTGGAGCACTTCATCTAACAAGCAGAGAAATATAGCTCATTTGGAGACTTCGTGCACAACTTGTGACATTTCTCTGGTTTTTGGTCCCTTTGACCGTCTTGAGGTCGTTTTTTAGAAAAGGAGAGGGTTAGGGTTAGTATAAAACAAAGTCCTAATCTGTTTGGGAGTTGACAAGGCAGAAACGGGGCAACAGGTGTGAATGCAGCCACGTGGTGGCCAGGTGTCACTGCTCCCCGTGGTATGCAGAGAGCATGAGGGCCCTGACTCCATCGAGATTTAGCTCTGAGATGCAGAGCCAGTGACTGGCTGGCTAGGCAGGACAGGATGAGACCGGAATTCCCTCAGGCCTGGCATTTGGCAGTGGACCCCCTCAGGGGAGGTCTTGCCACCGTCCGTCAGCTCTCCTCACCGGGCAGATCACCCTGACACTCTCCTCACCAAGCAGATCACCCTGACACTCTCCCAGAGGTAGACCCTCCCAGGCGGCAGTTCACAGGAAAAGGCCATGCATCAGAATGAGCCTCCTGGCCCTCTTCCCTATGTGTCCCTCCCCGCTCTGTGTTGGGTTGGGTTTCTAGGTCAACACTTTCTTAAGTGTCTTGACACTTGGTCTAAACTCTTTTACCCCTGGTTCTTGTCTGGGCGCTCCTGCCACCTTGAAAGCTTTCAGAACGTGACCACCGAGCAGCTGTCCATAGCGAGGTGAGGATGGGGGTTGTTCCCAGAACATGTTTGGCTCCCATGGCTTTTTGGAAGGGACAGGGACATTTTGAAGTGATGCCCCCTGTTGACTTGGCAGCTTGAGACAGAGAGCAGTTCTCTCGCTTTGCAGTGAGGGGAGGCGGACATGGCTACAGTCAGTAAAAAGATGGGGTGTGTTGGGGTAGGTGTCCAGGGGAAGCATTAAGCTGGGAGGGGTAGGGATGGCTGGGGGTGCAGCTTGTGGATTAAATAGTGGGGTCAGGAGGCTGACACCTGCCCAGAAGCGTGGTGGGGGGAAAGGAGGGAGGGTCTGGATAGCTGAGAGAATGGTCTGTGCAAAGGGCCGGGGTGGCACCCATTTGTTTGTTTAAGGAAGAATACGGAAGCCAGATCATATATGACGAGAGCAGGGACAGTACTGGGACGTCTGTGGAGTTCAGAGGTGACGCCTGCGTGGGATATGTAGGGTTGATGGAAAGAGATGGATCCAGGATGTTGCTGGGGCTTCAGTCTGAGTAACTAAGGACTCCAGATACAAACTGGATGGGAATATTTCAGCGGAGATCAGAGTGTTATCAGTTCATGCAGCCCGCCGGGGCCTCCAGTTGGCTTTCAGAGGAAGACAGTGTGAGGGACTCAACAAGACTCACTTGAGGCTGCGATGCCCAAAGAGTAAGGGGTGTGTGGAGGAGGCCCTTGCCGGCTGCTGTTTGGCTACTTAGAAGCTGGACTGTCTCGCTGTCCTACATGCCTGCACCCTGTTCTCTGTGTCCTGGTCTGTTCAGTCCTGTTTGTGTCAGCTGACCTGAATGCCGTGTTCTCTTACTCCGGCAGAGACTTCAGGACTAGGTAGAGAAGGGGCTCCCTGAGCCTCCTGGGAAGGAGCTGGGGACACCATATAAGTGGCTGTTGTCAGTGCCCCGACTGACCTGTGTGGGTGAACATGGGGTCAGAGGCAGGGCTGATAGCCAGGCTATAGCAATGCTAGTGGTTCCAGTGAGAGGTGCAGTGGCCCTGGCCAGGGGTCCCTGAACCTCCGGAGCATGGCCTGGGGATGAAAGTTGGATGTTATACCATTTGTGCCCTTCCTAGTGGGCCAAGACATCCTTTGACCGGCCTGGTTTGGCTGTTTCTACCTGGTCAGCAATCACAGTGAGTTGAGCCATGGTGGGTAGTACCAGGTACAGAAAGGTGCAGGCTTGGGATGTGGGGGCCTTTTCCTTCTCAGTGCCCTGTGGGTCAGCTTTGCGGGAGGCAGAAGCAGCTGGTCCTGGGAACTGAGCTCTTTTGGCTGCTTAACAATTGTAGGGATTCTAAGTGGCTAGAGTGACCTATACTCTCCTTCAAATGTGTTTCCTGGGTGGGCTTGGAGTGTGGCCAGCCCGAGAAAGAAGGGCAGGATGCCAGGGCACCCAGGGAGGAGGGTCGTCTACTGTGCAGTGGTACATGAAGGAAGCCAAATACCTAAGTCCTGTTCTGAGTGGCCCACCATACATGGCCCTTCCATCACTGGTGTGGGAATGGAGGACAAATAAAGAACTAAGGGGCCTTCACAGCTGTCCTGGCTCCCAGGCAGCCTCCGTTCTCCCATGAGACGTCCCCGGAGGAAGATTGTGGATGTATTTTTAGCCTCAGGGACATGCTGCAGGTGGCACTCACCAGTTAGTAAGGGCAGGTGTGCAATGTGACAGTGATGGGTACCTGTGCTTGGGAGACCGGAAGGCAGCTCTTGGGGCTTCTCTGCTCAGGATGTATGGCCAGGATCCAGGGAAGGCAGCCAAGGTCAGGGGGACTTTTTCTTTGCACCCTTCTTACTCCTGAATGATTTTGCCAGCATATCTTGAGTGGAAGGAGCCGCTGACTGAGTGTCCTGCTGATCCTCTGCAGGCTACAAGTCCTACCCCAGGGGAGACCATTGTCTTCTGTTCTGTTCTGAGGTACCCCGCCCCTTCCCCAGTGAGCCCTGTCTGTGCCAGGTCATCATATACCTCATGGTCACGATAGCCTCCTTCTATAGCCCCAAATGTTTCACGGCCTTCTGTACCAGTGACAGGAGCCTGGGGATCTGTCTTTACAGTGACCCCCCCATGTGGTTGCCCTTTGACATCACCCAGGCTTCCTTCCCACTCTCAGAGAGCTTCCCTCATTTTTTCCCTTTTTCTTCTTCTTCTTTGTGTGTGTGTGTGTGTGTGTGTGTGTGTGTAGGCACATATGGATGCGGACATGCATGCACGTGGGTACACATGCACGGCGAGGCTCCAGGTTGATGTTGGAAATAATTCTTAATGGGTATTTCATCCAAATCCTTGAGGCAGGTCTCTCAGTCAAACCCAGGGCTTTCAGCTATTGCTGATGGTGCTAGCCATCTTGCCCTCGGGACGCCCTCTTCCTATTTTCAGATGCTGGAATTACAGGTGGGCTACCACTCCCAGATGCATTTATGTGGTTTCAGGGGCGGGGTCTCTGAGCACCTGTCTTCATGTTTGCATGGCAAACCCTTTAACCACGGAGCCCTCTCCCCAACAGCCCCCGCCTTTTCGCTTGCTTATTTCATCCCTTTTCCTTTATTCTCCTTTCTTGGAGGCTGGAGTTGAGGTCTGTTGGTGCTGAAGTATTTTCGGCCTCTGAAGGTTGGGCCCTGGTGAGGCCAGGCAGGTCCTCTTGGGGAATGGTGAGTCCTATGGGGGACAGGGAAAATGTGAAATACAACTAGGCTAGGTGCAGAGCGGTGTCATCACCAGAGTTCAGGGAGAAATCCCCAGTTGGGTTTTGAAGAATGAGTAGAAGTATGCTGGGGGATTCCCTAGACATAAACAAGGGGTACTAAAGATGGCGGGAGTGAAGATGTGAGCCCCAGGTGGGGTGAGGCTGGGGGTGTGATAGGGCAGGGCTGTGGTGATTCCTAGGCTTGCACACTGGTTCAGAGCCGGCATCCTGTCATGCTGTGCTGTACCTCCATACCCCATGAGAATTCCTGGGCAAAAGCAGGTTTCTCATGGTCTCTGTGGTAGGGGGGGGCACAGGTGTGGTTTGGACTGTTTCCCCCTTCCTCATCCTCAGACATCGTAGTTGATCCCAGAATTTGGGGAAGCTTCAGCCAGGTGGCCTGCTCCATGAGCAGGACAGAAAGCATGTCTGAGGAAGCTGTAGGAGAGAACCCAGAAGTTGTCTGCCTTAGAGTTCGGTGAAGTATTCGTTCCCAGGACAGAACGTCTGGGGAGAAACCAAGGGCATGGGCAGAAGGTGGGGCACGGCTCATAGTCTGGGTCCCAGCAACCATTGAGGCTCAGGCGCACGTGCAGGCTTCCTGGCTTTCCCTGGAGTAGAGATAAGATGGGAAACAAGGCGTCTGTCTTTGCAGCACAGGGCTGAAGAGAGAGCAAGCCGCTCCAGGAGAGCATTGTCTCTCTTGCCCACCTCGTGGCTCTCTCTGAGCACTGGCACCTGAGCAAGGTCACTGATTCTTTGCAGAGTCGCTGCTTATTGCATTTTGAAGAAGCATCCCATTCACATGTTGCAAACACTGTTTTCTGTATTTATTTATTTACCATCTGTCTCTCTCTCTCTCTCTTTCTCTCTATCTTCAGTTTATATACCATAGACCCCCTCCCTCCTCTTGTCTTGGTCCCACCCTCTTTCCTCTTCCCTGGATCTTCCCCTCCCCCTCAGAAACGGGAAGACCCCCCCCCCCCACACACACACCTACCCATTCAAGCACATCAAGTCATATCAGGACTGAGCGCATCCTGTACTACAGTGGCATGAAAAGGCAGCCCTGCCAAAGGGAGGTGATTGAAAAACATGCAACAGAGTCCTTGTCAAAGACAGTGCCTGCTCCCCTTGCTAGGGGAAGACTAAGCTGTTCATTGGGTACATATGTGTAGGGGGCCTAGGTCCAGCCCATATATAGTCCTTGGTTGGTGTTTCAGTCTCTGCAACCTCCCCGCCCCCAGGCCCAGATTAGTTGGCTCTGTTGGTCTTCTTGTGGAGATTCTGTCCCTCCCTCCGTCTTCCACAAGGCTCTCTGTGTTCCACACTATGTCTGGCTGTGAGTCTCAGCATCTGTTTCGATTTGCTGCTGGGTGGAGCCTCTCAAAGGATAGTTATACTAGGTTCCTGTTTGCCAGCATAGCAGAGTGTTGTTAATAGTGTTAGGGGTTGGCTCTCTCCCATGGGGTGGCTAGGCTAACCCTAACCCTAACCCTAACCCAAACATCTTCTAGACACTGGCTGGACATTCCCTCAATCTCTGCTCTATCTTTATTCCTGCACATTCTCATAGATGGGGTAAAATCTGGGTCAAAGTTTTTGTAGGTGGGATGGTGTTCCCCTCCCTCTACTAGGAGTCCTGTCTCTTTAGTCTCCATGTTCTCCGCTAGTAGGGGTCTCTGCTAAGTTACCCCCAGATCCTCCCAAAAGCCTACCCTGTCATTGGCCTCCAGCCTGTCTCAGAGGAGACAGGCCCAGGCCACGGTTTCTCTTTTCTCTGCATGCCCTCTGTCCTCCTTCCCTCTTTCTCCCCACATCAGATCCTCACCCTCATTTTTCTCAGCACTTCCTCTCTTATCATGTTCCCTCTCTTTGAGCATTTTCTCAGTGAGGTTTATGCATCTTCCCTTGGGCTCTCCTTGTTACTTAGCCTTTTTTTTTTTTTTTGGCCTGTGAATTGTCTGGTTATCCTATACTATATGGTTAATATCTGCTAATATGTGAGTGCATACCATGAGTGTCTTTCTGGGTCTGGGTTACCTCACTTAGGATGATTATTTCTAGTTCCACCCATTTGCCTACGAATTTCATGATTTCTTTGTTTTTAACAGCTGAGTAGTATTCCATTGTATAAATGTACCACAGTTTCTTTATCCATTCTTTAGTTGAAGGATATCTGGGTTGTTTCCAGTTTTGGGCTATTACAAATAAAGCTGCTATGAACAAAATTAAACACCAACAAATAACATAATCCAATTAAAAATGCGGTACTGAGCTAAGTAGAGAATTCTCAATGGAGAAATTTTGAATGGCAGAGAACACTTAAAGAAATGATCACTGTCCTTAGTTATCAGGGAAATACAAGAAAAAAAAACGACTCTTACACCTGTCAGAATGGCTAAGATCAAAAACTCAAGTGACAGCACATGCTGGTGAGGATGTGGAGTAAGAGGAACCCTCCTCCATTGCTGGTGGGAGTGCAAACTTGTACAACCATTTTGGAAATCAATCTGGAAGTCTCTTAGAAAATTGGGAATAGCTTTACTTTAAGACCCAGCTATAGCCCTCCTCCTGGGCATATGCCCAAAAGATGCTCCACCACACAATGATGACATTTACTCAGCTATGTTCATAGCAAACACTGTTTTAAGAGAAGTAACTTGAATCGTACAGAGCTCTGGGCCTTGTGTAGTATTTTGCTGCTTTGGGAAAAACAAGCTGGGAACAGAGCCTATCTGATATGTGGGTGGAGGTGTGTGGAAGAATGTCAGAGTGTGGAGGGATATTTTGATTGATTTCAAGATCTTCCTGAGAAAAAGTTTGAGAAATTCATTCCCCACATACTCAGCATGGCTCCGGACTGTAGTCCAGTTAGTGGTCTGTGCTGACCTTTATGTGTAAATATGAAGGGCTCCCCTGTATTTCCAAATGTTACCTCTTCTGGGGAATATTCAGGTCGTGATTCTGTCCGTATCTGTGAATGAGTGATTGCCTTCCCAGCCCACTGACACTCTGCTTGTGCTCTTCTTGTCACAGTTCTCTGGATCCTGAAGCACTGCTGAAGCTCGGCCGGGTGACCCTGTTGACCCTGGACCTTGCTGCAGCCAGGGACAGGGAGAGCAATAGTGTGTGGAGACTGCTGGTGAGTAGGATGCATTTCCCAGCTCAGGCTTTCCTGATGTGCAGTGGGAACAATTCCCTATCAGCATGCTAAGCAACAGCCTCACCTTTCTCTAACAAAACTCTAGTACATTCATGCTGATTTTCAACAGTGCCAGGTTCGAAGCATTCACACTTACAGTTGTCCCTTGGTATCCGTGTCGACTGGTGCCAAGGACCTCTGTGGGTTCCTGGATCTGAGGATGCTCCTGTCCCGTAGGTGAAGTGCGCAATGCTTGTACAAAGCACGTACACATCCTCCTTTGATGACTTCTAATACTTCATTTGCTGTAGCTACTATATGAATACCTGTTTCATTGTTTAGGGGATGTCAGGAAACACAGCTGCCCATGTTCAGTATGGACTGGGCCTTTCTAAGCCTAATTCCACAGCACAGGAGGCCCAGCACCTCTGCTGTGGGGAGACTACAGTTTGGGGAAAGGCCATGCTTGCCCATACCATTCATGTGGTCTCTACTATTGTCTGGAGGATTTGGTAGGTGAGAAACAGTTTGTGTCTTTAGGGCTTTCTGGAATGAAAACAGTTTTGATCTGTGGTTGGCTGGCTCTAGAGATGTGGAACCTGGATTTATAGAGGGCAAAGGGCACAGGAGAAACAGCGGTGTGTGGAGAGTGAATGACTAGGAGGTCTTCCAGTCGTGTCCTGCCCAGTGGGAATTACTGTTCCTGTCAGAGCTGTCAGGGTGTCTCTACTCCATGGTGTATTCTTGGAATCCTCCCTCCTGCTCAGTGGTGATGGGCCCAGGGCAACCATCAGCTCTTCCAGGGTTTCAGGAAGCAGAAGCCGATGAGAAGTGGGCAAGGTCACTGTGCCTTGTGTGGCAGTACCAGTTTTTAAGTTGTTCCACACCCAGACCGTTCTTGGGTGGCCCAGGCAACCAGCCCAAGGTGCTGTTGCTGTTGGCAGGCCCCATGAGCAGAAGGCAGGCTGAGGACTCTGCGGACGGACCCTGCAACCGTGGTCATATGTGAAGATGTGTCATGTCAGGGTACCTCCTGCTGAAGAATGACAGTGGCCAGTTCTGCATATCTCCAGCATGACAAAGTTCCACAGGCTGGGTGGTTAAATAGCAGGAGTTTGTCGTCTCTCCATTTTGGAGACCTGAATTCCAAGGCCAAGGTGGTCCTAGGGTGATTCCTTTGCAGGCTCTCCAGGAAAGGTCTGGTGGCTTGCCAGTCATCTTTGTTGTCATTTAGTTTGTAATAGCTCAGCTCTAACCTTCACATAACTTTTCCTTGTATGTCTGTCTCTCACCATTGACATAGGAAGGTAGGGTCAGATGCATGCAATTCTAAGTCATAAGATTAACTCCAAGGCCAAAATCAAGACAGGCTGTGCTGTGGACTGTCCTGGATCCCCCAGGGATGGTGCAGATCCCAGCAAACAGAAAACTCAATCACTTAGGACATAATCAAGGGTTCCCCCCACCAGAGAACTGTTTCCCCACCTTGTTTTAATAACGCTACATGTCTGCTCTACATCTATTTCTGTATTTACATTTAAAAATAACTCACTCATTCTTATTTTATGTGCATTGGGGCTTTGCCTGAATATATGTCTGTGTGAGGATGTCAGATACCCCGGAACTGGAGCTGCTGTGTGGGTGCTGGGAACTGAACCCAGGTCTACTGGAAGAGCAGCTAGTGCTCCTAACCACTGAACCATCACTCCAGCCCTGTACTAATATTTTCTAATATAAGTCCATGGTTCATTTTTACTAATCTGTGCTTTCACTGCTGTGTCTTGGTTCATTCTTTGTTAGAGACAAACAACAACCACCACCACCAAGTCCACCCAAACTAAACACAACAACATAAAACACCTCAGCAGTGCATCACAGGAGACCACTGAGCTCTGTCTAAGAGGACTTCCCCTCTACTTTATATGCTCGTCAATCACATTACTTTCTATTCCCATTGCTGTGACAAAGTACCCCTGTAAATGGAACTTATTTTGGCTCATACTTCAAGGATACAGTTCACCATGGTGGCAGAAGCTTGAGGCACCCATTTACACTGTCCGCAGTCAGGAGGTAGAGGGAGGTGAATGGCACGGCTTTCTCTTTTTTTATGCTCTCTAGGATCTCAGTCTAAGAAGTGGTGCCACCCATAGTTTGGATAGCTTTTTCTACCTCAATTAATCTAATGTAGATAGTCCCTTACAAATATGCCCAAAGACATGTGTGCGTGTGTCAAGTTGACAATATTAAACGTCACATCAGTCATACTAAATTAGGATCCACCATAATGACCTTAGTTGACTTTGATCATCTGCTAAGATATTATCTGCAAATAATGTCACAGCTTACGTTCTGGGAATTAGGACCTCAACATTATTTGGCTTCGACACAGAATCGACTCATAAATGCTCCCCCCCCATTAAGTCCAGGGCCCATTTTTGTGGGGTCCAGTCACCGAAGCAGTCCAGCCAGTCCTTTGTGCAGGGGGGAGAACATTGCTTTCATCTGGGTGATAGCCCTCTGTTTTGCCCCTTTCCTGCTGGGAGACCTGGGCTCAGCATATCACAACACATGGCTCTGCCCTGTTGACACACGGCCTTTCCCCGGGTGCACAGTCGGCCTCGAATTCTGCTTTCAACACAGGCCTTGCTTGGCTCCCATCCTGCGACGGTGCTTTCCTGGCTTCCTTCCCACCCCCATCCCAACCCAGAGCCCATTTCTCACCGAGCCAGCTCAGTTCCAAGACTACATCTACCTTCCAGGGAGTGTCCTGACCCGCTCCAGGCTAGCCTGGCCCCCTCTGTGCACTGTTTTCCCTGCACTGAGTAATGATGTTCTTGGTCAGCAGTGGGGCACACACACAAGATTGGAGTGGAGCTGAGGAATTTCTGTAGCTCAGCGCCTTGCCTTGGCTGTCATGCTGTCACAGTACAGTGTGCCCTTCCTGCGTTTGCAGGGTGCACTGCCAGCCAAGCATGCCAGCCAAGCATTCCAGCCAAGCAGGCAGTCGCCTGGTGATGGTGGTTGCTGCTGTTTGTATCTGGAGTGTCCCATTAATTTCAATATATTAGATGCTTGATCCTTGAGGTGGTCCCATCAGGAAGTTGTAGAACCTTTAAGAGACAGAGTTTGGGAGGTTGTCAGGTCCCTGGAGATGTGCTGCAGAAGGGACAGTGCTACCGAAGCCCTTTCTTTTCTTCTTCTTTCTGTGAACCCACAAGACGATCAGCTTTGTTCCACTGTGGACTTTCTGTCGTGATGTGAAAAACTGTCACAGGCCACCAACCCTGGGCTACAGCCTCAAAAACTGTGAGCCCAACAAACCTTTCTCCTTTACGAGCAGATCATCTCAAGCATTTTTTATAGTAGTAAAAGCAGATAATAAGACATAACTACTGTATGATTGGCTTATGTATTCACATTCCTATTTCTGAAAAAAAAAGTATGTAACGTTTACGTGTGTGTATGTACAAGTGCATGTGCATGTGTGTTTGTGAGATTGTGTGTGTTGCACAGGAGTAAACCCAAGGCTTCTGCGCATTAGGTTGTTTTTCTACTGTGGAGGCATATTCCGACCCTGCACTGGTATTTCTTCACTTCCTATTGTGGCAAAGATGACTTTAATGCATAGTTCCCCCATCTTGGAGCTAGACCATCTAACTAATGCATTTCTGTAGTTAACTTCTAGTGCCAGTCAGGACAGTCAGAACCATGCTACTCTAACCAACACCCCCCAGATGTGAGGTGTAGGCAGCCATTGTTGATTGCCCTTCTGCCTGCTCTGCAATGGTTCCTGGATTTTCCAGACTGAGTGAGTCTTCCCAGTAGCGTGGATGGTTCTTAGAACTGTGATCAGTGGTTTCCAGTGTGGCATGTATATTGCATTTTCAGACAAAATGTTACTACACACTACTGGGTATGGGGCAGTGTAAACACAGACTTTTCAAGCACTGGGATATGAAAAACTCTACGCCCTGCCTTTGTCTGGCACTGGGGAGGTTTGGAGCTGAACCAGCATTACTTGGAGTATATCGGAGGAGGACAGCGTCCTGCCCTGGGCACAGTGCAGGGACAGACAAAGTGGTGGCTGGCACTGGATCTGGTGAGGGGTAGGTCCTCCCTGTCCCCACCTACTGTCTTCTCCCCTCCAGTTGCCCTTCTTCCACAGAGCATCACTGACCACCCGGGAGCAGGGTCTCCTGACCCTTGCTTAGCCCTGCTGAGCTAGGGCCTTGTGCTTTCATAGTTTTGGAGATGACTGCCAGGAGGGTACTTTTCTCTCCTCATCCTGTGGTGAGGCTCATCACCCTCCACTGCTGCTGCTGCTGCTGCTGCTGCTGCTTTGGTGCCCTGTCAAGGGAGACCTGCAGCTCAAGAGAAGACACGGAAAGGTGTCAACTGCTCCTTCCTAGAAGCCAAAGTCAACATGGCCACTTCTGGCTTGCTCCCCGACTCCCTTATGTATGAGGCCACCTGAGGTGGGACACTCCACAGACCAAATCTGTCCTCACCTCCCTTACTGGGGAGCTCTGTAAGCCGAGCCTCCCTGGCTTTGATCTTACAGGACTCACTGGTACATGTGATATTATTGGTAGGGTGTTGAAATTGGGGGAAAATACACATAACAGAAATTTATCATTTGCCATCTTAATAATTTTTTTTATTTTCTTGGTATATTTTGTGTGTGTGTTGCGTATACTTGTATGTGTGGTGTGTGCACCCATTTAGTCCAGAGGTAGACATTGGATGTACTCAATTGCCTTTCACCTTGTCTTTTGAGAAAGAGTCTCTCCCTGAACCCACTTACTGATTTGCTTAGCTTGATTGGCCAGACAGGTCCCCACGGGCTTCCCTCTTCTGCCTCCCAGGGCTGGTGTTCTAGGAGTGAACTGCCATGACTTGGGTTTTATGTGGGTGCTGGGATCCGAACTCAGGATCTTTACTGACTGAGCCACATCTCAGCCTCTTAAATTTATTTTTTAAAAAAAAACTATACATAAATGTATAACTTGTGTGTATTTATGGTGGCTGGGTGATAGTTTGATAAGTTGTACGTAATATAATGTTCAAATTAGGATAAACATCTATCTCTTCAAACATTTGTGGGTTTTTTTTCCTTGTTCTTGTTTTTTTTTGTTGTTTGTTTGTTTGTTTTGTGGCAGGGTTTCTTTGTGTAGCCTTGGCTGTCCTAGACTCGCTTTGTACACCAGGCTGGCCTTGAACTCACAGAGATCTGCCTGCCTCTGCCTCCCAGAGTGCTGGGATTACAGATGTGCACCACTGTGCCTTGCTAAACATTTGTGGGGTTTTTTTTTCTGATATTCTTGTAGCTTTCTTTTTAAATATAGTTTTGTAGTGTGTGTGTGTGTGTATATGTGTATGTGTGTGTGTGTGTGTGTGTGAGAGAGAGAGAGAGAGAGGAGAGGAGGGGAGAGGGAGAGAGAGAGAGAGAGAACAGGGTTTGAACTAGGGTTGTCAGGTGTGGTGGCAAGCCCCTTAGCCTGCTGACCCCTCTGGCAGGCCTCTTTTTTGAAACACACAGTACGTTACTATCTCCCCTCTTTTGTGCCACATCATGCTTCCGCTCAGTGCACCTGTACCTGCTGACCATCATTCTGCTCTCAAGTTCCATTAAATCAGCTTCTTAAAAATGCTGCATGTGAGTGATGTCAGGCAGAACTTGTCTTTCTCTACCTGGCCTGTTTCAGTTAGAGGAATGACGTGATGTCTCCACATTTTCTCAGGTGACAGGAATCCATTAACTTTTATGGTAGATGGTTGGTGGCTGTTCTGGCCTGCTTTCTGTTGCTGTGATTAAACACCATGGCCAAGAGCAACTTCAGGGAAGGGAGTGTGTATTTTCATTTACAAGTTAGCATGTTATCGTCTGTCATGGAGGGAAGTCAGGGTAGAAATCTCCAGGCATGAACTGAATCTGAGACCATGGAGGAACACTGCTTACTGTCTCCACTCCCAGGCCTAACTTCAGCCACGTTTCTTATAGACCCCAGGCCAACCTGCCTAAGGATGGCACCTCCCACAGTGGGCTGGGACCTTCTGAGTTAATTATTTATCAGGAAATGCCCCTACGGACATGTCTACAGGCTAATCTGAAGGAGGCAATTCCGTTACTGAAGGTCCCTCTTCTCAGGTGTATCGGAGTACCCTGCGGTATAAACTGTGTTAGCGTTATGTTGCTGGGCCAGAAAGCCCGAAGAAAGCTCTTAAATGAAGAAAGATTTATCTTGGCTCATGTTGTTAGAGGTTTTACTCCGTGAGTAGCTGGCTCTTTTGCTTATGAGACTATGGGGAGGTGCAGCCTAGTGGGCCGAGAGCTGCTCAGGTGATGGCAGCTGAGGTGGGTGGGGCAGGGAACGAAGACAAAGAGAGAGGCCACAGTGTGACCTTTAAGGGCATGCCTCCAATGACCTGTTTCCTCCAGCTGCACCCCCACCTCCTGAAGTTTGTGCCATGCCCTTCTAGTGCAGAGATGTCAGCATGTAAGCCTTTGGGGGCCTTCCAGATCCAAGCTCTAACAGACCTATGCCAGATCTTCTTTGTCCATTCCTCAGTTGAGCCGTTCACGGTTTACAGCATCCACCCTGTTCTCAGTGCTGTGAGACTGTTTTTTTCTCCATTTACCCCAGCGAGGAAACACTTATCAGCCTTAAGCAATTGCTCCTCCCTCTGTGCTGCCCCTCGCTGTCTCTGGAGACCTTCAACCAGTTTTCTGTTGCTGTGAGTTTCTGGCTATGCTACACAAGCTAGGTATTTCCTGTTAGAAACCACCAGCTGTGGTCTTTGTGGCTGGCTTTCTGGACTTACCTCAGGCCAGAGTGGTGGAGCCTGGCAGTGGTGTAGGGTGTGGGGGAGGGAAGCCTTCTGTAGTCTTCTCATTGCATCTCAGGCTTTTCGTGGGCTGTGCCCCTCAGTTGTCTCCTTCACACATTTCTTCTTGTGCAGCCGCCTCTCCACTTACTGTGTAAGCCAGATGATACTGCTGTGATTGGAATCATGCTTTCCGAGAGGCATGTCATAGACCCAAACTTCATGAGCTCTGAGTATAGATGCTCCTGATGGTGGTGAAAAACCATTGCACACAAAAGCAGTTCCATCACCAAGTGCTGAAGGCCACACTGAGGGACACTGTTCTGGAAGTGAGAAACTGTCTGTTTTGACACTGCAAAGTAAGTCAATCCATCGTGGGAAGTATCCTCGTGAGGTGAGACAGGAAGACTAGGGTATCCTCTCCCCCCATCCAGTTCTGAGAAGAGGAGTGTTTCCCACCTTGGCTTCTTTCAGAGAGAACCTGATGGGTATCTGGGGGTAAAGTTTGGACCCTAAGACTTTCGTCCTGTCATGAGAGTCCTCTGCTGCAGGTGATTGGGTCTCAGGTGTCTCTGAGTTCACCTGTCTTTTCGGATCCTGGGAGAAGAAAGGAGAATAGCATTTGCAGTCGAAGTTCATGGATGGGTCTAAGAAAGTTCACTGATTTTCAGATTGGTTGGCTGGTTCCCCTCTTACGATGGGGTGACTTCTGGCTCTTTACATGTTGAAAGCCCCTCTTTAATTTTTTTCTTGGCAGTTTTCTGGGATTGTGTTCTTTAGCTCCATTTTCTGTCTGCCACCCGTTTCTGCCTGAGTTCCAGGGCACAGAACTCCGACTTTGGGCTGACTATCATCTGTACATTTAGATGAGAGTTTGACAAGATCTGAACGAAAATGCCCTGAGTTCGGACTGACAGGGCCAAGATCCATGGTCTGCTAATTGGAGGGTTTCTCTTGCTGTTGGTGTCTTTGATGAACTTGGGTGCTTAGTGGTTTGGCTGTGTTTTATGTTTTGGGGTTCGTGTGCTGGATGACTGATCCCCAGTATGATGCTGGACTCCAGCTGGCCTGAGCATGACGAACCTGGCTCTGGCAGGCCTTGCCCTTCCCCTCCTTTCCCTCTGCCTTGCTAAAAGCCATTAGATTACCTTCCTAAAGCTAACCACCAAGGTCCATTCCCTCATTTGACCACTTTCTCCTCCTGAGGTTGACTACCAAAGTCCAGCGATCAAAAGCCACCTTTGCCTCACCCAATTAACATCCCCAATTAAAATCAAACACATCATCCTAACACAGGCTTTCCCATTTTACCTTTATAAACCCTGTCTCCCCCATCCAGAGGTGGTGCTTGGTCACCCCTCTGAACAAATACCTCTTCCCCCTCTCTCTTGTTTCCTTCCTCCCTTCTTCTCCTTTGTCCCTCTATCTCCTGCCTTTGTCTTTTATTCCCTGCCCTTTGTCCCTCTGGGACAAATAAATCTCCTTTAAGCCGAGAACTTGGTCTTGTGGTGTCCTGAGCTGATCTAGTGTTGGAACGGAAGAGGTGGGGCCTGCTGGGAGTGTAGCACGTAACTTGGGCATGTCAGTGCACTTTTCACGGAACCCTCCCTAGTTCTTGTGGTGGTGGTTGTGATGAAGTGAGTTCACTTGATGCGCTTGGCCTCATTTGCATGCAGCTGTTCCCTTTTCCGTAGCTTGTTCTGATGCAGCCAGTGATGTACTTATCTGAGGCTGATAAGATGTGAGCCCCTCAGTCTTGGCCCTAAGCTTCTAAACTTATGATAAATCTCCTTTCTCTGTAAAGTGCATAGTCTCAGACATTTTGTTGGAGGAACAGAAAAGTTACTAAGACAGCCTGTGGGTGAGAAGGTCTCAGGGAGAGGAAGAATCAGCCTAAGGTCAACATTTCAAACGAAGGGCTACCGTGCCTAGCTTCTCACCGGGTGTGTCAATCTGTCTGTCCTTAGAAAAGGCCCCTGAAGTTGTGCCAAAGTCAGTCGCCCCGTAATATAGGTAGCTTGGTTGCTATAGGAGAAAGTGGCTTTTCTATGTTTGCTTCTAAATTTTGGGCTCTTACCCCTTTACTGTACAAAGCTTCCCTCCACCCTGTCTTCAGCCCTACTGCCTTGCTTTGAGGATCACAGTGTGGGATGCCCACTCATCCAGAAAAGCAAACTCGCTCCCGTTCCCACATCTTGTTGATTTGATGCTCATGAACAGATTTTAAGTGGTTGCCATCTGCTCTTCTCTTAATTATTTTTCCTAATTCCACCAAAGGGAGAAGGAAGGACATTTTCCTGAAGTCCAGATCTCACCAAGGAGTAGTGGCTCTACCACCCACCATGGCAGAGGAGAGCCGAGAGCCAGAGGGTGAAGCTGGCCCCTTTATGCCTAAGTGGGCTACCCCTGTCTGTTGCCCGGCCAGCTCTGCTGCAGCTCCAGTTCAGGACCTCTGGGCTTCATCTTCACCTTCCTACAGATCCCTGTGGCAGAGAGTGGGCGGAGCTTCTGTGGTTCTGACCAGGGTGCAGTCAGTCACTGTGAACCGCTTGCTCACCTGGAGTCTTGTGTTAGCAGATACCAGGTTGAGAGCTCGATTGGAGAAGTGTGTGTGGCTCCCGAAGATGTTCCCCAGGGCCATGGCTGTCATTGATGCTGCGTTGCACCTTCTATTGTAGTGCATTTATCCACTGGGCTGGATACTAAAGGAGCAGGGAGGAGCATTTTCACCCTGCTGTCGCTCCGCACAGGTCTCGCAGGAACACGCTTCTCTGACCAGGGAAGTCACATGGGCTTTGGAGCTTTCTATTATGCAATGAGAGGCTCGGCTGCTTCCAGCTGAGGAAAGTGTTATTCAGTGATATAGTGGATCATTGCAGAGACCCCCAAGTCTCCTGCCTACCTAGAGCCTGCCCTGCCCTGGAAAGCAGTGGGCGAGGAGGGTTGTGCATGTCTCTCCTTTCCTCAGCTGTCTCCCTTTTTGTCATTGGACCTGTACATGTCCATCCCTTCTTGCCAGTACATGAGCCTGTGTTATCTGTAGAAAAGGCAGTCTGGCTGCTGATGGTCAGGTTGGCCCTTTAAGTGTCCAGCAGGCATTGAATCCTGGCTTCTTTTGGAGGAGATACCCTGAGATGAACATGCTGAAAACATGTTTAGCCTGGTGTTCATGCTTGCTCGGTCTACCCCTGATCCCTCACCAGCCTCTTGGCTGGCCTTTTGAGATGTCCCCATGGTGATCTGTGTGTCCACAGACAATTTCTCCCCAGGCAGAGGGTCTTCAGCCCTGCAGGGTATAGTGATATACCACCTCCCCACTCTGGAGGTTTAGGAGTAGGTGATGAGACGCTGGGAACTTGGCAGTCATCTCTAGAAGTCCGAATCAGGAGGCAAAGCAAAGCCCCATATCTTCCCTGGGCTGCTGACCTCCTTGCTGGTCTCTAGGCCAGGATATGGGAAAAGCCAACTTGCTCTTTGGTACTTGTTGCCTCTGCTGGCCAGGGTGTCATCGTGGGCCACACTGACCACTGTGTCACACCACATGGCCACCCAGGAGAGACTACCCGAGCTGTCCATTCTGTAGTTCCTAAATCCTCAAGAAGGCCCAAGAACTGGAGGCCACAGAGTTCTCCAGCCTGTTCTTCATTTTTCTGGGGAAGGGCTGATAGTGTGATCTGGAATTCCTGTTCGTTCTATCTGGGACCTCATAATGCTACTATTGAAGGCTGTAGTCACTGGCCCTTCTGGCATGGCCTTCTCTCCCTCACCATGTGGCTGGAGAGCCAGCCTCACTTCATGGAGGTGGGACATGGTGTCATGTCTAGATTCATTGCCAGACTCTTTAGGCTCAGGAGATGTTTTCCTTCTGTGGGCCTGGAGAGTCCTTTCAGCTCAACAGTGTCTGTGGGAACACTGGGGTGTTGGCTGCATCTGGCTTAGACATGCAAAAGTTTTATTTCTATTTGAATTAACAGCAATTTAAAGTAACAGCGTCAGTCTTAGCTGTATGTATTTGGAATCCTATTTGCATCATTTGTGTGCTTGGAAGCAAGCACACAGTGTATATTTTGGGAAGTTCTGTTCCAATGCACAGATGTCGTAGAGGAAGTCTTCATGGGAGAGCCTCCATACTGGCAAAGGGGCATCTGGGACAGGTCTGCGGCAGCTGGCCCTTCCTTGCCTGGCTCCTGGGTTTCAACATAGCTGCAGGGAGGCAGCCATGGAATCCAGCCTCCTTTCCCAGGTTAGCAGTCATCTTTTGGGTGTGCCCTGGATGGTCTGCAGGTGCCTGAAGGCCCCAACTGTGAGACCTGCACATAGCTGGAGTGAGGTACACATTAGGCACATTAGGAGACCAATGGTAATGAATAACCTTACATTACAACAGTGCATTCACAATCTCTGAAGTATTAGCTTCTGGAATTTCCCATTTGATGGCAGTTGACTGTAGGTAACTGAACTTAAAAAAAACAAAATCTCCAAACAGCAGAGGTGGGGCCCAGGGCAGAGGTCAAGTCTCAGGAAAGCAGCCAGTGCTCATCTATATAGTTGACATGGGATTATGGTGACAGTCTGTGGCACAGGGCATGACGGATGCAGGTGCGGTGGCCCACTAGACTGTTCACACTTTTCCAGTTGTTTACATTTGCAGTGGGGCTCCAGAGATCCAGCTGCCTGCAGATGAGTCAGATTTCCCTGGAGCTCTTCTAAACTGGACAGCCACTGTATCTCTAGGGCAGTACCTGAAGGGGGAAGTGTTAGCTCAGGACCCCCAAGACCATGTTCTCAGCACAGAGGAGATTTATTTTCCCCAGAGGGTCAGAGGGCAAGGGATAAGAGACACAGACAGGAGATAGAGTCGGAGGGGGAAGGAGAAGGGAACAAAGGAGAAGGAGGAGGGGTATTTTCCAGAGGGACAAAGGACTGCCTCTGCATGGAGAGGAGAAGATGTGGCTTGTAGGCAAATGGCAGTTTATAAATTTAAAAGGGGAAATCCTGTGCTAGGATGAGGTGTTTAATTTTAATTGTGCATGTTAATTAGGTGAACCCCAGGGGGCTTTTGGTAGCTGGACCTTGGTAGTCAGCCTCCAGAGGAGGAAGTGGCCAAATAAGGGAATGGACCTTGGTGGCCAGCTTTAGGAATGAAATCTAACAGTTTTTAGCAGAGTGGATGGGAAGAAGGGCAAGGCCTGTCAGAACCATGGTCGCCATGCTTGAGCTGGCCAGAGTCCCTTCATTGTCTGGGTGTGGGGACAGCCCCACACTCGGATTTCTGAACGTGGGGCATGTGGAGCAGCCTTCCCCACGGTAGGGCAGGAGGGCTGGCCCCGTGGAGCTCACAGGCCCTTCTTTTCTGAGCACCTGTGAAATGTGCCTGTTGAGAGTCTGTGTGTCTCAGCCCCTTCTCATGCTGACCCTGTCACCACTGTGAGAGACACACGGGGCCTTTTGACAGAGACAGGGTGGCCAGGCCTCCTTCAGGGATGGGGCTGGAAGTTGGGCCCTGGTATGGTAGAGTTGGGAGTGTGGAAGTGTCTAAGGGGTGGGTTCTAGTGGAAGATGGCGAGGTTATCGGGGGTTGTGCCCCTCAGAAGGGAATAGGAATGAAGAAATGAGTGGTACTTAAGAGTGAGTGTTGCAGAGGATGTGAGTTCATTTCCCAGCACTCACTTTAGGTTCAGTTCCCAGCACTCACTTTAGGTGACTCAGAACCACATGTAACTCCAGCTTTAAGGAGTCTAATGGCCTCTTCTGGCCTCAGCAGGCACCTGCACACACACCAGTCAGTTCTCTTAGAAGCTGATTGTTATACAGAGTGCCTCTGGTCCCAACTTCCTAGCTTCCTTCCTTGCCATGTGAACCTTCCTTCTCCCCCATACACCTTCTCCAAGGGCTGGACCAATGGACAGGTTTTAGATTAATTCTAAACTATGAACTAAATTAGTCTCCCCCCACAATAAAAGTTCTAAGCCTCTGGTATCTGGTTATAGCAACCCCAAACAGACCAGGACATATTTCAGATGCACCAAAACACACCTCAAGCAAATAGTCCTGCCCTACGAAAACGTATATCCTTTGTCTTTCTGAGTCTGACTTATTTTGGTTAATATGACCATCTCTAGCTGTGTCCATTTCTAGGGACAGTTCTATTTTTTCTGGAAAGTTGGTGTAGCTTCTATTGAAGCCAGTCTGGAGGGTCCTTAAAAGACTAAAAATAGAACTGTCACTCTACCCAGCTGTTCTTCTCTGTGTGCCCCTGAGGGACTTTGGGTTAGCACATCACAGAGACACTTGCACGGCTCTGGGTTATTGATTCAGGATTCACAACAGCAGAGTCGGGAGCCAGCCCTGCTGCCCGTCCGCAGAGGAACGCAGTTGCCGCAGCACGTGCACACAATGCTTCTGTCTTTTTGGTTCGAAGCTGCCACACTGCAGTGCCATGCCCCACTAGCTAAACGGGGGTGGCGTTACTTCAGCTTACCCATGTTCTGTTCTGAAGAGCCAGGGAAGGCTGTGGTCCTGCCACGCCAGCCCTCCAGAGAAACCTCCCTTCTTGCTCTGCTCTGGAGCGAGCCTCCCTGCTGCTTGCTACTTCTCCTCCTGTCTCTCTTCTTCCCAGAGGTGTTGGGCATGAGTGGTCAGGCACTTAAGAAGCCCGAATCCAGGGGTCCAGAGCCCATCTGTCACCTGCTGTTACTTGGACAGAGCCTGTTTGGGAAGTAAGGGTTGCCAGTGTTGGGCCTCTAGGATACAGCAAGACGTTACACACATCATGTGACCGTTATTACGAAGGAAAAAGGGGGGGCATTTTCCTCCCCCTCAACCACCGCACGGTGATCTGGGACATGAAAATACTTATTTTTCCAGCGATATGTTTCTTTGAATTCTCATGTGTGTCCTTGGAGCACAGACATCTCTAAGCAGGTCAAGAGCCTGGAAGTGGCCTGTCCCCAGCCTCCTGCCACCTGGTGCATCTGTCCCCAGCCCTGTCTGCCCTCCTCTCCCTGCTGCCGTGCCCAGCCCTGCCCAGATGGTGACATGAACTAGTCCATTCCAGTGTGGACTGGGGGCTGAACCTGTAGCTTGGGATCCAGGAAGGGCTTTTTAGTTGCCCTTCCCCCCCCAGGGGTAGTTTCTAGGGCCAGAAGAACCATGAGCCACAGGATAGGACAGCCTGATAGGTCAATCATAACTTGCTGGTGAGCCCCTCTGGGCATGGACAGAGGCCATCAGAGGTCTGGGCCATGGTGGGCAATGGGGCACACAGGCCAGGAAAGGTTGCTATGGCTTGGATGGGAATGTAATCCACAAAGCCGTATGTGGATGACTTTGAGAGATAACCAACATTATTAGATAAGGTCATCATGGGTGGTGCCCATTCTGGCATTTGTATGACGAGGAAGAGAGACCCCACCTTGCACACCATCTCCCCACATTGTGCCCTCTGCTGTGTTACAATATGGAAAGCCGAAGCTCACCAGATGCCAGTGCCAAGCTCTTGGTCTTCCCAGACTGCAGAACAGTGAGCCAAGTAAAGCTCTTTTCAAGTTACCCAGCGTCAGGTGTTTTGTTACGGCAATAGAAATTAAACAGGACTGAAATTCCAGGTTGTCTTGTAAACCCAATAAGAGGGCTGGAACTGGAGGGCCAACCTGGGATGTGGCTGGAGTGGTTGGCTGTCCCTTCTCTCAGCACAGGACAGACTCCTGGCCAGGCTTGTCCATGAGGGTCATTTTACCTCTGTCAGAATACAGGGAGTCAGGAAGCCAGCGAAGTTTTTCTAATTAGGGAGCCTCTAGTTATCCAAAAGAAGACAGGAGGGTTTCCCGTTACTTCTGTTTAGCATATTTCGTACTACTTCCCTTCACATTCCCTGAGAATCTGTAATTCCTGCAGAATGCTTCCTGTTAATCACATGAGGCAGTGTCCCTATTTGCCACACCCAGCGGGACAAGAGGGGTATGGGTGTCTCTCATTGCCTTCTGGAGGCGAGGCTGGGTTTCCTAGCGCGCTCACTGGCTTGTTTGTGGAACTGAAATGGACAGTTCCCAGCCAACTGAAAAGGGAGCACTCAGTGCTGTGAATTTGACTCTGTGATCCGGGGACCAGCAGCCCCAGTAATGGGGGAGACTAGGGTGTCAGGAGGCGCTCCGTAGAAAGGCAGATGGTAATCATTTTACCCTTCTTTCTCTCTGATTTTCCACTTGTTCCTTTCCAACCCTCTTGCACATTCACATGTTCTGGTGGGAACATGGTACAAGCCGAGGACGCTCTACTTGGCCTTGAGACCACTGATCCAGCAGAGCAGCCCTGCGGGACTTAGGGAGACCTGCCTGGATGTCAGCACAGCAGGCAGCACCAGGTCTGCACTGTGGCAGAGCCCTTCTGGCCTGGGGAGGGGCTGGTCAGGAGCGCTGGTCCATCGGTTCAGCATGTCTGAGGGCAGAGTGTCCTCCAGGAGCTGTGACAGCGCCAATTCCAGGCTGTCAGGCCTGGGCCGGGTGCTGGACTGACAGGCTCTCACGCCTCCCCGTGCTCTCCACCCTGCAGAATGGACAAGGATGCAGAGCGGTGATGGCCAGTGTCTGCAGCATCCTTGGCCTTGTGTGTGAAGGGACTGTGCCCTGCACCTGCCGGCAAGGTTAAGGGAAGCAGGGAGGCCCTGGTAGAGCTGGGGCTGGAGGCTTCTAGGATGGTGGGAGCAGGGACCCTGGGATTGCAGAGAGCGTGGAAGATCAGCCCTGTCCAAACCTCACAGTGATGGTGGCCACTCTGAGCCTCAGTCGGCCTCCCTTTAGTCTGTGAAATGGGTATAACAGAAACGCTCATCACACAAACTTGTTTAGGCAAAAGGATATTTCACAATATGTGAAATATCATCCTTCTTGGAAGTAGCTCTAGATTTTCATTATGTAGGCCAGGCTAGCAGAAGGGCAACCTGCTGCCGATGTGGGTGTCAGAAGATGCTTGGGGTGCTGTGTTAGATACAGAAGGCCTGTCCTGTTTCCTCTGGGTCCACATGGGATGGCCACTCCCTGCATTGGCCATGTGTGGGTGTGCAACCTCTGCGGGACAG
The DNA here is from genome assembly GCA_028658305.1 of Pachyuromys duprasi. Lineage (NCBI taxonomy): Eukaryota > Metazoa > Chordata > Mammalia > Rodentia > Muridae > Pachyuromys > Pachyuromys duprasi. The sequence continues at coordinate 43,058,040 of CM053758.1, forward strand.
GAACCCCTCAAGGCAAGTTTGCTATGGAGTCAGCCACACTTTGCAGAATGTCTTTGGTGCATGGCTGTGAACATCCATGCTGGCAGAGTCATGTGGAGTGTGGCCCCTGTGGAATGGCCACACCAAAGAAGAACATGGCATAAGCACGAGGGAGCGGTAAAAGGCTTCAAGTTGACAGTGATCTGAAGTCAAAATGAAAGCCACAGTTGACTATTCATATTTGAACCACACAGAGTCCTGCAGCCTCCCCAGGCCCTGGGGCCACCTATGGGTGGTGGTATTGGGATTGTATTGTTAGCATTAAGGTTTTGGGGATATAGAGTGTTTTCCATTGTCAGAAAGAAGGAAAGCGTCTTTTCTAACTTGAAATTTTCAGGGACACATCTATGCTCACTGGTTATTGGTGTGTGCATCTCCACGCGCGCTGAGGGTGATGAAGCTCTCGAAGGGTTGGGTTGTGTCGTGGTGTCTGAGCAGATGGGAAGAGGAGTGGGCTGTGCACGCAGCTGAGGAGTGTCTGCCAAGGAGGGTCTGGCTGACTGTGCCCATGTCTAGTGTGATGGATAAATGTTAGCGGGTAGCAGACTATTCGCTGTCAAGAGAGTCTGTGTGGGTGAAGGTACATGTTCCATACAAGCTTGCTTTTGTGTAGGTGTAGATACATGTTCCACACATGCCTTGCCTTCGTGTGGGCATGGGTACATGTTCCACACGTGCCCTGCTTTTGTGTGGGCATGGGTACATGTTCCACACGTGCCCTGCTTTTGTGTGGGCATGGGTACATGTTCTCCGTGTGCCCTGCTTTCGTGTGGGCATGGGTACATGTTCTCCGTGTGCCCTGTTTTCGCTTCTTTTGTCACTTAGACTCAGGTCTGGGTCTTGTTGCACAGATGTCATTACAGGGAATGGGATAGGCCTCCGTTGGCAGTTGTGGAGGGAAGATGTCTGGGAACAGTTGTGCTTGTGCTGTGTCTGTTCAGCTCCTTCCAGCTCTCCAGGACTCTCTTCATAGCACTGATTCTGCAATGATTATAGAAAGTCATCCAGGGTGGCTGGAAGTCTACTGGAAGATGCACAGGGCTTCTGGGGAAATGATATGCTGTTTACACAGACTCGAGCAGCCAGAGCTTCTGCTAGCATCTGGGGACCTGGAGTTAATTCCCCAATGATACCAGTTGAGGACCACATATTACTGAGCTCCTAAAGATTCTGATACTCTGATCCTGGGAATGTATGAGTCCGCTCCTTCTCATGGCCCAGAAGACTCTACTCATATGACAGTAAGGGTCTTGAGGTGGAGAAGTTATCATCCATTACCTGCATGGGCACATGTCATTATAACTGTGTTAGTTAACCTTGTGTTACTAAAATAAAACACTTGAAATAGTTGGTTTAAAAAGAATAAAAAACAGTTGACTTTGGCTTACATTTCCGTGGACCCATGGCTTTGGGCCCATGGAGAGACCAGACATCCAGGAGGAACATGTGGTAGAACATAAATCCCCACTTCACTGCTAGAGAGTAAAGGAGAGAGGAAGAAGAAAAGGCTAGGGTACCACAGTCCCCCTTCTAGGGCACATCTGCAGTGACCTATGATTTCTCTATAGGTGCCAGGTAGGGACTAAGCCTCCAACATTTGTCCTCTGTGGGAAAGTGCCAGGCCCAGACCATAACAATTCCGATGCTCTTTGGAGGGGCACAGGAAAAGCCAGATTAAAGAGAGAAGTATACGATAACAGGGCAGAGGTTGGAGTGATGAAGATGAGGAAGGGACCACAAGTCAAGGACTGAAGGCATGGAAACACTCTGGCAGGAACCAGCCCAGTTGATGTTTTGGATTTCTTCTTTTCCCTTAGTCAAGTGTGCGCTGTTAGAATGCCAGAGACCAAATAACTCATAAAGTAATATATTTCGCATAGTTCTAAAGTTGGGAGGTCTCACTGTGAAGGTTCTGGTATCTGGTGAGGGATTTCTTGTGGCCACACACTGTGATGGGAGTCGGGCAAAGCAGTGAGGCAGCAAGAGAGAGTGAGAACCTGAGTAGCTCAGGGTCCCACATCTCCCTCCTATCTTCCTTCCTTCCTTCCTTCCTTTCTTCTCTCTTTCTTTCTTTCCTTCCTTCCTTCCTTCCTTTCCTTCCTTTTTTCCTTTCTTTCCTTTCTTTTCCTTTTTTTCCTTTCTTTCAAGGGTTTCTCTGTGTAGCCTTGGGTATCCTGTACTCACTTTGTACTGGCCTCTAACTCACAGAGCCTGCCTCTGTCTCCCTGTGTGCCGGAATTAAGGTGTGTGCCAGCATACCCAGGAGGGTCCCACTTCTGAACAGTGATTCATTGGATTAGGTTTCTGATGTGTGAGCGTTGGGGGGCCATATCTGATGCCCAGGAGCCATGTTGGATTTCTCAGCTACGGAACTTTGAGATTATTATCTTTGTCATCTCTGGTGGTTTGTGATAATAGGCTAAACCTCAGTGTGGGATCAGGACTGACCAGTGGCTCTTACCAGTGAGTGGCTCTACCACCCTGTTGCCCTCTATTCATGAATACCCACCGCTTCTCGTGGGCACCGGCTCCTCTACCTGCTTCCAGCCATGGTCATGTCACTCACACATCTTGGAAGAGGCAGGCTCACCTTCTGAAATGCTAAACACTGAGAAATATTTGTTGGGCTTGGGGCAGCTCTGTGGAAGCGGAAGGACAGCCTCGGATTGAGCAGTGGGTCTGCTGAACTCTGTGGTTGGATGCGGTGTGCATTCCAGCCCTGAGCAGGTGCATCAGCTGTTCGTTCTCCCACTTGTGCCCTGCTGTGGGGCAGGTGGACAAAGATACCGGAGAGGTTCCTTCAGGTGGCTCACCCCACACTCAGGGCGGAGGTCACAATCCTCAGGCCTGGCTCCTACCGGCTGGTTCACTTCTTATGCATGTTCCTCTGAAGTGGCATGGACATGGTTGGCCTGGTAGCCTGTTGCCCTCCGTCAGGAGTGAAAGTGAGACTGCATAGTCTCCTGGGCTGACATCATAGCAATGAACCTTAAAACCAGATGTGCTACACAGGAAGCTCCTGGAGACCATGTTGCAGGGTGCACTGGGACAGGATCAACTGCCTGTTGGAGGCCAGGCCTGTATACACTAGCCTGATCCTAGGTTTCCCCCTAAGTCCTTGGTTTTGGAAGTGGAGATTCTGCAGACAGCTTATTAATAGGCCAAGCAGTTTATTTTTTTAAAGGAACACAGAGGAACTGACCGTGTAACTCCAAGTGGACCTGCTACTGTCTGACTCTAGTCTTGGGAAGCCCCATTCTCTGCTGGGGGATAAAGGAGCTAAAGTTAACACAGAGAGCTGGGTTAATGTTGGCGCACTTGCGTATACGTGCTGATCATTTGATTTCTCCAAAGCATGCGCACCTGACTCACACGCCCTGAGCTTTGTGGGGCCTTCAGTCCTCAGAGCTTTTCTGGCTTCTCTATCTGTGCTGTACCTAGGGAAGCTTAATAATCCCTCTCCCTCCCCCACCCCCTCCTTCCTTCCTCTCTCCCCTTCTTTGTTCCTGATCCATTTGATGGCCTGAAGACACAGACCCTCTTTCCAACCTTGTTTGGGATAAATGTGAAGGAAGCCTGTGCTCATGGGTGTGGCTGCAGCTGTCAACATCTGTTGACAGTAAAGTGCACTTCAAAAAAGTGGAGGCTGCGCTGGCGTTAGGCAGGAGACGCTGTGTGGTTTTGGACACCCTAGATCACAGAGTAGCTTCTCAAAAGTCGGAGTCTGAGGATCAGGGAGGTTGTGAGCCTGGTGTGAGGAGACACCCAAGCCTGCAGCTTGGATGTCCTCACCTTAGGGGACCCCATAGAGGTGAGAGGCAACACGGAGGTGACCTGGTTCCAGATTTGCTTCCTGTTTCTTGTTCATGTGAGGAGGAGAGGAGACAGAGAGGGGAGCAGAGTGGATGGCTGAGCTACTCAGCAGGTGGCCCGGGATGGAGCATACTGAGGTATGAGTAGGCTGCCTCCTCATTTGCTCACAGCCTTTTGGGTAAGAAGAGCTGCTCTCCCTACAGAGTGGTGCCATCTACGCATATATGCCTGTGTGTGTGTGCCTGCATGTGTGTGTCTGTGTGTGTGCTTGTGGGTGTGTCTCTGTGTGTCTCTGTGTGTTTCTGTGTGTATGCCTATGTGTCCAAGTGTGTGCCCATGTGTGTTTGTACCTGTCTATGTGTGTATTTGCGTGTGCCTGTGTGTTCTTGTGTATGCTCATTGTATGCGTGTGTGCTCGTGTATGCATGTATGCCTGTGTAAGAGTGTGCCAGTGTGTTTATGCATGCCTGATGTGTGTATTTGCGTGCCTGTATGTTTGTGTATGTGCTCATGCATGTGTGTGCTTGTGTGTTTATACATGCCTATGTGTATATTTGTGTGTTCCTGTGTGTTGTGAATGCCTATGTGTGTATTTGCATGTGCCTGTGTTTGTGTGTATGCTCATGTATGTGTGCGTGCCTATGTGTATATTTGCATGTGCCTCTGTGTTTGTGTGTGTGCTCGGGCATGCATGTGTGCATCTATATGTGCACCAGGCAGGGGGTGCTTGTGAGGGGTGGCACTCTCTGAGAGCAGAACAGCTTCAGGGGCACGGGGCTGGGGCACCTGCAGGAGCCGTTCCAGGCAGTGTGGGCAGGTGTGTGAAGTGGCGGGTCACAGAGGAGAGGTGTGGCCCCGTGGGAGACCTCTTCCTTTGGTGGTTGTCACAATTGATGAAGTTTCAGTCTTAGAACACTTTTAGGTGTGCAGGGAGTTTGCAGTGACAATGAGATGGAGAGACCCCCACCCTAGCCCTGGTTCTCCCTGCATCTGCTGACTCAGTGGGCCATTTGCCACAACGGTGGAGCCCACACTGGTCGGGCAGATTTTAGAATCTCTTTGTTTCTGATGTGGGCAGTAAAGGGCAGAGCTTTGTAGATTGCACCTTAGTTTGGATTTCCCCGATGCTTTCCTCCTGGTTAGATGGCTTATGAGTTATGAGGAAGAAGCCCACGGAAGTGAAGTGTTGTCCTAGCATCATCTGGTATCCTGATTAATGTGAAAGTGCACATTTCCTCTCCAGAGAACTCTGTAGAAGGAAACTGTCCAAGGGATGGGGGTTGTGGGGAAAGTGTGTCCATATATGATTTGGGATTACTGTATGGGAGACTATTATTTTGTTATTAATTCATCCAGATTTTCACGCTTATCACTATGGCTTCATGGTTTGCTGTTGCATTTTGGGTCATAAGCCTCTCTATCTGTGGTCTCAACGTCTATGGTTTCAACCACCTGTCTGTGACTGACAGCACTTGGGGAAGTTGCATTTGTGCTATGCATGCACAGAGTTTTCTCCTGTTACTCACTTAAAAAAAATTTTTTTAGCCATTCAGCATAAGGGCTACTCAGCATCCGTATTGCGTTAGGGATTATAGATCAGTGGAGCAACTGAAAACACTCGGGATGATTTGCACGGCTTCTGTGCGGTTAGCATAATGTCTTACACGAAGAACTTGTGCTTCCCATGACCGTTGTGTGCAAAGCTTAGATGAGCCCTGTGGGTACCAAGGGGCCATTGCACCGCAGTATTGATTTTGACGCTCGAATTGTTTAAAAATACTAGAAATTCCAATGCCTTCTGAGCCACTTTGACAAACCGCTGCCTTCTCATGTTTGGAGCACTTTTGTTTGAAAAAGGATTGATTTATTTATTTTATGGGTATGGGATTTTGCCCTGTGTGTGTGTGTGTGTGTGTGTGTGTGTGTGTGAGAGAGAGAGAGAGAGAGAGAGAGAGAGAGAGAGAGAGAGAGAGAGAGAGAGATATGCTTATGTAGTACTCAAGGAAGTCAGAAGAGGGTAATGGATCCCTTCTAACTGGAGTTATAGATGGTTTCAATGTACCACACGGGTGCCTGGGACTGAGCCCGGTGTTCTCTGGAAGAAGAGCCAGTGTTCTTAACTCCTTCTCCATATCTCTAGCCCTGTGGTGATTTCTTACTTTCAGAAACAAGAAGTTTGAGGCTTAGCTTGTATTCCTTCCCCATCCCTAGACTCAGCCATTTGTTCAAGGTGCCCTAGATTTTTTTTTTTTTTTACTTGAGAATGGTATTTAGACATCAAACTCTGGTCAGGTCTAGTGGTTCAGGAGCCGATAGCATGCCGCTGAGGCCAGTCTAGTCAGCTTACAGAGACTCTGCCTCAAAATAAAAAGTGAGAAGGTATCTATGGACATGATGTGGTAGTAGATCACTAGCCTAGCATGCACGAGACTCTTGGTTCAATTCTCCACAGAAACCAACCAACCAACTAACCAAACGGCATTCTGTATGCTGAGTGTACTTGTTGCTACCAAGACCCCACGATGTCTGGGCTTTCCTTTTTGGAGCTGGGTCATGTTTTTTGTGTTCAAAACCTTGTGACCCTGCAAAGGTACACTGGCTCTTTTGAGGCCTGTCTCCACCCTTAACAGCCAAGCCCTTGACCACCCACGAGGGCTCTATCAGCGTAGACAGGAGCAAACAAAGGACCTGGGAGGCTAGTGGAATATTATCCGGGCATGAACAAAACAGGATAATGACGAAACATCTGGGAACCTACCAGTGAGTTTGAAAAATAAGACACACGCCTGCAATCCCAGCACTCAAGGAGGCAGAGGCAGGTGGATCTCTGAGGGTTCGAGGCCAGCCTGGTCTACAAAGCAAGTCCAGGACAGCCAAGGCTACACAGAGAAACCCTCTGTTGAAAAAAGAAAAATAAGACATGGTATAAACACAGTTCAACCCTCCACAAGTGTGACTCCTGTTTGCCAATAAAACCATTAAGCTGAGGTTGTTGCTCACTCAGGCGAGTTTTCCTGTTGGCATGCTGTCAACCATTCATGGTGTCGTCTTGTGATCCTGCCTGTCGCTCATGCTGCACGACTTGTCATGTCGTCACACTGACTGCCGCTCCTGGCTGGGCTGTTGTTGTATTACAGTTGAGTATACACCCTATTTCACACATGCTATAAAATGCTATGTACCGTGTGCCCGCAGCTTGAATTTCCGTCCCCTGAGAACTTCTGCAGTTATGTACCCTCTCAGCAGTCCTGAGAAAAGCGAGGCTCTGAGTCCTCTGTGCAGCCAGAGGCACTCACCAGGAAAGCAGTGGTGTGAACATTGCCAGCTCCAAGCTGCTGATAAAACAGGGTCACATGGGGCTGGGGAGATGGCGCAGTGGTTGAGAGCTCTTGCTGCCCTCCCAGAGGGCCCGGGTTCAGTTCCCAGCACTCACAACTGGAGCCTCCAGGGGACCCTGTTCTGGCCTCAGAGGCATCAGTACACATGGGGTATACATTTGCATAGGCACAGTCATGCACACACGTCTATAACAATAAATCTTTAAAAAAAAAGCAGGCTCATATTTCTGCATGTAGAACACCACAGTCTTCGTCCTCTGTCCTGTGTTTATGTCAGAGGAAGGAAGCACAAGTGGACCATATGTAACTCCCTCACAAGGTCTTCCTTGGCAAGGATCTAATATTTTTGGTATAAAGAGGCCACTTGTCATTGGTTGAGTCGCCTCTTCCCACGTAGTTCCGTTTTCTGTCCTCTTAGGGCTAAACATTAAACATCCGGCAGAGTTGCCCCTCTGTACTTAGCACCAGATGCCACTCATTGTAGCTTCGCCCTGAGCCACATCCTGCTGTCTTGGCTCATTCCCCGCACAGCACATTCCGACAGCTGCTTTTCTCTCACATCTTGGAGAGAAAATGTCCCTGGCTCGCCACTTCCTCCTCCTCTTGTCCCATTTTTTCAGCTTTGTTTAGCTGTGGCTTCTGGAAGGTCTGTCTCTCCTGGCTGCCTTGTCCCTCCCGCCCACTCTCACACCCACTCCAAACAGGCTTACACCACTTCTTGCAACACTTCTGTGGGTGCCTTTGACACGGGGACTGTTTCCAGCAAGGCTACCTAATCACTTGCTTCTCCAGTCCAGCAGTCAGCCCTGAATCCTCTTTCCGTTTGCTTTCTAGGACCATTTGTAACAGTACCCTCCTTCCCAGGAGTCCAGTCTTTCTTGGTTCCAGGCTGCCAGAAGTCTGGAATTTTCCTTTGCCTCCAGGACGGAGTTCGCTAGGTCTCTTCTCTGAACTCAGAGTCCTGAAGAATCCCTGGAATCCATACATGAGTTTCCTTTCTCTTCAGTCAGTCCATGTACACATGGTGGTTGGTTGCATTCAGCCGTGCAGTATGAATAACCGTTGGGCCCGTGACGTGGCTCAGTGGATGGAGGTCCTTGGCTGTTAACAAAACGACAACCTTAGTTTGATCCCAGGAACCCACATAGTGGAAAGAGATAATGGACTTTGCAGGTTCTGACCTCCTCATATGTGCTGTGATATATATATATATATATATATATATATATATATATATATATATATATATTCTCTAATGAATAGTATGTAAGTATGAAAACATGTATCATCTATACATAAAAGCATCCCACATTCATAGCTTACCCTCATCTCCTCTTCCGAACCACGCTCTACCCTATCGCCCTCTGCCTCTGGCTTCAGATGCCTGTATTACATTCACTGGCAGTCGGTCTTGACTCCTCTTTCTCTCAAGTCCTCCAGCTAGCCTATCCCAGCCTGTTTCCTTTGTGGTCACTGTGGGGTATGACCCTGTCATCTCCCCTTGGATTGTATCACCCCTGGGCAGGGTTTCTATTTCTACCCCAACCCACATCTTCAGGCTGTGTCCTAAGGTCATCTGGGTCATCCCATTAGATCTTAAACCAAATCGTGTACTCCTTGGTACAGAACTTTCTAGACACCCCCCCCCCTTCCTTAGAGGAAAAGCCTGAGGTCCAGCCTTAATTTATTTTCTTTCTGACGTTATTTCCAAGACGTTATTTGCCCTTCCGAAACTTCCTTGGTTAACTTAGTACCTTCACACACTGGTGTTAATTCCTCTTCTCTGTAAGGCTTCTGCAGGCCACTGTACTGACCCTCAGGCTCCTGCCCTTGCCTTCTCCCCAACAACTGAGAGTATCTTCTCCATTAACTCCACAACTTATGTATTAATTATGTCCTTCGTCCACTCCAGAGTGGAAGGCAAGGAGCTCAGAACTCTCAAGTTGTCCTTATTCAGCTCCACATCTGTCAGGGTCTGGCACAGAGTTGAAGAAAGTGCTCACTGCTTGCCGGGGCAAATGACAGTTTGCACGCGGCAGCCACGACCTCCTCAAAGTCTGCACTCTGACACCTTCTCATGTTCATGCTAGTCCTGCATGAGTCAGGTAATTTCCCATCACAAATGGTTCCATGTGTGCTGGATGCTGTCTGGAGCCTTGGAGAGAAGTCTGGGGTGAACTGTGAATGTGGGCAGCTTTTGCATATGGAGGAGGCGTTTTCTCTTTTACATTTATTTATTTCTTAGAGTGTATGGGTGTGGACACTTACGACATGGCACACGTATGTAAATCAGAGCACGGCCCATGTAGCTGGTTGAAGGTGCTTTGGGATCCTCGGAACTTCCCGAGACTTGGTTGTCTGGCTGCTGTGGGTGGATTCACACCCAGGGGAGGGCCGTCCTCTTATTAGGGTGGTATACATGTGGACACGGCTGGGTGAATTTTGTGTCCTCCACAGGGAAGAGGGTCCCTGGTCCACCGCATCACCAGTGGGTAGTCCATCCTTGGGACTACCTGATGATTCAGTTGATGTCTACGGGGGTTGGTTTCAGGAAGGCTGCCAGAATCCAGAAACTCAGGTTCCCCATTTATAAAATGGTGGCGTATGTAAGAACTTAAACACATATCCCCACATGCTTTTAATTTTATCCATCAAAAAGTATTTTATAAGGAGTGGGGTGTGGTGGCACATACTTTTAATCCAAGGATCCGGGAGGCAGATGTAGGTGGACCTCTGTGAGTTCAAGGACAGCCCAGTGTACGTAGTGAGTCCTAGCCTAGCCAGGGCTACATATCGAGATCCTCTCAAAAATATTAATGTATATTAATTGAAAAAAGAATGCTTTTCACCGTGACATTTTCATATGTGTAGACAAAGTACTTTGATCATGTCATCTGTAGGTGACACATAGTACCAAGTACAGTGTGAGTGCTGTGGAAATAGCTGTCATGCTGTATTGTTTAGTGGATAATGACAAGAGAAAAATGACACTTGTGGGCCAGGGAGATGAGTCAGTGGGTAAAGGTGCTTGCCACATGGTGGAAGGAGTGAATAAGATTCCAGACTACTGCGGTTGTCCTCTGATCTGGGTTTATGCCTTGGCATGCCCAGTGGACACCCCTTGCAAAGACATTTTTTTTTTCTGGATATTTTGCCCAAGATTGGCTGAATTCTAAGATGCACACCTCAGGATGCAGGCTTGTCCTGCTCCTGCCCTGAGCAGAATCTGGAGCTGTTGGCCTTTTCCGTGCTCTTTGATTTCCTTTCAGCCCCATAGAAGTTCCTTAGTTCATTAGCAGCAATATGACATTCTGTATTCTGTGTTGGTTTTGGGATTCTGTTGCTCCTGCTGCATTTACCCCTGATGTGCCTGTGGGCCTTCAGTGATCCTCGAGGGCAGCTTTCTCCACCATACCCACCATTCAGTAGCTGGAAAGAAGCCTGCCCTGGAGCATGTTAAGGGTCAGGCTGAGATCTCACAGGTGGATTTGCTGAAAAGCCAGGACTGGCGTTCTGCCCCAGGTTCCCACCATGCAGCCTTCTGAGCCTTTTGTAATTAACGCTAATGGTTGAGCCGTCATGGCTCGTTTAAATTACCCTGAGAGGAACATCAGGTCTATTAAAGAAACTTGATTGTAGCTGCCCACCTGCTCTATTCAGGGACATGCATCTTTTGTGGGAATTCTTCTGGGTAATTAAGAGAATCTGAAAAGCCGGTTTTATAGTCATTGATTGAACTGTAGATAACAATGAAGTCAAATATATATTTTTTTAAGAAGCCGTTTCCATCTTCAGAAGCACGTGAGGGATTTGAATTAGAAAGAGTTCTCTTCGTGCTGCAGCCCAGGCATCTCGCGGGGCATAGAGCCTCTGAGGGCCCTGGACATGTTCCCACTGTGGGTGTGTGGAGAGCGAGGCTCTGTGGTGGTGTGCAGGGCTATCTGTGTCCCTGCCTTGCTTTGAGCCCGGCAGCAGCTCAGCGGCCACACAGGAGCTGCAAGAGCTGCAAAGAGCTGTGCCCACCACCTCCGTACACTCGGAAGCTGCGTGGACATAAGAGCAGAGCTTCGGTGTAAGCCACAGCCAGAGCAGCTCTGGTCTGACGATGTGGGTCTCAGGTGCAGGCTTTGCCACCCGCTTGGATATCGTCAGCTGTAAAGGATTAGTGCAGTTTGCTTGCATGCATAGTGCTATGCCCAGCACTGGTGTGGCAGAAAGGCTTCGAGGCGCTCTCTCTGCACTGTGGGTATTTGTATTTGGAGGCCAGGGAGGCACCAGTTTATGTGGCTGCATATCACGTTTGACAGCACTGTGGGCCCTCAGAGGATGGAGATGCAGAAATGGAGACAGGTGGCATGGTGCCCCAAGCATGAGGGTGTCACACACAAAAGGCACAGAATGGGGTAGCCAGCAACAACAGTTAGTGCAGGCACAAGAGACAGGCTTTGGGAGGCTTAATGGAATAATGTCTAGAGTCTGGAATTTGTCCGGTGAGTCCTGGATGCCACTGCAAAGTTTTTGTTTTGTTTTGTTTTGTTTTAATGAGAGCACATTTTAGCTTTAAACGTAACACACACACGTTCCTAGCTGACCAATTTCAGGTGGACAGTCAGTGGCTCTGCGCGCATCACATCACACAGCTGTGAGCAGCCCAGGGCATGTATATACCTTTTTCCCTCCATCTCCTGAAGTCAACCATGACTCCCTCTCTCTCCCTTCACCCTCTTCCCTGTCTTCTTTTGCTCAGAATTTGACTGCTTGCAGAGCCATGCCTAAGAGGCATAGGTGAGACTTCGAATATTTACCAAAGCACTGCCCAGTTGCCTGGCAGGCACATCTGGGAACATCTAGTATGTGTGTGTCTTGCTTCACTGAGTGCAGTGTCCTCAAGGCCCATCCATGTGGCATGTGTCAGAATTTCCTTTTTTTTTTTTTTGGTGTTCGTGTATCTGTTCATGGACATGTGCTTATGTGTGTATGTATGTGTGTGTGTGTGTTTGCATGCATGAGGAGGCCAGAGGCCAGTGCTAAGTGAAGGCATTCCCCACCTTCTTTTTGAAGACCAACTCAATGTGTCAGCTGGCCAGGAAGCCTTAGATCCACCCTAAGATGCAGCCACTTCCAGCTCCCAGCGCTGTGATGACAGATGTGTGTTGCTGAGTCTGGTTTCTCTATGTGGAGGTGAGAGCTCTGACCTTGGATCCTCATGCTTACATGGCAGATACTTTACCCACTGAGCCAGCTGCCTAGCCCCAGAATTTCCAGTGCGGTCAGGGGTGACTAATACTCAGTGTGTGGGTCATAATTTGTTTACCCTCTCACCTGCTGCTGAGTTGATGGCTGCTGTGAATGCTGCTGCTGTATCTTTGCTTCCAGTTTCTGTGCATGCACATGCACACACACACTCTCTCTTCTTTCCCAGCAGTGTGATCGCTGGCTCACAGCATTGTACTTCTAGTTTCTTGAAGACTCACCTTACTGTTTCCCACACTGGCCATTTGGCTCAAAGCCAACACTCATCGAAACCCAGGTAAACCTGGGGGGCGTCCTGACATCAAAGTGGCCCTCATCTGCTCTGGGATCACAGGGCACTGAACAAGACAGACATCATTATTAGGCCAAGGCACTGCGATGTAGGGATTTCTTGTTAGCTGCAGAAGCTAGTCTACCCTGATGGATCTGAGGAGCCTGGAGAGAGTTGTGAGTACAGCAATGGCCTAGGATGAAGTGATGGCACTTTGAGCCAGATCACAGGCGTAATGCCTCAGTGTAAAGAGCCCTTGAGGCGGCAGTGCCGTCTCCAGGCTGGGGCCGGGCTGCCTTCTCCTGTAGCTGATTCTCCTGCTGGAGAGTTAATGACCGTCCTCTAATGAGTGTATTTTGCAGGTGGTGCTCAGCTCTGACATGATTGCCCACAGCTGCCCCAGGAGGGGTAGAGCTGCCCAGAGCTTGTGAGCCCGGAGTTGATGACCTCTGCTGTCCAGCCTCGTCAGACCCGAGCCTATATAAAGTTGGGAGACAGCCCCAGACTCGGCGGACCTCATTAGACTTCCAAAGCAAGGGAGTAGTTTTAGTGCTTATTTCCAGTTTTGATTTGACTTCAGAAATGTCTTTTTAATATTAGAGAATTTCCAAGGCTTTCTTCCAGGTGGCCCCAGTCGTGTTCTTAACACTGTTTTGGTCGCTCAGTAGCTACTTGCAAAGAAAATATTTTCATTGTAAGCTTACTTTTTCATTAAGGAAAAATTTGAATCTACATGAAAGCAGACAACATGGTTTCATTAGTCCTGAGAGGTTGAGCTATGTTCTTCCCCAATTCTTCTGCTGAAGTCTCAAAACCTCAGAATGTGTTCATTTTGATAATGGGTCTTTAAAGCAGCAATCATGTTAAAAATGAGGTCATCGTAACCTCATTTATTCTATATCCTTATAACAAGAGAGCATTGTAACACAAATCTCACAGGACAGGCCACGTAAATACAAAGGAAGAAAGAGCCATGCACACATTGAAGAGAGGTGCCGTGTGCATGAGCTGGAGTACATGCATACCTTGAGGAGAGAGGACTGTGTGCACAAGCAGGAGAGAGTTATGTACGCACTGAGGATGGGGTGTCTATGCACAGAGGAGAGGGGCCATGTGAAACCAAGGAGATGGCGCATGTGCAACCAGGGAGAAGAGGCATGTGGACACTGAGGAAAGGGGCCAATGTACTCTGAGGAGAAAGGCCACATGTACCCTTAGGAGAGGGGACTAAGTGCACACAGGGAGAGAGAGGACTTTAGTGAGACCAGTCTGCTCCCATAAAGTCGGCACCTATCTCTTCTGAGTGTGGAACCTCTCCACATGACCCAGTTACTCACTTGAGGGCTCCATTACTTCAAAGCTTCTAGCCTTTCAGCATCTTTGTGGGAGAAGCCATATCTAAGCCATAGCTTTCAAGAAAGATGGAATGATGACTATGGACCCAGAAGCTTTGCCCCAGGGAAGCCAAACATGTCATGTGGACCAGTATAAACACCACCTTTGGTACTAAGCTGGGCCCAAGAGGAGCCAAAACAAGCATCATTCTTACACAGGAAGTGGAGGATGAGAAATCACAGTGAAAAGTGGTCCACGTGCTTACTGATGGATCCATCCAGGACTCCTTGAAATATCAAATCCCCATCTGTATTGAAAGCTATCCTGTTCTCTCAAAAGCATGCTGAGTGAACGAAGCCAGACACGAAAGACTACATATTGCACCATTCCGTTTATAGAACATTTCTAGAAAATGACTAAATATAGGCCCAGGAGGCAGATGAGTGAGTGGTTGCCTAGGTCGGAGCTGCACGTGGGGGTTGGCTACAGACAGGCATGTGGGGGCATTGAGGTGCCACGTGTTCTGAGTCATCATGCAGAGCCTGAGAAGTAGAATACATTCATGAAAATGGTCTCCACTTAGAGGGAGAATGGCTGGGTCTACAAGCTGTTTGTTGGTAAAGTTGTGTCTTAGGGTTTCTATTGCCGTAATAAAACACCATGATCCAGAGCAACTTGGGAAGGGAAGGGTTTACTTCAGTAGTTCATCACTGAGGGAAGTCAGAACAAGGACTCAAGGCAGGAACCCCAAAGCAGGAGCTGATGCAGGGGCCATGGAAGAACTCTGCTTACTGGCTTGGTCCTCATGGTTTGCTCAGCCTGCTTTCTTATGGCACCGAGGACCACCTGGCTTTGAGCTGGATGGGGAGGACTGCGCATCTTTGGAAGGAGAGCTGATTAAAGGTGAACAAGATCCTGGGGGTCTTTGAAGAGGGTAAAGAACTTGTTTTGCATGAGTTTGTTAGGAACCTGTGTTAGTCAGGGTTCTCTAGAGTAACAGAATTTAGAGAATGAATCTCTCTCTCTCTCTCTCTCTCTCTCTCTCTCTCTCTCTCGTGTGTGTGTGTGTGTGTGTGTGTATGTGTGTGTGTGCTCATGAATGAAGGGGAAGTATTAGAATGACTTACTGGCTGTATTACAGCTAATTCTACAATGGCTGCCTATGAATGGAAGGTCCAAGAATCTAGTAGTTATTTAGTCCATGAGGCTGGATGTCTCAGCTGGTCCTGAAGATATAGGTTGTAATGCCAGCAAAGGAATGTACTTGCTACTGAGGTGAGAGAAAGCAGGCAAAAAGACAAGCTTCCTCCTTCCATGCCCTTATATAGGCTTCCAGCAGAAGTGTGGCCCAGATTAGAGGTGGGTTTTCCAGATCTGGATTAAAGGCATGTCTTCCCACTTAAAGATCCAGATTAGAAATTGATCTTCCAACTTCAAATTAAGGAAAAGAAAAAACAAAACAAACTAACCCAAACCTACGGGTGTTTGGGTTTTAGTTAATTCCAGATGTAGTCAAGTTGACAAGCAAGAATAGCCATTATAGACCGTACATGGTGCCCAGCAGTTCTCTGGGCTGTTTGTCCACTCTCCCTAACTGGCCAAAGTTTTAAAGCAAAGCTGACCAGGGTTCATACTAACCTGGTCTGGGGTATACATTCTGGTGGTAATGGCTTGTTTTAAAATGAGGGATATTCTGATTCTAGAAGTTCTTTTTCAGTCCTCAGCTTGGTGTGCTTCTATAAAGAGGTGCCTGGCCTCTTGTTTGTGGCCACAGAGTGAGACATTCTATGGAGGGTTCCTAGCAGTTGTAAAGATGAACAAGTGTGCTCCTTATTTTCTCACTCCATGTCTGCTGCTATAGCAGAATCCGGAATCTGGGTAATTTATAAAGAAGAGAGATTGATTTCAGCTGTTAGTTTTACAGGCAGGAAGTCCAAGCTCAGGGTGTCAACAGATGTCAACTCCTGGTGGGAAGTGGGAGGGAAGGAAGGTGTGTGTGTGGAAGCCAGTTCCCAGGATAACCAACCCATCCCAGTGAGAAGGGTGCCATACAGTTACACTTCTCATTAGATCTCTTCTCTCTACACTGCTGCGCAGAGGGGGGAAAATCAGTTTCACACCATGACCCATTTGACCTTCCAAAGGTAGCCCTTCCGTCTTCTTAACTGTCACTTTGAACTCATGGGCTTGAACATGAGTTTGATGGGTGTCAAACTGGGGCAGGTCTTACTTTTATTTGAGTTAAAATGTTTGGCCTTTGGCAGCGGTAGAGTCTTCGACTTGGCAGCCATTTTTGATCCCTTCTTTGCCTTTTACAAATGAAGCCACTTATTTTCCATACCCCTCCTGCTAGCTTATTAGGGAAGCTTCTTTGATTGTTTGTATTGCTAAGATGACGATGTTGTCATGTCAGAATCTAGGGGTTAACACAGTCTTTTTTAAGTTGTTGCTTTTACCACTCGCTGGATGATACAGGGGCTTGGTATACAGAGACCCGGATGCTTCAAAAGCTTTGAGGATCTTTGTGGCAGTCGAGGCTTGAGAACTCCGTGTGAGGCATTGTGTGTATGGGCGATGTGAGGATGCTGGCGGGATGCTGTGGGGGAGACGTGGTCCGGCGCTCTCAACTGAGTAATGGTCACTATGACATTTTTGACTGTGTTAAGATAAAATAAATTTCATCTTGACTGTGTTAAATGAATTTGGGCCAAACCGGTTTAGTGACAGAACTTGGCCCAGTGTAGCCTTTGTTCACAGTGGACCATGATCCAACTTGACAGGCAAGCAAAATGCACACTAACAGTTACTCTGATAACTAAGCAGCAGACTCCGGCCTGTCACAGCAGCTCCTCCGCCAATCATAACGAGCCAGGCACTTACCCAATCAGAACAGCAGGCTTCTCAGCCAATCATAGCCACTCACCCAGTCATGGCAGCAGGCCCAACCAATTGGAGGCAGAAGCCGGCCAAGTCAAGCTCATATAAGGCGAACACCACGCTGTACCGATCAGGTGGTCTCTGCAGTAGAGCCTGTGTTCTTCCGGCTGGAAATACAGTTCACCACATATCGCACGTCCCGTTCTGAACCGCCATGGGTCAGGAGTGCTCTCCTGGCGCTTGCTTCTCGCATTCGGGTTTTGAAGAGCACTTTCCTAATCCTACTTTCCTGGCGGTGTGGTGTGGCTGCATGTGGTGATGTGGTATTTTCAGTGTAAAGGTCTCTTCAGGGTGAGGCAGAGGCGTGCCCTCTTATGGGTTGCTCTGTTAAAATAACCAAGCAGCCAGGCCTGGCAGGAGACACATGTAAGAGTCTCAGGTCCAGTCTCACAGTCATCCACCCCTTCCCGGGTGAGGGACCCATCCTTGTGCCCTGAACGTTGCTGAGGACCCGTCATGATAGTGTCTCCAGCAAGACGCCATTTAGCCTGCCCAGCCGCTCGGACGGTTAGAAAATACTACAAAACTTCTAGACCCCTGTTCCAGATCGTACTGCCCACAGGTACCACAGCCAGAGCTAACTGCAGCTCTGACATCCCATCTGCTGCTAAAAGAAGAGGGTGAGGAAGTAGACTGTAGTTCATCAGGAGTAGCCACGCCCAGAGCTCCCTGACAGCAGCCTGACCGACACACTTGTTGTAGAAGACAGACACCAGGACAGCATTGGTCTCATTGACACTGTGCTTGTGGGTGAGCTCATGCTCAGGTTTTACAGCTTACTGTTTAAAAATCACTTGAGGTTCACAAGAAGGTGCAAGGAGATGTTAAGAAAAGTGCCAAACACCCTTCATTCTGTACCCTTCAGTGCTGGCATGTACCACACACCCTCACCCTGCTCTCCCTCACTATTAGCATCTAGCACAACTACTGTGTGAAGGTAAAACCAGGAAACTGATATTTGTATAGAGAACAACTTATATTTTACCAGTCACACATTTTATCTGTGCTTGTGTGTGTGTGCTTATATTTCTGTGCAGTGGTAGGCTGAGCTTTACGGAGCCATTTAACCATGCTACCAGCAAAGGACTTCCTCCTGCTCTCCTTTGCAGCCGCATACCCTCCTGCACTGTTCATAACGCTGGGTGATCGCTGTTCTCCATACCGTGTTCCTCATGAATGGCTTACGTAAACAGAACCTTACAGCAGAGATCATTCCAGATTGGCTTTTATAACGCGGCATTATTTCTTTGGGGTTTAGAATTCACTCAAGTAATTGTGCCTATCAGTAGTTTTCTTCATTTTTATTGCTAAGCATTTGATGGTATATATCTGTCATGTCAGTTTGTTTACTTATTAAAGAACATTTGGGTGGCTTCCGCTTGGAATTGTTATGAACATCTGTAAATCTGATGATGGGAAAGGTTCTGTGTATAAGTTAATTACCTTTTTTTTAATTTACAATTTTTTTGTTCTATTTTTTTCTTGGGGGATTTTTGGTTTTTGGTTTTTCAAGAGAGTTTCTCTGTGTAGCCTCAGCTGTCCTGGACTTGCTTTGCAGACCAGGCTGGCCTTGAACTCACAGATATCTGCCTGCCTTTGCCTCCCAAGTGCTGGGATTACAGGCATTCGCCACCATGACCAGCTCTAAATTTAGAGTTTTATTTTATTTGCATATGGGTATTTTTCTTGCATGTGTGTCTGCGCCTGGTGCCAGCAGAAACCAGAAGAGGCATCAGATCCTCTGGAACGGAGTTACAGGCAGGTGTGAGCTTTTAATGTGGGTGCTGGGGATCGAACCTGGGGCCTTGGGAAGAGCAGCCAGTGCTCTTAACCTCTGAGCCATCTCTCAGCCCCTAGAAGAGTTTTATCCCTGTGGAGTCCATTATCTGCAGCCACGGGGCTGCGCGGTGAAGATATTTTTAACTAGAAAGGACGTGCCAGCCTGCTGTCCAGATGCCACCCTGGTTCTCTTCCCACAAGCGCATCGTCGATGACCGGGGTCCGTCCTCACTGTTTTCACGCAAGCCGTTCTTGCGGGCGTGCTCTGAGATCCCGGGGGTCTGACCTCGCATCTTCCTGCAGGGTAATGCCGTGGGACAACTTTTAATGAAATCGTTCTCCACCTGTCACTTCCTAGGTGAAAGGCGTGTGAATTTTCCCTAGAATTTTGTTTTCTAATTAGGTTGCTGGGAGATTTAAGAACAATGTTTTTTTTTTTTTTTTTTTTCCTTTTTTGAAAGTTCTTCATCTGTTCTGCACACAAGTGCTTCGTTGGATGTGCGATTTGCAAGCGTCTCCTCGGCTGTAATCTGCTCAAGTTAAACTTGGCAGAGGGAAGAGTTTTCATTCTGGTGAGGCCGGCTTTTAACATACCCCCTTTTTATACCTACTGCATTTGGTGCGGTGGCTGACAGCTCCACTTAATCACGGCTCCCACGGCCCTCCCCTGGGTCTTTTCTAGGAGTTTATTGTTTTATATTTATGTTTTTAAGCCTGTGCTCTATTTTGAGGTTTTTGTTTGTTTGTTTGGTATAAAGTGTAAGATTCACGTCCCATTTCTTTCCGCGTATCTCTGGATACTCAGATAGCCTGGCACCATTTGTTGAAAAGGCTCTCTACTCCTCCTTTGATTTGTTTTTGCTTTTTGTAGAGAGTAGTTTGGTTACATTTATTTGAGTCACTTTTCACAGTCTGTACTACTGTGCTGTCCTAGTGAGCCTTACTCTTAGGCAGGGTGAGTCTCCTCTGTAGAAAGACAAACACATTTTCATGATGATTTTGCTGGACCTACAGCTTTCCTAGTAAAACTACCACAAAGCTACAGTAAGTCTACAAGAATCTTCAGAACATTTGACAGGACTTTTGAAATTTCTAGGTAATTTTAGCCAGAATTGAAATTTTATCCAGTTTGGTTTCTGTTCCATAAACATGGTCTTTCCATGATGTTTGTTTAGGTCTTTCATTTATTTTAGCACCATTTTGAATTGATTTCATAAATCTTGTGCATGTTTTGTTACATGTGTTCAAGCCCATCTCATGACTACTCTGGAGGAAATTGTAAGTGCTAATTCCCACTTTGGTTTTTTTGCTTTTGCTTGTTTGTTCTCAATATTTAGACAAAGTACTGATTTTTACATGCTGTCTTCTGCCCTCTTGCTTATGTTTCTATGTGTTTCCTCTCAAGGCTCTCTGAGGCACTCATGATACATCTGATATACATTTGTGTATGTGTGTGTGTGTGTTGCAATTTCCATGGACATTGCTCTTTTGACCTGTAGATCTATTGAGAATTTTGTTGATTAATTTATCAGTATTTGGAGATTCTCCCCCGCCCCTATGGTTTTCCAATTATTGAGTTTTGTGTGATTTCAATTGTTTTGAATTATTCAGGCTTGTCTAGTTGGCTGTTCCGTGAACCATTAAAAATGCGTCAGAAATGTGTTCAGATACTCCTCATTTATAGTGGATGTGTGGCCAGATGCACCCAGTTAAGGGGAAAATGCCACAGGTCAAAAGTACACTTCATAACCTACTGACCATTAGAGCATAGCAGCACAGGCTACTGTAGAGTACTTGGTGGCTGAACCTGAAGCTCCTACTTGTAACCCAGTGTCCCATGCACCGGAACAGGAAAACAAAGTGTGGTTTTTACCAAGTGTGCACCTGACTGTAGTAAGCCATGGGAACCTGCATTCTTTGGCAAGTAGAGGGACTCTTCTAAGACTCGATCCTGCAGATTTGGTGTCATTTGCTTCTGTACCCTTGCTGATGTTTTGCCTAGTAGTTTTATCAACTATTAGGGGTGAAGTGCCGAAGTTGGAGAACATCACTGTAAATTTCTCCGTTTCTCCTCTGTCGGGATCAGGGTTTATTTTAGTGAACCAGGAAGTGAATGGTGAGGGTTGCTGCATCTTGGTAGGCAGAGCATCTTGTTATGACGTGATATATGTTCTTGTCTTTGTTAATTTACTCTACTCTGAAGTCTACTTCATTTGCTCTCCTTAGAGTCCCCTTGCTTTCTCATGATTAATCTTCATGTGACAGGTCCTTTCCCACACTTTTACTTTCAGAAGATTGGGTATGGTCAGGGTGTTAGGATTTAAGATCCATCCTTTTACCTCCAATCTGCTTGTGACTTGTATTGTATTGTTGTGTGTGTTTGTGTGTGTGTGTAGGTAGCATATAGCTAGGATATACTTATCTACTCTGCTGATTTCTTTTGTTTCTTTTACTAGACTGTTAATATTTAAAATGACTGTTGACATGTTAGAGTTTAAGTAGGTCTCTCTCTTTTTTTTTAAATTTTGTTTCTCTTTCATCCATTTCTTCTTCCTTGGCTTCCTATGGCTTACTTCAGCATATTTTACAGTCCGCTTTGCTTTAGTGAAAGTGCACTTCAGTATGCAGTGTACAGTATTCAGCTTTATTTGTTGCTGTTTAGGTATTTACCACAGCCCGGTGGTGGTGATGTTTCATTACTTTAAGCAGAGTGCAGAAGACTTCTATCGTATTTCCATGGAGTCCTTTAGAAATTCTCTCATTGTTGTGACCTGACAAGGTACAACTTAAGGGGAGAAGGATTTGCTTTGGCTCATGGTTTGAAGGGGTGCAGTCCATCATAGTGGGAAGGCACTGCAGTATCTGTTCATAGTAGGAGCCTGCCACTATCTCCACAATAGGAAGCTGAGAATAGCTAAGAATAAGGGATTTACCGTAAAACCTCAAAGGCCACCCCCCCCCCCAGTGATTTACTTCCGCCATCAAGGTTCCACCACCCAACTTCCAAAACAGTGCTACCAGCTGGGGACCAAGTGGTCACACTTTCAGTCCTTAACATTCCACCTTTGACTCCTTAAACTCATGGGCATCTCATAGTGTAAAATGCATTTGGTCTACTTCAAATATCCTCTTAGTCCCTTTTCTACATTGTCTAGTATAGAGCCTCTTCTGGGACTTAAGGCAAGCTCTCAACAGTGAGCTCTAGTTAAAGAAGAAGAAGAAAAGTTCCATCCTTCCATTGCACATCTGTACAGAGTAAACCTCTTTGTTTTTCTACGTATCATCTCCAAGCCATAGATTCAAGGCATAGAAAGCAAAGGCTGGATCAGCAAGACTGAACTAAGCAAGGTGTCTTTGCCTGGGTTTCTTGTTGTAGTGATGAAACACCACAACTGAAAGCAACTTGGGGAGCAAGGAGTTCATTTCAGTTTATCACTCTCAGGTCACGTTTCACCACTGAGATGTATGAACAAGAACTCATGGCAGGAACCTGGAGGCAGGAACTGAAGTAGAAACTGTGAAGGGGCGCTGCTTACTGCCTTGTTCTCCATTGCTTGCTTATCTTACTTTCTTGCTCACAGCCCACGGCCATGGGAACATTTTTTTTTTTAAGTTTACATCTTCCCAAATGGCTCTAGCTTGTGTCAAGCTAACAAAAGACCAACTAGTACACCGGGCAAACACTAAATCCTGTAGTACCCAGTGTTCTTGGTGGCATGGTCTGTAGCCTCTCTCTTGAGATCATTTCACTTAGTGTTTGATGCTTCATTTTTTTCCTGACATCTTCAGTGTTATGAAGTCTACTCTGCATCTTAAGTTTCATCATGATACTTCCATGTGAAGCCCACTCTGTAGCTCCTCAGAAGGAATCGGACCTTGTCACCCAGTGCCTGGCCTCGTGGCTTTAGGCAGCATTGATGCAAACCTTCCTAACCCATAAGTATTCTATAAATATTGCCTTGCCTGTAAAACTAGCTCCAGGAAGGGGGGGCATGTCCTTTCATTGGTTGGAGATATTGCTTGGCACGTTCCGCGCACCACACGTTCTGCCCTGAGATGCTGTGGTTTGTGTGCTTTTGTGGCTGAGCCTAAGGAAGATTCTTCCCCAAGTAGTCTTTTTCAAGATGGCTACCCTGCTTTCCAGGGAGCAGCCTTTCAAACTGAATTTACATTGTTATGCCCTGGAGTTCCTAATGGGTGGGGTCTTGCCCTCCAGGCATCTTTCCTACCCATCTCTCTCTCTCTCTCTCTCTCTCTCTCTCTCTCTCTCTCTCTCTCTCTCTGTTACAGGGTCTCATTATGTAGCATTGGCTAGCCTGGAGCTAAGTATATAGACCAAGCTGGGCTCTACTCACAGAATTATGCCTTCTGTTTTTGTTTTAAAGGCAAGGAATTTTATAGTTCTGGCTGACCACTAACTTTGTAGCTGAGGACTGAATTTCTGATCCACCTGTCTCTCTTTCCTAAGTGCTGTTATTACAGACCTGTGCTACAACAGCCAGTTTATGCAGTCCTGGGGATTAAACTAGGCCTTTGTGCATGCTAGGCAGGGACTCTAGCAACTGAGCTACATGCTTAACCCACTTTTTTTCTTCCTTAATGGCACCAATTTTGTTAACACTTACAAACCCTTTTTTAATAATTACCTATATTCCACTGGAAACTCAGACTCTTTTTCTTCCCAAACTGTACATTTTCCAGATTTTTTTTTTCTTTACTAACTCGACATAAATCTGGCAAAGGGCAGAGTGAGCAGTAACCATGACACAGCCTGGATGATATTCTGTACTGAATTTTCTTCTGCCAAACAACTGACTCTGCTACTTTCCAACTCAGCAGCATTTCTCATTCTGCCTCCTCGTTCTGCTGGGCTCTAACCCCGAGCAGCATCCCCAGCCCTCTGGATCTTTCATTTGGAGACAAGCACTCACCGAGTTACCCGTGCTGACCTTGAACTTGCGATCCTCCCATTTCAGCCTCCCATCGGCCAAACCCTGCACCATCCTTCCCGGCGTAGAATTTTCTTTTTTCCTCCTTAGTTTCGGCGTCCTAGGCCTTGCTCTCTCCTGTCTGTATTTCCTGGGATCACCTGCTCTGTTTATTTGCCCATGTGTTCCTTTGGGTTTTCATTTCTAATGAAATGAAAATTTCATCACTAATAAAAAACATTTTTAATTCCTACCTGAGTTGTGTCTCCTTGTTCTTAGGTATTTCCAGTTTGGATTATATTGGTTTCCATGTCTGCTCTTCCTTTCTCTTTTCATTTTGGAGCACAAGTGACCTTTTTGACCTTCTTAGTGAGCACTTGTTTTGAGCATTCACTGCTCACAATTTCCTCTTTTTGTTGTGGTGTTCATATGTGGCATGTGATCTCAGTGTTTTTATTGCTCTATCTCAAATGAAAAAGTCCCAGTTTTTAATGTTGCTTAAAATTAAAAATTCTGTTACTAATAAGAACATTTCTCATTCTTACCTGAGTTCCCTCACCTTGTTTAGATTACGCTGTTCTTCCGTTTCATGGAAACTGGAGACATATGGGTCATAGAACTTTCTCGTTCATTGTCTGCATTGCATGGCTTTCTGAAGTTCCCTGGTTCCCTCCCCTGCTGCTCCTGGTTGTCTTTCTTCTGTAGTCTCTTACCTGGTTAATTTTGATGCACCTCCAGCAGTGTTTTCCTGTGTGGGTCCCCAGTTGGGGACCTAGCTTCTAGTGTGAGGGCCTACAGCACCCACAGTCTGAAGTCACCTCTCTGGCTCCCCCCCCCCCCATCTCACCTCTCTCCTACTCTCTCCTCTTCATCAGGCTTCCCCACAAACACCCATTCTTTATTTGGGGGCTGTCTTATTCACAGGCATCCCAGGTCCCTGCTGCATTCCCCCGATTGCTCTGCAGAAGCCCACAGACCGCAATAAACCACACAGGTCCCGAGGACCGTGTCTTCCCACCTTGCTGGAATTCTGGGTGTGTAGGGGAAACACTCATTAGCTTTGTGTAAGTGCTGCCCGAGTAGTTCAGGCATTCATTGTTTGAGTTGTTGCTGTCCTTGTCTTACGTAGACTTAGGGAGATTTGACGACAGCACCACTGTTTGCCCAGATCCTGCAGGAGGCTCTGTTGCTGCTTGTGCCCTGAGGCCACCACAGCTGAGCACGCAGCTCTTGGCGGCAGGCCTGCTTGTTATTTGTGGTTCTGCCGTGCGGACGGTTTATGTCCAAGAAATCACATGAACTTGCATCTGGACACAGAGTGATACTGCCTACCCACCTCTGGAGGGCAAGCACCCGGGGTGCAAGGCCCCCATTATTCTCATTTGTGTCCAGAGAAGTATGGCTTTGACAAGAAGAGAGGGATGGAAGCCACATTGAGCTGCACAGATCCCCACGGACAGGGGGAGGCCGTGCCTTGACCATGGGCTGGAGCAGGGTCACTGTTGTTGGCCGACTCCAAAGCTTTCAGAGAGAGTTGAAGGTGAGTAGTGGTGTGGGGAACCCTGCTCCCAGGCAGTGTCTGAGGTCCTGGGTGATGGAGAATGGTATCTTTGCTTTTTTGGGCAGTTGAGGCTTCTTTAGCCTCCATGTCTCTACTGGCCCTCTTGGTTCTTACCCACTCTGGTTCTGGAGGTCGCAAAGTTGGTTGGGCTTCCAGACAATGGGGTAGCTTCTCTGGTGCTCACAGAGAGTGATAGAGGTTTTATGGATCTGACCAACAGACTGCATATAGTTAAGGATGGAGGGGCCAAAAGGTTACAAAGCTTCCTTCAGAGCCAAGGGATGGACTTGGGTGTGTATGCCAGAATGTTCCCTGGTGGGTATGGGAGCCAGAATCAGAGCCAGTGTAGCACTTCCTCACATAGACTGCGTGAGGTGTGGCATTTGCCGAGGAAATACCAGCCAGCTCTTCTCCAAGAGCCCCCCCCCCCCGACCACCTGCCTGGCTTCCAAGCTGCATACATTCAGCTTTATGCTGTCTTATGATTTTCAGAGGGTTAGTCCCTTGTCTATTTTTGTGGTTTCCTTTGAATGTCAGAATACTATCCAACCCTTCCCATTACTCTGCAAACTCCAGGTAATGCCCTGCTTACTGGTCAGGTGGCATGAAACAGTGAGGGCAGCTTTGTGAGCCACATATAACTACACATAACCTCGAGTCCCTGTAGGTTTTACTTTATTATTTGTCATTCTAGATTTTGTATAACAACTTATTTAGCATAAATGTGTTCATATAATTATACACCATCTTAACTACATCGCATGTTAGAATGCATAAATCTGTTACATAATTACTGTTATTAAAGTGATAATTTATTCTTTGTATTCCTAGTTCCGGGATGTGTGTGTGTGTGTGTGTGTGTGTGTGTGTGTATTTGCTTGGATTGGCCACAGAGGCTTGTGTTTGTTAAGTTATGGCATTCTGTACACTAGTCTTACTCTGAGTCCCCTCATCGTCAGCATTATTATTATTGTTATTGCTTGTAATAAAATCACTTTATTCTAATTAACTCACAAGTATAAAAAAAATCACACAGATTAAAGAAGCCGCTTGAATACCTGCCTAGTCCCATTCTGTACATCTCAGTGAGTGTCTACAAATAGAACGGCTGTTCTTGAGTAGACACCGGTAAAGGACAATTTCAGAAGTACTGCTTGTGTTTCCTGTGTAGTTAATTCTATCTGCATCTCATTACTTTAAAATGTCCTTGACATTCATCCTGGTATCTTATCGTCAACAGTCATTAGGGCCAGAAAAGCTCCCCCACACCCACCCTCGCCCTGTACAAGGGAGGCTAAGACCATGTGGATTTTTTATGCTGGGTGGGTAGCAGCCCTGGGAGAGGATTAGACAGGGGGAGCAGGACAAGAAGCTGGTCCAGGAAGCCCAGTCTCAGGGCTCTGCCTCTTCCGTCAGGTGTGGTGAATACACATCCCATTCACAGCCCTCGTGAGGCTGATGCGTCATCAGTATGGTACGTTGACATCTCTTGTCCCCTGGAGACGCCCCCAGGCCACACCTCAGGCTGTCTTAACCACTGAGCAGGATGCCCGGCGCCCACTGCACCCCCACTGTGTAATGTGTACTCCTGCTTTTCTCTTCACTACATGATGCATTATCTCAAGGCTTATCATTTAAAGGCAAAAAAAGCGCGAGAGTTTCACTAGTATATTTACAATGGATATGTTTTTAGTAAAGATTTATTTTATGGCTTTACTTGAGGCGTTTTAGAGAAGTCATAACTGTATACAGGAAGATTCCTATAATGGCTGTTAAATGGAGTATCTGCCTGTGTTCCCTGAAAACCACAGGTTCAGTAGGAACATGGGTCACCATTCCATGAGATCATAGCACAGCCAGGACCATCAGTGCGGCAGGTTCCTCACACCTAAGGGAGGAAAGGGCTCTGGGACTAAAGTATTGGGCTTATGAGCACAGGCCATTGCCCAGAGTCCCATCAGGAGGAGCCTGATAGGGCCAGAGCAGGGCTGATGGCCATGGAGCTCAGTTCCCCCAAGGAAGGAAAAGGAAATTATAGCGGCCATGCAGTGACCCACACTGTTGGCTGTTGAGGGGAGAGAAATCGGACCTTGAGACCAGGTGTTCTCTTCCAGGAGTGGGGTGCAAGGGCATGGAAGGAAGGAAGGGGCAGCTGAAGACAGGAATGTTTCCTGACAGGACCTCAGCCAGCATAGGTGTGAACCTGCAGAGGATGTAGGGGCGCTGCTACCCACAAAACACCAGCTTCAGGGCAGAGAGGAGTGCGACTGAGCCGCCTTTAAGGGAGCAGACCCCTCCCTCTGCTCTGCCTGGTCTCCTGCAGTGCTTGTCCAAAGCACACTGCGTGGAGCACACCAAGCACCTTGCGCCACAGCGCTCAGCAGGAGGACACAGGCAGAAGCCACGGGGCACAGATGAAAGATAATTAACAGTGAGCGACAGGGGCACAGATGAAAGATAATTAACAATGAGCGACAGGCACAAAAAAGAACCAGGGTGACTCACAGTTCAGAGGGTCAGGAGTTCAAGTTAATCAGCTACCACCTAGCAAGTTTGAGGCTAGCCTGGACTACACGAGACCCCTTCTCAAACAATCAAATAACAACAAAAACAGGAGAGAATGTGTCCGGACACATTGGCCTACTCCTTAAACTCTGTTGATCTGGAGGCTGAGGCAGGAGGATTGCAAGTGTGAGGCCTGCCTGGGCTCTAGGGGCCAAGAAAATGCAAATAAAGCTGGGGCTGCTTGGTGGTGTGGGCTTTAGTCTCCGGTTTCAGAAAAAAAGAAAGGGGGTGGGGGGGGGCAGGGAGAAGAGAGGCAAAGGGAAGGGGAAGGACTAGAAGTGGGCAGACAATAGGAGTTGTAAAAGAGGAACTAAGGCACTCTATGGGGTACAGCGTCCATTGAAATACAGCAGGTGGCAAGGGGAGGAATAGAAACAAACCAGATGTATTGATGTAGGGGAATCCTAAGGGAAAGAATGAGCCTGCGTGGAAAGTCTTAACTCTAGGTGACTGGAGAGATGGCTCAGTGGGGAAGAGCGCTTGCTGCTCTTGTAGAGGACCTGAGTTCGGTTCCCAGCACCTGTTTTGGGAAGGTACGAGCTGCCCAACTTCAGCTCCAGGGAATTCAAGTCCCTCTTTTGGCCTTCCGAGCACCCACACATGTGTTGCATACACCCGCACATACAATACACATAAATAAAAACACAAGTAAAGGTAATATGACACCTCCTGGGAACACTCGATTTTAAAAAATGAGGATGGCACCAGAAGGCCTGGGTTATAGAGGGCAGATTGGCCTCAGGCTCAGTACAGCCCCCCCACCCCTCAAAGCAAGAAGGCAGGGCCCAACGTCTTGAAGAAGCGGAAATGTGATCTGAAGAGTTTTCTGTGCTGCCAGCAGTCATCCAAGAGAAAAGACTCCTAAGTGTCGCTCCCACTAGCGGTGCTTGAGGAAGCTGCTGGAAGGATGGCGTGTCAGGCCTATCATGCTCTCTGTAGATGGCTGCAAACTCCTAACAAAATGCTCTACAGCCAGCCATCTCCATCGACTCAGGGCTGCACCGCATTCACGTGCTGCACATCAACAGTGCCAATCAGAAAAAGCCCCCCTCAGGCAAGTCTTTGGTTGGTTTAATTTCTAAGAAGTTCCCCCACTGTTGTTGCTTCCTCGTAACGTGAGTGTGTGTCAGACGAGCAAGAGCATCTTCACATAGCAGTCACTCTAGAGAACTCTCGTGAAACAGACAGGCGTGTTTGGTAGTTCTCCTAAAGTTCAGGATCATTCAAACCCCATCAGGCACAGACTCTGTCCTCAGTGCAGTGTGTTCCAATATTCGAGAAAGTAGATTAGGAAGTCAGCAATAGCTCAGAAGAAGTAAAGCCAGAGGAACAGAGCCTAGATTTGTTGTAGTTAATGATTACATTTATGTAGTTAGGTAGTGTGTGTGTGTGTGTGTGTGTGTGTGTGTGTGTGACCATGTGTGCCACAGTGGGCAAGTGGATATCAGAAGACAAATTGGGGAGTTCCGTCTCGTTTTCCACCACGTGGGTCTTTGGGATTGAATTTGGGTTGTCAGGCTTGGTAGCGGGTGCTTTGCCTGCAGAGCCATCTTGCCAGGCTCTGAGCCTGAGTTTCATCAATGCTGCTGTTGAGGATGTAATCAGCAAAAGTTCTGATATATATATTTATATTTTAAAGACCAAAACAAAGACAGAGATGAATGTGGAAGACACACACACACACACCATATTTTATGGCAAATAAAATAATGAAAATGGCAAGTGAAGTAGGAAGGAAAATAGAATTGGATTAAGTCATGCCCTGAAGGTGGGGTGGCTTCAAAAGCTGACCAGGAGGAAACATTACTTCTGAAAACATTACTACAGAAACATAAACACAAGTCCTCTGGAATATTCACTAAACTGAGCAATGAACTGAAGGTCCCGGAAAGAGGGGCAGGGAGGGCAGAGAATGAGGTGAGCACAGTACAATGATAGGATGCACGAAAATATCAAGACGGAAACCAGCATATGCACACTAACAAGAAATCAATAAAATAGTAAAAAAAATTCTATTAAAGGAATGTACACACAGACCACACAGTGAAATACCCTGTAGAAGAAGCACATGTAGAGGCTGTGGAGTCAGCTCTAAGAGTAAAGTGTCCGCTGTGCGGAAGTATGAAAACCTGAATTGGGGTTCTAGCGTGTAAGCATGTAAGTGCCAGGCATGGCTGTATGTGCCTGTAACCCTAGCACTAGGTGTGTGCAGACAGGAGGATCCTTGGAGCTCTGGGTTCAGTGAGAGAACCTGTCTCCAAAAATAGGAGGCGGAGTGCTAGAAGAAGATACCTCGTGTTGCTGTGAATGTTCACTTCTGGTGTCCCTAAGTGTACGCATGCACGCACCACCTGGTGGTTTGAGTAAGAGCGGATCCTGATGGCTCTTACACTTGGATGCTTGGTTCCTTGCTGGTAGACTGTTTTAGGAAGGATTAGGAGGTGTGTCACTGGGTTTCTCTCTGCCTCCTGGTTGTGGGTCAGACGTACGGTCTCAGCTAATGCTGCAGCGCCATGTCTGTCTGCTGCTGCCACACTTCCCACTATGATGGTCATGAACTCACCTTCTGAAACTGTAAGTAAGCCTCCAATTAAATGCTTTCTTTATTAAGTTGCCTTGGTCCTAGTGTCTCATCACAGCAGTCAAAAAGTAACTAAGACACACCTACACGTACATGTACACACACACACACACACACACATACACACACACACGCGGAATACAATAAACAGAGATGATACCGAAGCCATTGCATCATTAAATTTGAGACAGTCTCCTGTAGCCTAGGCTGGCTAAAGCCTAGGATAACCTTGAACTTCTGATCCTGCTTCCACCACTAAAGTTCTGGAATTACAGTCCTGTCTGCCTTTCTGCCTGGCTTATGCAGTGCTGGCGACTGAGCCTGGGGTCTTGTGTGTGCAAGGCCAGCACTCCACTAAACGAGCTATATCACTATGCTCACATCAATAAATCTAAGTGAATTTAAGGCATCGATCACAAGCGGAGACTTTTAAGTGGTTCATCCAGTTCATCAACCCGCCACTTTATAAAGGAGTCCCATCTAAATTAGAGTGATGCAGAAAGGCCAAGGATGGCAGGAGGGTTTACAACAGTGGAACCAAAGGCGACCCATGCCAGAGGTGCTAGATTAAATAGCAGACACTAGGTGACAGCTCAACGTTCAATTTGCAGACAGGATGTGGCAACTGTGTCTGGATGTGCTATACATCACACGGACAGCACCTCCGCAAATGGAAACCACAGTCAAGACAGGGAGGCACAAGCATGTGCTAATTCCAGGACAGTGTGACAGCTACTCCGAGACAAAGAAATATGTCCCAGACATTCCAGACTTTGTACCATAGAGAACACAACCGTGCTTCGAGATTGCATAAGACATTTATGAAATCTGACACATATTAGATTACAAAGAAAACCTCAATAAGGCCCTTATCATGGAAATAATATAAACAATATTCTCCAGTCACAATGCAATAAAAGTAAAAATTAATCATTTGGTAAAAAGCAAAAATGCCCTACAGTGTGGAAAAATACAAGATTAGCTTCTCCTCAGTATGTTTTTGGGTAAAAAATTATACAACTAATTTCCATAATATGATGATAATAAAGATGTATCAATCTATAAGAAGCTGAATAACATTGTAGTTATGGCCTCAATAGTAATGTAAGCAAATAGATGCATTAAACATCTAACTCACAGTGTTAGAGAGAAACAGCAGAATCAACTGAGGCTGAAATTTGGGAAAGGCTGGGAAGTAATTGACGGGTGGAGGGGAAATTAGAAGCAATAAGTACAAAGTACTGAGTAACCCTGGAGATCAGGTGGACAGCCCTAGATTTGACATGGGTTGGCTGTGTGTGTGTGAGTGCAGACATGTAAACGAATATCCAAGTCTCCAAACTTACATATATTTACAAGGGAATTCTACTCATCTGTGTAGTGCAGAGAACGTTTTAGAGCATAGAAGAATTTAGAAACTACAAGATTATGTGCTAAAAGAAAGGCCATGCCAATCCCAGATGATGTGAAATTCCTACATAGTTACTAGATAACCTTTTAGAAGTGGATTTGGAGAATGATAAAATTTAATCAATGTCTTCATCTTACACCGGCATACGTTTCAGTGGCTCCAGACAGGTGGCCTCCACAAAACCCAGAAGAAAGCTTGGGGAACCTCTCACACTTCGCTGACAGGCAGAATTATGATCCAGAATCCAAAAGCAAGGCAAGAAAAGATGGAGCCTTGTAGCTGCTTTAGGGAAATGGAGAACTCATGCCTCAAGCAGAAAGACTCCCAAGCTGATAAGTCTATAGAAAACATTTGCTTGTCACATCCACAGGCAGATAATGTCAAGTGTGAAAAGGCCTCTATAACACCCGTAGTAAAATTCAGAAAGGGTGTGTGTGGGTCTGTGTGTAAAACCCAAAAGAAAACGGACAAGAGATCCCAGCAACTAATTTATAGAGACAGAAGTGCAGGTGAATTTATTTATTTGTTTGTTTATTGTGTGTAGGAAAATATATCCCATCTCTCACAGAAGAAAAGTGTACTAAAACCAAGTTAGCATTTTGCTACCCAGATTGGCACAACTTCAACAGTGCCCTCTGTTTATGAGCCTGTGGAGAGTTGTTCTGTTCCCCCTTATCCCTGGAGGCAATTGGCTACAGGGGGACCCAGACTCTGACTCTGCCCTGACCCCTTTCTGAATCGCTAGGGAAACAGCACCCCAGTTCAATGCCTGTCTGTAAAGCCCTGGGTCTTACTTCAATGGGTCTACTTTTATGTGTCCTGATAAAGTAGTAAATGTTTTCCCATAAAGCTCTTGAATGCTTGCATCGGACTTGTTCCTAGGTATTTGTTTTTGACACCTATGTGACAGCTGTCTGGAAGTAACCTTTTATGGTTGTTGTTGAGCTTGGGTGGCCATACTCTGTCCAGCCACCTTGCTAGGTAGCTTGTGGAATCTGTTGGATTGCATATCTCCTGCAAACACTGACAGTTGGGCTCATCTACCCACAGCAGCCTCCATCTTTCAACAGTCTCTGCTTCTTTCTCTCTTTGGTTGGGGTGATGGGACAGGACAGCACAGTGCTGTGGGGCTTGCTTCTTTTACAGTCCTCCACACAGGGTCCCTTGGAAGGATTAGGCTTGACTCCCTGTACAGCTTCACTCTACTAAGGAAATCCCCTTCTGAGGGCTGCCAGAATGTCTCCATTGGTAAAGTGCTTGCCTTGTGAGCATGAGGATTTGTATAAAGACACGGGATGAGGAAGCACGTGTTTGCGCTCCTAGCGCTGTGGAGTTATGAGGAGGACCATCTCTGAGGCTTGCTGGCTAGCCACTCTAGCCCAATTGGTGAGCACTGGGATGGTGAGAGACTTGTCTTAAAGAAGGACTGGATTCTTTAGGAGGGGTTATATAAGGCATAAGGATATGTACATGCATGCAATTGAAACCCTGCCTCCCAACAGATACACACACACACAAACACACACACACACACACGCAGAAGCTGCTGTTGTCTTAAGAGATTCTCTGTTGGACTGCATCAGTCAGCTTTCCATTGTTGTGACAAAGAAACTGAGACAAAAAAAATGAAAAAGAAATCAATGTTTATTTTGGGTCACAGTTTCATAAGGGTCAGTCCAAGGTTGACTGGCTCCATTGCTTTGGGCTCAGAGAAAGGCCCAAATAAAATAGGGAGCAGATGGTGACCTACCTATCTCATGGTGGCCAAGAAGCAAAGGGATAGGAACAAAACTATTCTCCAAAAGTGTGTCCTTCATCCCTCCTCCTAGGAGCCCATTCATCCCGCTGTGAACTCATGAATGGATTAACCCATGGTGGAAGATAGTTTCTTCCCATCCAGCCACCTCTCAGTAGTGCCACTGGCTGGACATCAGGCCTTCAACATATAACATTTTATATGCAAGTCACAACATGGTCCTAATTTGTGAGGATTTGCTCTTCTCCCTATAACTATGAATGCATCATATGTTTCAATTTTGTGAAATGGTTTCTGCATCACTTGAGTTCATCGTTTCCCCTGACAAATTCTTTGATGACATTAGTAGCTTTTCTTACATTCCTGCACACACCATATCCATTGTGACCAGTTTCCTATGAGATATTGGGCTCACATGCTTTTTTTGGGCACCTGTGTTTAAAATGAGCATGGCCTGTTCTTTACCTCTCTCATCCTCTTTGGCTTTTCTGTGGGGCACATATGAGACCCATGGTACTCAGTAACTTACCCTCTTCTCTTCTGGGAAGCCATTAGCATGTGACTGAGGTGATCTGTTCCTTGATGGCTTTCTTGAGCCCTCCCCTGTAGGCCTGATACAGTGTCAAGAGCAACTTCCAGCCACCCAGGAGATTGGAGCGGGAGTGTCACTTGAGCCCAAGGGTTCAAGACCAGCTTGTGCTCCTGCTGTATTGAAAGTGGGGCATTTTAAACCACTGATTAAAAGTCTGTTCAGAATGGGGAAATGAATTTCGCCCAATTGGTCAGTTCTCTCCAGTACCCAAGTCTGGGATCACAGTGGAATGAGGTATAGTTTCCAGTGTGTGCCTGCTACGGCTCCATGCATACCCAGCATATGACATTTTTCCTTTCCCAGCTTAGAAGTGCTGAGGAGTACAGATAGGGAGGACCTTACCTACAGGCTGTCAAGGAGTTGGTGATGGTTAGACTCACTCACCTACTCTCCCCATCTTCTGCCTAGAGGCAGTGAGACTAGCTGGGACTACGGATTCAGCTGACCTGGTCAAATCCCTGCTCTGCCACATAGGGACTATATGGGTGACTATGCAGATGGGATCTAAGATCTTGTCTAAAGCCAACAGTCAAGGGGAAAAAAGCAGCCTATTTCCCCAGGATGTGGAGATGGCTTACACGAAGAGTGGTTGAGTGCTGAATCAGGTGGGTTAGCCGCTTCTATCCCACTCAAGGGCAAAACCACTGTCAGCTATCAAAGGATGGTTTTGCTGTCCACCTCCCCAGCATTCGCTCATTTGTTCATATCATACAGCTGCGTGTCTCAGCTGAATTGCAACATGGACGACTTAAGCAGTGTCCACGTAGTTCGCTGAAGGAGAATGCTGCCTGGGCCGTGTTTGTTTAGGCAGCTGAGCATCCCTGTGATGTGCACTCTCGGTGCTTCCAGTGTTCTGGAGATTGAGAAGGGGATGCTGGCCTGAGCTGTGAGCCTTCATAGGCCTTAGGTAGCCATGCTGCTGCCGCCGCCGCCCTTGGGTGGGTGGTGGCACACAGTTTTTATGCTAGGACAGAAGGAATAACAAAGAGTTTCCTGACGCCTATCTGTCAGGCCTGCAGCTTGTTTGGAGGGCACCCACAGGAGCCATGAAGGAGGTTAATTTTGCTATCTTTTTTTTTTTTTTTTTATAAAAACCGTGTTGGGAGCTTGTGAGCTGTCACAAACTTAACTGTGAGGATGCTTTTGTGGGCTCTGGAGGGTGTGTGTCCTTCCGAGGTGGTTCATCTGCTGCGCCCTACAGAATGCAGCTGTCATGCCATGCTGACCCGGGGCTGTAGGTGGGTGGGCACTAGCTTTCCTCTGCACAGCAGCCGGTCAGCAGGCAGGTGAAAGGACTTGGCTGGCTGCAGGAGTTGGGCTGTATTTTTCCA
Organism: Pachyuromys duprasi; assembly: GCA_028658305.1. NCBI lineage: Eukaryota > Metazoa > Chordata > Mammalia > Rodentia > Muridae > Pachyuromys > Pachyuromys duprasi. The sequence goes on from CM053758.1 coordinate 43,093,530, forward strand.
AACCCATTAAGGATCTTGAGCAGCCGGAGTTGCTTAATGGTCCTGAAAGCCTTTGATTAGTCCAGAGGTCTCTGCGTGGCAGGGACACAGAGATTTTTAAATCCTCTGGGTCTGGGGCCCTGGGCTGTGTGCCGTGTCAGTATAGCCCGGGCCTCAGCATCACTACCACCTGCCATCTTCCCAAGGGTACTTGAGGCTAGCCAAGCTCCAAGTAAGCACTTTTGCAGGGTACACTTTGGCCAGCCCTTCTCTCTCAGCCTTCTCTTCTACCCAGGACCCCCTGCAGGCCGGACCTCTGCTCCCCCTCCTGCTGCCTAACCCCCTTATTTCTCCATAGCCTTTGCTCTAGGGTCAGGCTGTGGCCTTAGTTGTCCTTCCTCCTAGCTGTTTCCTGGTTGTTCTGCTGTGCCCCCCCCCCCTTCTCCATTGGCATTGGTGGCTCTCCTGGGTCTTTGTTCTGTTTTCAAAGGTCAAGAGTGTGGTCTTTCAGTGTCATTTGATTTGCCCATGGAAGGGACCTACTGCCCGCCTCAGTCAATGACTGGTGGTCCTTCCCAGGTGTACAACACTCCAGCCGGTTTTAAGATAGTATGGCTTCTTAGGGTGGGGTTTGGTGCAGGAAGCTAGGGGCCCTTTTTGGGTAGGGTTCAGCTTTTATTGCAAACCATCCCTGCCTGTGGCAGCCTGTTCAGGTGTCTGGTGTGGTTGTCCACACTTAGCAGGAGTCTCATGTACACTTTCCTGTCCCTGTAGAGTCCCTCTCCGAATGTACCAATGGCTACCTGCCTACATTAGCAGATGGTTGCAAGACACATGTGGCCTCATGGTGGGGAGATTGGGTGTGGGGAATCTGTCCAGATTGTCAGTTAGATCTGGTCTGTGGCTGTAAGCAATGAACCCACTTCTGGGATCTCAGGTGTTTGGGCCCTGAATGGGATGGTGTATCTGATTGTTCTTTGGGCTTTGCATCAGTTACTGAATCGGGCTAGGGCGAGGGGATCAGGCCAATGCAGCAAGAGCCAGCTGACCAGCAGAACAGTGCTTATTTGTGTTGCTAATTAAAAGAAAATTTATCTCTGAAGGTTGCCTTAAGATTTTCCATGAGCACAAGAGGGCAAGCCAAGGTCAAAGCTGTCTTTTAGAAAGGGGAACCACTCCATATAGCTCAAGCCCTTAGAATCACTGCTGCCATTAGGCTCAGAGCAGTATGAGAGCCCCAATTGGATTTAATTTCTCATAATTTCTACTGTGTAAGACTGGAAAAGTGGACCTGCCTTCAAGGCAATGAAGAAGAGAGAATTATATGTGTGTGTGTATATGTGTGTGTGTGTGTGTGTTAATTGCATGGCCTGATATTTTGATAGGTATGTGGGGACTTAGTGGACTTTGCTTTTTGGATGATCAGGCTATCTGTTTCTCTGACATGGTTTCTCATCCATTAACACCCTTCATGCAAGTAACAAAATCACATTTCACAGTGACATGAATCTTTTTTCTCATGCAATTGAGAAATCCAGATCAGTTGGTTTCAGGCAAGATTTGATCTCGTGACTTGATTTTGTTACTACAGTCCTGTTTCTCTTTGCTTTCTCTCCTGCTTTATCAGCTTCATCCTGGAGTGGGTCCATATATTCTCATGTGGTCTAGTGCATATATTCCAGCTGTCAATGTTTCTAGTTTTGCAATGGAAAAATTATCTGCAGTCCTCAGAGTAACCCCTGAAAACAGAACAAAGGCCCAAAGGAGATGAAATGACCTCCCAATGTCATAAGAGTGACAAGATCCCAGGAGAGTCACCATTCAAAGTTGTGTTCTATTAGAACTAAATTATTGGACAAAAAAAAATTTTGGGTGAAGACAGACACAAACAAACCAAAACAATAATTATCATGATAGGGAAAACAGACAAAGGTACTGGAGAGCCATGACAAACTCAGAGACATCTGGTGGTGTGATGAGAGATTACATCCTTCTAGAGCTCACAGGAGCCTGGCATGGCTGCCCACAGAACTGGTGTCATCCGCTCTAGAAGCCAAATTGAGATTTGGTAATGGGCCACCATTGGCAATGACTCTAGGTTGCTGTCATCTCTCTGTAACAATGAAAAATGTGATGCAAGACTCCGTTCACACTAGTGGAAGTGTGCTTTGGGTTTCCCTCTGTGTTAGAGTTCTCTAGGAGAACGGATTAGAGTAGTTTACACAAAATGGTCTGTGTAGTCCAACCATGACTGTTTCACATGGATAGACCAACAGCCCAGTAGCTTTTCATTTTCTGAAGCTAAGTGTGTCAGCACTTCCAAGTTGGTGCTGAAGGCTTGGGGGATTCCAGGAGAGCTGCTTTTCCTCATCCCACATCAGAAGCTAGAAGTCACTGGGTTCTGATATCACCAAGGGAATGTCTCAGCAGCAATGGCAGCAGCAACAGCAGAGTAGCTGAACTTACCAGTAAGAAGCAAAGGCAAGGAGGCAAAAGGAAAAGCTTCCCCCTCAGACATCCTTATATCTGGGCAGCCACCCACACTGAGGGCAGAGTCATCACATTTCAATTATTGTAATCAAGACTGTCCTTCACAGGCGTTCTTAGAAATGAGTCTTAATCCACATAGTCCTTCACAGCTGTGTACTAGAGGATGAAGCGCTCTTAAATGATTTTGCATATAGTCTGACAACCGAGATTAACCATGGCACCTTCCTATAGACGTCATAGGCTGATCAAGATGGGGAGGGGCTGGAGAGATGGCTAAGCAGTTAAGAGTCTTCTCATAGAGGACTCGACTTTGGTTCCAAATTCTTATGTTTAGGGCTCAGGATCACCTGTAACTCCAGATACTGGGATCTGATGATCTGGTATCTTCTGGCTTTTGAAGGTACTTGTGACAGATAGACAGGCAGGCAATCAGGCAGGCAGGCAGATAGACAAACAGACACACACATACACACACAAAATCATCAGGAAGAACTTGGTGAAGCAGGAAGATATATAGTAAGTTGTCTGCCCATGTCCCCATTCTGTAGTTTGGCTATGGGACCCTCAAGTACAGAGGCCCCAAGATGCAAGCATTATCTCATTGTTGAAGGGACTCAGTTACCTATAGGACTCCTGCATTTGGAAGGGTAAAAATGTCTGTGAACAATCACAGCCCAACCAAAATGTGTGATTAACTCAGCTGTCACATAGAAGGGATGAAATTGGTAGGCTGGTGAAATGACTTAGCAGATAAAGGCCAGGCCTGGCCACCTTGGTACCCATGTGATGGAAAGATAACTGGGGTCTGATGATGTATCTTCTCACTTCTGAAGGTACTTGTGACAGACAGACAGACAGACACACACACATACATACACTCTTTCTCTAAAAAACATCAGGGAGAAGCTTGGATGCTGTTCTTTGACCTCCACACGTGTGTGGTGATATATGCACTTGTACACACACACACACACACACACACACATAGAGGCATACATGTATGTGTGCATACATGCACACACACTAAATAAATGAAAAGTGTAAAGAAAGAAAAACTCACTTTCTTGCTATTACTTCCATCGGAAATGTGTGTTCATGGTGCATTTATGGCAGTGTTTGAGTAACTGGTTTTAGTTGTGACTTGGATGCCATCATCTGAGTCCTGTCTGACATGAAGTTTGAAGTTTGGGGACATGCACTGCAGTTTTCTGTGTCTTTCATTCTCCAGTGCATTGTTTTCTAGAGTCTCTTAGCATATTGAAAACAAACAAACACATGACAAAAGTCAGAAGTAACTTTTTTTTCTTCAAGGCTTGTGTGGAATACAGACAGTCCCAGGGCACAGGATATGAGCAAGGTCATCAGCAGGTCACTCTCAGGGTGGGCCACCTGGCCTGTGATAATTAATACTCATTGTCAGCTTGATTGCGTGAAGATGTACCTGGAGATTAGTATCTCACAGCCCTGGGTGTGTCTGTGAGGGTGTTTCCAGAGGGAAGATGCTCCTCAATGGGGTAGGAGTGGGGGATGGGCCAGCACAGGTATCCTCTTTTCCTGCTTCCTGTCGCCATGATGTGAACAGCCTTCTCCCTCACCTTTGACTGCAGCCTTCATGTTCAGCTTGAGCTCAAGCCCCAAAGTGACAGAGCCAGCCAGCCACTGACTCCCTTCTGCTCTTTATGATTTACTGTTGTTTTGTTTTTGCATTTGAGAGTAACTAACACCTCAGTTCTGCCAGCGGCTGAGCTCCTTCTCCCTGTGTGTGACAGACAAGTTCCAGGGCCCTGGGACAGATCACTGTCCTCTGGGAGGCCCATGGCTGAGGAAGGTGTTGTTAGGAGTCAGTTCACAGGACCTTCGGATCCAAAGTACGGAGGCCATCTGGTGGTCCCCACTCCTGCGCAAGAGTCGTTCTTACGTATTAGTCATGACAGAAAACCTTTGCCACTTCAGGAATGTGGTCTCCTCTGCTGACTCCATCTTTGAATGTGTTCCAGAGAGCAGCTCAATCTTTCTCACTTGGTGTGAGGCAGAGGTGGCCAATGACTTTTGCTGTTGTGGGTGCAAAGGTGGCAAAGTAGTGGCCATGTAGTCAGGCACTCTAGGCACTGTGCTTGTCACTACAGGTGCCAGGATGGGTACAGGGTGACCTGGAGAGCACGTAGTGGGGATGGTGTCTGGCATCACCTAGGTACTGCCCCCTAAGTGGGATCATGTGACTAAGGGCTGGGGCTTACTAAGTAGCTCAGGGTGATAGGACCCTGACAGCCTTAAAACAAAATGATATATATATATTCCACAGAGCTCTTTTAAGCCACACAACAAGCCTGTGGCACAGGTTCCTAGGGAACCCTTTCCCCACTTAACCCCTGCAAGGTTCCTGACCCAGGTCCCTGTTACCATTTTGATGTTGAGTGCCCCCTCCACATGCATCAAAAACTTGGTCCCCAGCGGGGTGTGGTCACACAGGCCTGTAATCCCAGCACTCAGGGAGGCAAAAGCAGGCAGATCTCTTTGAGTTCAAGGCCAGCCTGGTCTACAAAGTAAGGCCAGGACAGCCATGGCTATACAGAGAAACCCTTTCCTGAAACAAAACAAAACAAGCAAACAAACAAAAACGGGATCTCCAGCCTGTGAAACTATTGGGAGGAGGTGGGCCTGGAAGGAGGGAGGAAGTGAGATTGGTGGGGTCGTGCCTTTTTACAGGGGATCCTGCGTTCTTCCCTCTTGAGTCTACTGGCTCCCTGTGTGGTACCCTTTTGCCATGACTGCTGATTCATAGTCCAGAAGCAATGGGACTGAGGCATTTGAAACCGAGGCAAAGCAGACTTTTCCTTCATGCTCTGTTGCAGTGAGGAACGCTGACTGTTATAGTCCCAGAGCCCCCAGAATCCAGCTGGCATCAACCTCAGGCCTGCAGATGGCCTCTGGGAGCTGACTCAAGGAAGGCTATTGTCCCGAAAGCCAGAGAAGGGACTGGGGTTACTCCAGGTGAGCTCTGCAGTGGGCATAGCCTGGTAGGTAGCAGAGGGAGACACCCCTACCTCCGGCCATCTCTGTGGGAGTAATGGACCTGCTTGGGATGTAGGACAGTTTGACTTGGGTCCCAAACACTGCAGTGCAAGGCCTTCTGTCATCACAACCCTTCTAGATCTTAAAGGGCCGAGTCTGAGGTGGCAATGGCTGGAAGGCTTGGGACAGCAAGCACTTCCAGAAAGAGGAGGCAGAAAGAGGAACTGGGCTGGCTGAATCCTACTGAAGCCCTAGGCCCCCTCATTGCTGTTCTGGGGATGAGAATACTTCTGTTTGCATCTCTCACATCTCCCCCTGTGGTTCAGCTGTAGGGTGATGAATGAAGAGAAACACACATCATTTCTTAACAAATCAAGGTCAAAAGTAAGCAGGGAAAGCCTGGACTGAAACCTCTGTCACTTTGGCCCAATGTTTTAACTGAAGGGAAGCAAGCTTGGAATTTATTGGGCATGCTGTTGTGTCTGTTCTCAGATGGCAGCAAGGAAGGTGGTTGGCTGCTTTAATCAAGATCGACTTTGGATGGCTCACTGGATGGCATGTGTGCAGGGGTACATATGTGTGTGTGCATGTGTCTGTGTCTGTCTGTGCCTACATGCCGCAGCATGTATGCAGAGGTCAGAGGACAACTCTAGCAGTGAGTTTTCTCCTAAAACTGTGGGTCCCAGGGATTGAACTCATGTCATAGGGCTTGGCAGCAGGTAACTCTACCTGCTGAGGTGTCTTGCTAGCCCGTGATTCTGATGTATGTTCTTAGTAACGATTTATAATAACACACCTTCAGTAGCTTGACGGTGAGGTATTGCGATGGATCTAGACACTTATCCTAGCAGCTGGGTCAACAGGAAGCCTCATGCCCTGAACTGCCCGCTCTCACTAGTCACACAGTCACAGCCTGCTTTCTTCTCTGTACTAGGAACAAGACATTTTGTCTAGTGCCCTAGGGAAGGGTAGATGAACCTGCTTTTGAAGGGTTTATTAAAAAAATGGGAGCACATTTAAAGCACCAGGGAATGCAATGTGCAACCCTCTCCCTGTTTGTATCTTCTTGTGTCTCGAGGGGAGCACCACTGACTTTTTGCTTCCTGCGCTGCGTTTGCAAATATGCCCCTTCTTGTTATTTTACAGGCTGCCTGCCAGCCCTTTGTAAATGATATCAGGGCACAGCATTTCTTTTTTATCTGTAGTTGCCTTCTTTGCTTAACCTTCTGCTAGGGAGTTCCACCCACAGGAGTCGTAGCTGGAGCATGCCTTGTCAACGCTGCCTGGTGGTTCTTTTTGCCGGCTCCCACTGATGGATGGTCAGCTGTTCTCCAGCTTCTGGCGGTTACAAACAAGGCTGTCATGGATATTTATGTGTATATCTTTGTGATCATGAGCCAGATTTGTGAGGCGTGCTTAACAAGGAATTGCTTTGGGATTGACGTATAAATCTTAAATTTTACTTAGAAGTAGCCAAATTGCTTTTGAGGTGGGTGGGTGTGGCAAGGAGCATTCCTACCCATGTGGGTGAGTCTCCTCTTTGCCCTTTCCTTGGCAAGACTTAGCATTTCAGATGTTTTTAGTATTTGTTAGTCTCAATATATTCTCTACCTGTGTATGGGTTGAATGAGAATGGCCTTCATAGGCTCATATATTTGAATGCTTTGTCCCCAGTTATTGGAACTATTTGGGAAGGATTAGGAGGTGTGGCCTTGTTGGAGATGGTGTGTCAATAGGGGTGGGCTTTGAGGTTTCAAAAGCTCACACCAGGCCCAGTCTCTCACACACTCTCTCTGCCTCCTGCTTGTTGATCAGGAAGTAAGCTCTCGGCTACTGTACCCCACCTACCATCCAGCTCCATGCCCACCGCACCCTGTGAAACTGTAAGCCCCACTAAACTCTTTCTTCTATAAGTTGCCTTGGCTGTGGTGTCTTCACAGCAATAGAAAAGTAACCAATACACTACATGAGGTCTTGATTCCCATTCCCTGCCTGCCACTGAGATGGACCACCTTTCACACATTTTTAAATTTATAATTGATTTTATCTGCTTGCTCTTTTGGGATGACTGGGCCTATTCTTTGTCCCATTTCATCTTTTCCTGTGCCCCAGTCTAATCTATTGTTTGATTTATGTATTGCAGATATGTTTTTCCTTCTATTCCTTTCTGTGTGGCACAGGGCTAAGAGTATGTACTTCAAAGCCATCCTGCCAGGATTAAATCATAGGTTGGGTACTTTCTCTGTGGCCTTGGCCAAACTAATTAATCTGTGAATAAGGCTGGGAAGGGAAAGAGATTTTTAATGTGTGAAGCAGCGTATTTGTCCTTTTCCTGTGCTATCACAGAACACCACAGCTTGAACAACTTATAAAGAATAGACATTTCTGTGGCTCACGGTTCTGCCATCTGGGGAAGGCAATATGAAGGTACTCACATCTGATAAGAGCTGTATCACCCATGGCTGAAGATGAAAGGCAAAGGCCAAGAGGGAGACAGAGAGGGAGAGAAAGAGAAAAGGGCTGAGCTCATCTTCAGTCAGAATCCCACTTCTGGGATAACTAAACCACTCCCTTGATATCCACATCAATGCATTCATGAGGCTAGAGGCCTCCTGATTTAAGTACGTTTGAAAGGTCCTGAAGCTCAACATTTGCATTTGGGTTAGATCTCCAGTGGGTGAACTGTGGGGGACACAGTTGAACTGTCCCAGATGGGGGTGAACTTCATCTGGTTCATCTAATGTGACCCTGCCCTGCAAGGTCACATGGGAGCCTGTACACAAGCAATGCTACCCTGTCCAAGTGAGCTGTGTCCTCTTTTGATGGGCTGGCAGGCACTGCTGCGCTTGGCTCTCAGCCTTCTACATAGCCCTCCCTTCAATCCCCAAGCTGCCTGAATAGAAAATGAAATCCCAGCCTCCCTCCAGGGGATGCCTGGGAATTGGAAGGCATCAGGCTCCTCCTCACAGCAAAAATAGAAGCTTTATTTGCTTTGGAGAAAATGAGAGTGAGAAGGGCATCCAGCAGAGGTGGCTGGGGAGGCTGCAGAGCCCTCACTGGTCAGGCACACCTTGAGGTTGGATGCAGCTGTGCTGATCTGCCAGCAAGCTGTCCCTTCCCTTTCATCCCGGCCTCCCACTAGCATCGCTTTTGGTCCATGATATCCACAGTCTTGGCATCCGAGGCCCAGTTTTTAATACCTCAGTGTTGAACTGTCTGTCCTCTGGCGAGGCTCCAGAAAACAGGATGAGTTTAATGTGGAGAAACATTGGGAAAATATGTCAGAGATTATAGGTTAGGCAGGCCTGCCAAGAAGGGTACAGAAAACCATGCTATGTCCCATGGTGGCATGGGCTGCACAAGGGCAGACTTACTGAAGAGCAAAGCACAGCTGAGGCAGGCGTCCACTAAGTTCCAGAAAAAGCTGTTAATAAAGCAGTCATGCCTTGCTCAGGACGTGTCCTGAGAAGTGCAGATCCTATACTAAGGTGCTGTGACATCATTGCAGGTGTCATCTCCATCCACTGTCATTTATGTGCCATTTGACATCACACGGATGCTGGGACACCATCGAGTGTATAATCTGGGTGTGTTGTCATCAATGTGGTGCCTTACTGACCAGCTCTTGTTATGCGCTGTGTGGCTGTGTTTGGGAGTGCCTTGGAGTGTCGTCTGTAGAAGCAGACACCGGGCGAGCCACAGAGTGAGGTCCGCAGTGCTGCCTCATGGGCACATTTCTGAGCCAGAAAGACTGGAGATTTGAGAGCAAGTTTTGGAGTATGGAACCAATAGAAATAGTTTACGTCTGTCCCCTCAACTCTGCCTTCAGGGTGGTACCAGGGATTCCACTAGAGGCACGGAAAGAACTAATCTGAGCCAGTGAAAACATCTCCCACACGGGTTCTGCTGTCAGATTGGGAGCAGGAAGCTAGAGGCTAGTAACTCAATGTCACCTGCTGACCTGGCCCATCGTCTCCAGACTTTGAGTAATATCCTTTCCCAAGTCTGAGGTCTGTAACCATTCTTATGATGACAGTTTGCACATTATTTTTAAGTCTCTTCAACAGCATAGTCGGAAGCACCTGCTGTAACAAGCAGTTGTTTTTGAAACTTTGAGATCATCAAAGCCTCCCTTTACATCCAGCCTGTTCCTGAAACATTTGCACAAATAAGAGTCTTGAGATTTGAGCTTTCTATTCTGAAGATTCAGCTTGCACAGGAGGAAAACAACACACTCTCATCTTTATAAATAGAGTTATTAGCACTGAAGACTTCGCAGTCAGCTTAGGAACTTGGTTATTCAGAATGTTAACATCTTATAAACAGTTCCCGGGCTTCCGCAGTTACCATCTCTCCTTCCCACTGGCTGTGAGGACCTAGGGACCCTTTCTGAGCTCAGCCTCTCTTTGCTTGTAGAAACACTGCTATGACCAACTCTTGGAGTTGTGCCTCTGGGCTCCTGTCTTTATTTGTCCTGAAAGATTCTTGCTCTGTCCACCTGAGCACTGTCTCTAGAGACAGTGTGACAGATACATACCCTGGGTTCTATAATAGCTAATGGACATCCATAGCCTGCAGAATGTCTGCTTTCTTCTCCTGAAAAGTCCCATCCTGGGTGTTATGTGGTTCTAGCCCCATCTGTGGGGTGCTAACCATCTTGTTTTGTTTTTCTCAGGGCAGTTTGGATGGGGTCTTCAGTACCAGGACATAGGAGACTGGCTACCTGTCCAGTGCTTGCTTCTGTCAGAGAGGCAGCTCTAGGGCAAGCAAGTTACCCAGGCAGTAGTCCTGAGGATGCAGACACCAGATTGGTGCCATGGAACGGGTAGGGGGTGTAGGAGGAAGCCTTGTCTCTGATGCTTCTGGACCAGTCCTTCTGACAAGGACTCCTTGAGCCATCTCAGGGCCTCTGCAGTATGTGGCCAGGGTCCTGTTCACAGATGTCTGCAGGATTACTACCCCTCTTTACACTGTGTTTATTCTCTGTCCCAAGCACAGGGTTCTAGCCATCCCCAGTCTGTGTGTCTAGCACCTAGCTCTTTACAATATGAAGTTTTCTAGTTAGCACAAGGAAGTTAATGCACAGCTCTGTGGTCAGCAGGGTATTAGAGGCAGCCAACTGGTCCTCTGCTTCTCTCTAATGGTGATTGCAGGGGTAGGTTTAGAGTTCTCAACTCTATGCAGTGAGTTGGATGTGTTCATGTCTCCATCTTCCTGGTTTCTTACTCCTTCCTGACTTTATGGAGCTGTAACACTTGCCTTAAATTTCCTAAGAAAATGCTTTCAAGGTTGCTTCTGGTGTGTGTGTGTGTGTGTGTGTGTGTGTGTGTCTGTGTGTCTGTGTGTGTGTGTGTCTGTGTCACCCCTGTGCATGCCTGAGCTTCTTCGATGGGGACCTTGGCTTTGGATTGATTGTTCAATGAGATACCCTGCCAGGGGTGGTAGTGGGGTTCTGATGACACACATACACACACACACACACACACGATCTGGGACCCCCCCATGATCCATCAGAACTAATCAGCAAATTCTGAGCCATGCCCTCTAAGGAATTTCTACTTCCAGAATGCCTGGAAACACAGCATTTCAAAGGCTGTATTTGACCACAGACTAACTTATTCCCAGAAACTTGCATGTTGAAAAGTACAGGACGAATGGCGTCAGTTGAACTGGTGTCTTATGAGAATGTTAATGAATCCTGGAAACTGACTGCCAGGATTCACAACAGTCATCTTCCGGTAAGAAACTGGGCCTCAGGAGTGCCATATGACAACAGAGAGCTGAAAGCTATTCATTGGATGTATTTTCTGTGTCTGTCCTACCGTAGACAGAACAATAGCCCAGAGTGCCTTTGCTTCTATGGTGCTTCCTAAGGCAAGGTACTCTGGGAGGCCCTGTACCCTGGAGAATCCTACAGTAGGCATGGGGCAGGAGGAATCTTCGGCTTGAATTTGCATGTCCTTTCATGAAAGCTGAGCTGCACAGTCAGCTCTCTCCCTCCCCCATCCAAAACCAAAGCCTCTGAGTGGGTAGAGCTCCTGGGGTGTAAAGTGTCTTAGTCCTGTGGGAAGACTTTCAGCCTGAAGGTTGCAGAGGACTGGGAAATTATTCTAAAGATGGCTTTGGGGGCTAGAGAATGAGAATCAGGTGCTGTCCTAATCACAAATGGCTAAGGGGGCCTGCCATGCCCACTTCTGGCAGGGGTGGGAGGCTGGGGGTGGGGGAAGAGGAAGGAGAGGGAGGGAGTTTGGTAATGGTAGGAACGGCTGGACACAACAGATGTGCAGAGAAGCCCAGGTAACCCCAGCAGGGCATGCTGTATTCCTGTGTCCTTTTTAGACACTGGCAAGCACTCGAATTTTCTGGTGACCCAGTTAACTACAGGGATGGCTACTGACTCTTTTGGCCTTCAATCGCCTTTCCCTCATCTCAAGAAGGTCCTGGGGACGGCGTGAGGAACTGGGGGTGGTTCGGGGTCTAAGTGGTAGGTGACCTTGCATTTGAATTAAAAGGCTGCTGGGAAACTGGAGAAGATAAACATGAAAAGAATGCAAATGAATTGCATCAGAGTGGACAGGAGCTCTGACTCCACATCCACCGGGGATGGCTGTATGGAGCCTATAAATAGATACTTAGAGCCTGGTTCTAAATTGAGCTCAGATGTGGGCCTGTTTCCTCGAATGGAAAAGTATTTGGGTAAGGTATAACACACACTACTGTTTCCATGCTGGAGGATTTTGTGCCTTCTTGGGACCTCTATGTGGAGCAGACGGGGGATGTGCTGCTCCAGATGAATGAGGCTCTGTCCTTCTCAGGGGCCTCAGGGAAGAGGAGAGCTGTAAAGACAGGCTCTCCAAGGAAGGAAGCACTAGCGGTTCTCTGAGGCCAGGGGAGTGAGTCCCTGGACAGGGTCTGGCTTTTCCCTGGTGGCCCTGGTCAGGAGCAGGGAGGAGAAGCTAGATCCAATGCACACAAGGACTTCCACAGGCCTGCAGTGAATTGGGATGGTGCCAGATGGTCTGGAATGGGAGGTGAGACACGTGCTCTCGGGAAGGAGCATAACCTATGTAGTGGGATGAAGATGCTATTTCCCAGCCAATCTTCCTGGAGGCTGCATTACTCCATTTTTCTGTTAGGCTAAATGACACCTACCGATGGGTACTTTGGGGAAAGGGGTACTTTATTTTGGTCTTCGGTTCTGGAGGCCCAGGGTTAGGAGCTGCACATTGGGATGGCCTCCTGCTGGCAGCAGCTCAGGGGTGCGTGCAAGGCCTCAAATGGTGAACAAAAGAGCAAGAGTGCTTGTGTGTTCAGATTTCTCTCCCTCTTCTGATAAGGCCACCAGTTCAAGTTGTGGAAGCTCAAGATGGCCAGTCCTATCCTGATCACCTCCCTCCAAGCACCAGGGTCAGCGTAAATTCTCATCTCTAAATATCTCACAGCAGGAACTAAACTCCAATAGTAGTCTTACAAAGGACAAGCCATTTTCAGACTTCAGCACTGGTTTACTAGCTTGGGGCCACAGAGCCACGTCCTAACCAGTCGAGGGGCAGTGCCCTTTCCAGATGTGCAAGTAAAGTGTTTTGCCCACGAAACTGTACCGTGTATGCTATGCACTAACTTGGTAATTAATTGGTTTTGAAGGTTCTCAGGCGGGAAGCTTGTGCTGTGCACTAGGGCATCTGTTTGATGTGAGTGTGGCTGCAGGTGCTATTGGGGGGAGAGGGGGTTGTTGGATGTCACCTTCTCAACTGCCTTTCAAGCAGCTCTTTTCTCTCTTGCCTTAATTTCTTAATGTGTATATATACACACACATATATACATTCTACTTTCTCCCTCTTGCTCCCTCCCCACTGGTGTGTGTGTGTGTGTGTGTGTGTGTGCAGGCCAGAGGTGAATGTTGAGTGTCAGTCCATAGGTGCCACCTACCATGCTTTTTGAGACAAGGTCTTTCACTGGCTGAGTTTCAGGGATCTTACTTCCACCTCCTCAGTGCTGGGTTTACGAGCACAGTTGGCTGTGTTTTGTTTTTTATTTTTCGTTTTTTTAAATGTGGGTTCCGGGGATGGACCTTGGCTCCTCATGCCTGTGCTGTCATTAAGCACTTGGCCGGATGTTCTATCTCCCCAGCCTCGATAGTTGTTTTTCTCCACATTCATTCGGATGCTGTTGCAGGCCTTTGTTGATGCCCACACAGGAGGCAAGCAGCTCATACTGACTATACTTTGGGAAGTGAGTACATGGTTGAATCGCTCACTTGAGTGTGATAAAGAGGCCACTCCAGAGAGCCAGAAACTGTAAGGCACTGAGACTCTATATATGCATCAGACCTCTGGGAAGGACTTGGGCAGCTCTGGGAATACCAGCCCTTGCTACTCTGTTGAGGGCACAGATGTTAAGGGTCTGCAGGTCCCTTACCAGTCTTTTAGAGGATTCATTTCTGTCTGGGTGTGGGGCATTTGCACAGGCTAGGTTGGGGCAGATGAAATTGTCCAATGGTAGGAGGACCTGCTGCTAAGAATGTCCGCCCAGGCATCTGAGAGTGACCATCTGGCTTTATTGGAAATGTGATAGTGCAAGTCCAGATTGGGCCTTTGTCACTGAGTAGAAGCCACTGTCTGCTTATGTCAGTAGAAAGACTCCTTTCCTTCTCCCCAGTAAAGCCACGCACTGTGACCTCGGATCCCTCAGCAGGTAGAAGGTGAATTGTCCTTCCAGTGTAGCTGCCTGTGAAGCCTCTGCCCTGGGCTTTCTACCTTGGAAGGCCTCAGGAGGAAGCCTTTTAAAAGGTAGCAGGGCAGCTGGGAGATGACTCAGTCTAGCCAGCTAGTGAAGACAGTTCAGAGACTGTCTTAAAAAGTAAGAAGAGCAACTGAGGAAGACACTTGATGGTGGCTTTTGACCTTCACATGCATGCACACACACACACACACGTGCACACACACACACACACACACACACACACACACACACAGAACTCACCACACAGAATAAAAAGAAACAGAAAATCCTTTATAATTTCATCCTGTTTTAGCTGTAGCATATGGAGAAGGAGATTGCACTCAGTTTTGAGGACAGATAAACCATTCTTTCCTTCCTGATCCTACTCAAGGTCTGGTCTTGAATCCCTCAAGACTGTTGGCTCTCCTCCTCAGCTTTCATTTGTAAAGTGGTCTCTGTTTAGGGGAAGCTGGGGGGGGGTTCTCCTTTGGTTTCTTAATGAACAATCATGGCCAGGAGGGAGAGCTGAGACCCCTGAGAGAGAAAGCGATGTCCCTTCCTTAATAACTCTTCATTGTCCTCCAAACCTCACATGGACCACAGCCTTCTTTGAAAGTGTCTCAGAACAAGGGTTCTGCAACCACTGGGGTCAAGCTTTGTTGTGGGAAAATGCATATTCATGAGGTCTTTGAAGCACTTCATTAATATGCAGGTAGTTTCTCCTTCTAGCATGGTACATAAGCCATCATTATTTGCCCAACACATTTTTCTTAAGGCAATAATTATGCAATGAAGTGCCTAAAGAAACATTTTAATTATTTGTTTAGGTTACTTTCTCTCTTCTTTTTGGAATTATAATGCGTTCACTTTTGCAAGTGATTCAGGAGCTCTCATTTAAACTTGTATGCGCAGAAGAGCAATATGTAAGCACCATCGTCATTTCTAGAATTAAGTCATTTCTTCTATTCCTTCTGCTTTATTCCAGGAAGACTGGATCACCAGGAGGGTTTTCAAGACATTGTCAAGGCACTCATTTTTGGTAAGAAATCAGAGGTGGTCCTGTACAGAGCCAGGTGGTCTTATGTGGAGTAAAAGCTGTCTTGCTTGGAATTTCTTCTTACTTCTGCCATATAGAAACTGGGATTGCTTCAGCAGAGGGACAGTATAGGGCAGGCAGACCAGGGCCATGTGAATTTCCAGGGACATGCATGGGTATAGATAGTCCTGAGCACGGACCTTTGAAGCTGGTGTTTGACTACCGAGGAGAAGACAGAGCCTGGGCTCACCACTGGTCATTTACTTTGTCTGCAACTAGTCTTCGCCCGCCCCCGCCCCCCCCCCCACATAGCAGTATGTACTTTTTTTTTTCCCTTTCTCTCTCAGATTAGTGTTCTGAGTACTTGTCTGCCTGGAGAATCCCGTGTATTAAAGGTTGAGATTAGCAGCAGACCGTTCAGTATCCAACACAGACAACTGCTGTAGGTTGAGTGTCCTCAGTCTGAAAATTAGACATCCCAAATCATGTTGAATCAAGTTAGCTTTTTGAACATTAATGAGCAAGGACCCATTGTCAATCTCCAACATTCCAAACAAACGATAAAAACAAAGCCTTCAAACAAAACAAAAATAAAACATCAATAACATACAAAGCAAACAATCTGGCAAACATTTCTAAGTCTAAAGACTCCGAAACCCTAAGCACTTCTGGTCCTGGGCATTTGGATAAAGTTTCCTTGGGCGTTTGGATAAAGATTCCTTAACCTCTAGTGTGCTTTGAGAAGCCAGCCATTGGGAAATGCTAGGAAGCCAAGCACAAAACATCCGATTTAGATCAGAAAGTGGCCAGGTGGTTCCAGGTTGTCATCTGCCTGTGATTGCCCTGTAGGACTCACAGGACATCACTTGAGGCCAGCCATTTGTTTGCAGAGGAGAAGGTGGAGGGGTGGGTTCTGGGTTACATGGGAACTAGCATATCTTCCTGGGCCAGAGCCGCACCATCTGGCCTGGTGGTGGGGAACCTGCTGGATGGGTTGGGGAGTGGTTAGGGAGGGGGAAGCCGAGGTGAGGGTTGTTAAGGTTAGGATCTGAGCATTACACTGTCTCTGTGTCCTGATGTAGAGCCAGTCAGAGGCTCTACTCAGTTCTATGACTCCCCCCTGGATTCATGAGAAGAAAAAAGACACCGGACTAGGATGGAGTACCCATGCCGTGCTGCTCCTAGGGAGGTGATGGCCAGTGGTATTCAGGAGAGGGAAACTTTGGATGCCCTATGTGGGGAAGCTGTGTAGCAGTCCTGAGGATGAAGAAGACTTTCTGGGGCACGAGTTGGATCTTGGAGGTCAAGTCCACACTCAGAAGCACCGTTTTGCCTTGCTCTGGGTAGCAGAAGTCCATGGGTTGTAAACTCTGATGTTTGTTTGTGTGTTTGTTTTGTAAAGTGAAATGGTTCTATCCATTTCACTTTCTAATGTCTACCTTGTGTCTGAGGGGCGACTTCTAATTCCTGTGCACAGGCAGGAATTCCTATGCAGCACACTGGCAGTCTTCTTGCCACGAATGTCGTGGATGGATTGCGTAGCAGCTCTTGACTGTGGCATATTCATACGCAGTTAGGAGTTGTAGAAGGTTCTTACCCTTTCTGGGGGGCAAGGCTTGTTGTTCTGTAGCTTCTAATGGGTCCTGGCTGAGTGTTTCTGAACTGGTTCTCTGTCATCAGTTTTTAGATACTCTGAAGATTTACTCTGTGCTCTCCATAGGCTTTGTCCATCTCATTATATTTCCTGTGAAGAGTTGTGCATATATTTCACCCTTAATCTCAAGGGATGAACCCACCTTTCTCAACTCTGAAAATGTTAGAGCATCTAAGGGACAGGTTCTGTAAAGGGACCAGGTTTTATTTGTGACTTGTGGGGAGGACAGCTTGTGAAATGTGTCCTCAATAATGAGGATGTAGCCTCGTGAATTAGAGTGAAATTCTAATCCTTTGGAGCCTAGGCTGTACAACCAGTTCATCCCTTCCATCCTCCAGGAACTAGCCACTGTGAAATTGGTTCCTTAAAGTCTTTCAGAATGAGTTCCAGAAATGTTGCCATCTGTTGGAGCCATGGGGGTAGCTCAATTTAAACCTCCAAAGTAGAAGGCTCCCCAACTCCCAAGCCTGTGAAAAAGCCTGATGCGATTTTATGTGTCCTGAAATACCGACAGAGGATCTGCACCAAATGCAATAGCCAAGGCCCCTCCCAAGCGCTCTTACTATCTGAAAGTGTGATAACCAGTCATTTAGTGAATGTGCACATCACCATTCCCTACAGTGTCCCCAAAGAAAAGCACATTCCTTCTTAGAAAGAAAAGTGGTGATGAAAAGGATATTTTTAAATGTCAATTATGCCAGAATGAATCTCTGCTTGGAGAGCTGCAAAGAGAAGCAAAGGCCTGGCTGTATATCTTTTTCCACTGCAAATGGAGCCATTTTATTCTAATACCCATGATATGCCTGGTGCCTTCTAGTAGAATTACTTGATAAATGTGCTCCTACTTTCAATGAGAGCCTTTCCTGTTTTGGCCTAGAATCAATTTGTAATCCTCATTATTCTGTGCATGGATAATGGGTCTCTACTTATAGAAAGCACAGCGAGTAAGATCGTAAAGTCAGTGGTTACCTGCAGAATCCCTGAGAAGTAAGCAAACTGCTCACAGTATATGGGACGAGGTGTTGCTGCAATCATGAAGATGGCTGGCTGGTAGACCCAAAGCTGCTCCTGACCCGGCAGACATGTGTCAATGCTAAGTGAAATCTTGCCAGCTGTGTTTGAAAACACACACACACACACACATAGCCAGAGCACCATGAGAGCGGCATTAGGCTAGGGCTGTGGGTTCCTGATGGGGTGGCGCTATGATTTAGACTGTGGTATTTGTGTGGAGACAGAGGCACAGGTGACTCACAAAGTGACTCCTATGTTAAGACTTCCTGCGTAGGGACCTGGGTGAGGGCTGAGCTGTGTTCCAGTCCCAGTGGAAATGGTTCCGACAGGTATTTTCCCTAGTCTTATGACAAGATGCCCATCTTGGTTACTTTTCTGTTGTTGTGACAAAACACCATGAGCAAGGCGACATGTAAAAGAGAGCATTTAATTAGGCTCACAGTTTCAGAGGGTTAGAGCTTAAGACTTGGAGAATAAGGGATGGCTGAGAGCTCACGTTGATCCATAGGCATGACTAATTAGAAATGATGTGCGCTTTTGAGACTTCAGGGCTCACTCCAGGTGAGACACCTCCTCCAACAAAGTCATACTTCCTAATCCTTTCCAAACAGTTCTACCAACTATGGACCAGGTATTCAAACATATGAGCCTATGAGAGCGATTCTTATTCAATCCACCACAATACCTGGATAAAAACCCTTGATGGAGGAAGAATTTATTTAAGCTCATGGTTTCAGAGGCTTCTGTTCATCATGGTGGGCATGTGAGGGAGGGCGTGACAGATCTGTGGAGGTATGGGAAGGCATGCTAGTCTCATTCATATTATGGTGTCCATAGAGGAGAGAAAGGATCCGAAGCATGAGTTTAACCTCCAGAGGCCTGTCTTTAGTGTCATTCTAGTCTTCCAACTAGACTCCAGATTCCTAAGATTTCTACCACTTTCTAAAACAGTGACTCTAGCTAGAGGCCAAGCATCATATTTAAGCCATGACACATAGGACAACTGATTGGTTATATAGCAGATGATAAAGTGAGATCTCGTGTTATAGTTCACATGAGCAGATGCCCATGGATGAGAAAACCTGTGGATGAAGAAGAAAAGTTTAAAGTACGTGGAAGACATTTTCTCTCTGTCTCTCTAAAAAGAACAATTAATTACATGTCAGTAAACACTTTAAAGAGAGCCAAGTTGCAGCAGTCATAATGGATTACTGTAAGAGATTAGCTTTTTGTCTGTATTAAGAGTTCTTTTAAATCAATAAGAAAAAAGATAACAGAATTGAAAAATGGGCAAATATCATGAAAAAAAGATTAAATGGCTTACAGACAAATGAACACTTCTCATCTTCAATTGGAAGACTGCCACATTAGACAGTGAGATACCATTTCACCCCCATATTTTGGCAGATTAGGGCAAATCAAGGATGTGATGAGCAAGAGAGGTTTTCATGCCTTACTAATTGAGGGCAGATTGTTTAAAAGTCCCTTCAGAGAGCAACTGCACAGTTTATTAAAAGAACAGAATAGGGAACCCTGTGACCTAACCATTCCACTCTTAGGTATATATGCTTTTTGTTGGCCATGAATTAGTCAAAGTTTTTCACAAAACCAGAAGTCATAGGGTCAATCTCAGGATCTGTCAATCCTGTGTGTCTTAGGACTCATTATTGATGAGTTTATTTTATTACAGTTATTGGCTCACATGAAACAAGGTCCTGTGTTCCACCCTTTACAAACTGGAGATCCAGCAGAGCCTGTTGGCACACAGTCCCAAGAGCTAGACTGTTGAGCTCAGCTTCCTGCCCAGGCCCAACAGCCTCATAGCACAGAGGCCAGGGCACGGATGCTTCTCAAGCAGTCAGTCAGAGAGCAGTTTCTTTCACCTCTTTGTTCTAGTCAGGCCCTCCCTGGATTGTTGGATGTTCCCTGATGCTGGAAGGACCATCTGCTTTACAACCAGGCCACCAGTTCAAATGAACATCTTCCAGAAATACTGAAAGAAAGGTAGCCAGAACTCATTATGGTTAGCTAGGTGTGGCCCGTTCAAGCTGACACAGAAATAGCCATAGGTCACAATGAACATTTTTTGAAATAAATTAACACATAATAGAAGATACTCGGGCCCTTTCTGCATAGGAGAGAATGTCTTACTGGTGTTGTGGGTCTCATGATTCGGGAAACACGTAAACACATACATGAGACTGTGTGTGCATGTGTGCCCCTTCCCCACACACAAACACAAAAGAGAGGTTGTGTTTTCACTTCGCCCAACTCTTTCATGTGTGTCCTTTGTGCCACCTTGTTTTATTTGCTAGTGGACCCACTAACTGTCTGACTTTCTGGCCTCATCTTTTCACACACACTTCTGTGTTTGTCTCTTCTCTGAGGTATAGAGATTTCTCACGAGCCAGGCTGTCCTCACTGGCCTGGCCCAATGTTTTCAGTTGCTACATTGCAGGCTGCTTTGGGCCATGTGTAGCTCATCCATCTCTTATGCACTTCCGAACTTCTCCCCCAACAAGGCTCCCAACTCTCCCTTGTGGGTGTCTGCTGGAAGTCTGAGCCACAGTCTGGCCTTCTGTTGGTGTTCTGCTGCTGATCTCTAACACTGGTGTAGACTCCTACAGCCACTGGTACATGTCTTTAGCTCAGGGCTTCATGGGTAATGGATGCTCTGGAAGCATGGAGCCATTATTTAATTCTAGTTTCTTAGAATTAAGAATTCAATTAGAATTCAAGAGTTGCGGGTCAGGTGGGGTTTGCGGCTGATGGATGCTTTCTGAAACGGGCTGTCCTCTGGAGGAGGCATAAAGGAGACTCGACACTGGCCCTGATTATTTGTTCTCAGATTCAGAATGCGTTTTCAAATATTTGGAAACTTCTACAGTGACACTGACTTTTTTTTTTAAGTTGCATCAAGAGAGAGAGAAAAAAATCAACCACATCCCCTTTAAAAAAGATGAAAAATGTGTTAAGAAAATAGCACAGGGGACTGCAACTAGGTTGAGCTCAACATAATTAGTGTGATTAAATTGAAGGAAGTCGGCCTTTTCTGTATGTAATTTTTTATTAATGACATTCAGATTGGGTTAATTATGTCCAATTCTAATTAATGACGGCAGTGTGCAAGCAGGCTTTCCCAAACTGTGTTCTGTCGAGTCCCGTGTGACGATCCTGAATGTCGTCCACATATCCCCAGCTGGACAGTCCCCAAGGGCCATGTTAATAATAAAGGCCTTGGGAAGTTCTGTGGGGAAGAAAGCTATTTAACTCGATCAAGCACACCTCTTCCAGCTCGTTCTCACTGCACGTGCTGTCATGGAATTGGTAAGCTGGTACCTGTGCTTGAACTAGTAGGTAATGACAGATACCCCGGTGAAGACAGCCACCATTTCCCCGTGGGAGTGCCAGCAGTTCAGTTTTGGAATGAGCTGGAAGGTGGGATTCTTGGTTTGCCAGTCAAGACTCAGGCACCTGCGCAGCAGGGATAGAGGAAGCAGCTTATGTGGTGGTGCAGTCTGCATTGGCAGGCCTGAAATCCACAGGGCAGGCAGTGAAGAAGGGTGGCTGGAACTTTCTGCAAGGGCAATGCTGCAGGCTAGAGGCAGAACGTCTTTCTAAAGGATGACTCAGCTCTGACTTAGTGTGGGTCTGTGAATTGGAGTGGTGCTACTTGGGAAGGATTGGGAGGTGTGGCTTTTGTTGGAGTAGATGTGCCCTTGTTGAAGGAAGTGTGTTACCAGGGACGCCATTTGAGGTTTCAAAAGCCTAAGCCAGGTCCAGGAGCTCTCCCTTCCTGCTGCCTGAGGACCCAAATGTAGAACTCTAAGCATCGTCTCCAGCACCAGACCTCCCTGGATGCCACCATGCTTCCTGCCATGCTGATCATGGACTAACCCTCTGAAATTGTAAGCAAGCCTCCAATTATGTATATTCTCTTATAGTAGTATGGTGTTTCTTTATAGCAATAGAACAGTGAATAAGAAGTTGATACAAGGGAGCGAGCAGCGTATTGCTATGACAGTTCTGACCATGCTGCTTGTTGGCAGAGTGTGGATTTGGGGACTCTGGATTAGGAAGGCTGTTGACCACTTTAGGTGGAGCACAATGGGTCATACTCATAGGAGCATGGAAGACAGTGTGCCGAGAGCAATGTAGATTATGGCAGCCTGGATCAAGAGTTTTCAGAAGGGAATAATATTAGTAAGTGGCCCAGAGACCATTTTGTGATAGTTTGGCAAAGAATGTGGCTACTTTTTGCCCTGTTCTAAAATCCCTGAAGCTAAGTTGAAGAGTAGCTGATTAATGGCTGTACAAAGAGATTTTAAGACAGTCTAGTATTGACTGTGTGGGATGGTTATTCATGCTTGTGCAAATCTATAATGAAAAGGAGCAAGGCAAGCAAGGAAAAAATACAAGATGTGCAGCTTGAGGAGAGAAGGAACACTAGGAAGTGAAGTGAAGCTAAGTCCAGGGCTCAAGATCAAAAGTTTAAAGAAATGTCTGATGCTAAGTGGAATAAAGAGTGAAGTCAGGGTGAGACCCACCTGGCTGGAAAGGAATTAAAGCTCCAGCAGCGAGGGAAGCCAGCACAATGCATTCTGTCTCAAATCCTAAAAGTCTCCGTCTTTACCAATCCCGACACCACTGAAAGTCCAAAGTCTCTTTTGAGACTATTGTAGTTTGGTTTCTGTAGCTGTGATAAAACACTCCCAACGGAAAGCAACTCAGTGAGGAAAAGGGCTCATTTCATCTTCTACTTTCCAGTTCATTATTGAAGGAAGCCAGGGCAGGAACTCGAGGCAGGAGCTTGAAGCAGAAACCGTGGAGGAGAACTGACTGCTTACCGGCTTACTCCTAGCTTACATTCAGACACAGTTCTTTTTTTTTTCAGTTATTTTATTAGTTTGTAATAATATATAAACAATTGTAAATGCTTCATGAGAACTTAGAGTCCGATTTTCAATGTTTTTATATTATTAAATTAAAAAATATTTTATATTATTAAATGTATTATATTATTATATTATATTATAAACTTTGACAAAATTTATTGATTGTATGATTCAAATATTTTTAAACTTTTAATTTATTAATTATAGTTTATTCACTTTGTATCCCAGGTGTAGCTCCCTTCCCCATTGCCTCCCAATTCCACCCTCCCTCCCTCCCTCTTTCTTCTCCTATGCCCCTCCCCGAGTCCAATGATAGGGGAGGTCCTCCTCTCCTTCCATCTGACCATTGTCTGTCAGGTCTCATCAGGACTGGCTTCTTTGCAGACACCCTTCTTATATAGCCTGGGTCTGCTTGTCTAGAAATGGTACAGTACCGCCCACAGTGGGTTGGGCCCTCCCACATCAGTGAGCAATCGAGAACATGCCCTACGGACATACATGCCCACTCACAGATGAATCTGATGGAGGCCATTCTTCAGTTGAGACTCTCCCTTCCCAGGTGTGTCAAGTTGACAACCAAGAATAACCTCCATGGAAACTGAAGACAATCTCTTAGCTGTGAGCCCTTATAAAACAACAACAAAGACAAGTTACGTACGTTCAACTCATAATAGCATAAAGATTACCACTCAAAATAAGAATGGGAGCATAGCAAAGAAAGGTCAGTCCATAGCAAGAGCAAGAAGTAGCAGGGCAAATGTCAAATCCCACAGCTTCATGTCCAGCATCTGGGGCAGCTGGTGAAGGCCCTCTGTGCTACAACTGCAGTGGGATACCCTGCCTTCCCCCAGCCCTGCTGGCTACAGTACAAGAAACCTATCTCTTGGGACGGATTCACTATATGCTTGAAAGTTTCCTCTGAGGACTTCGATGGTCCTGGCATCATCAACCTTGTGGGGTCTCCCCTGCAATTTAGGTTTTCCCTTTCCGGCTTCGTGCAGGGGCTTCTCGGGGTCTCCTTGCAGAGAACCTGGCACTGCTACATATTGCCTGGTTTCAATGACTTTCTGGAAAATTTGGTGCAAGCCTCCATTACTCTTAAGCCCCTGTTACCCCCATCACCACATAGATGACAGTTCTGCTGCCAGCTCACGACGTAGCCCAACCCTTTGGACAACAGTTGCAGCAGCCTGTGTGTTTGACATTGACCCGATGGAAACAGTTGACCTATGTGCTTCCATTTAGACAGGGAGCCCCATAAAGTGGCATATTCTTAGTTCAGGTTCTCCTTTAAATTAGTTGTCATTTCACAAGAAGGACCGTTTAATGGGTAAAGTCTTGCCCTCAGGATATCTTTCCCTTTGTCCCAGTGTAGAATAAGGAGTGTTCTATTTTTAGCGAGGCTAATTGAACTAATGCTTACAACCGGCCTTGATTGCAACTGTAAACTTCCATTTCGAACTGTACACTTAAATCTCCGTTCCGCCTGCTCTCCCTCATGGTAAAACCTGATGAATTCAGTGGGTAGTGACGGTGCCACAGGGTAAATGCTTTCCTGTTTCAGACGTTTCTCTACCAAACAAAATGAAGTGAGATTCTTTTCCAGCATTAATGGCCTCTATTCCCCACTCCCGAGAGAGTCCTGATTGCCTTCTCAGACCTTATGATCTAGACCCCCACCGTCAACGTTCGCCTTGGCATCATTTTCTTTGGCCTCCCACTGGAATGGCTCACTTTAACTGTTGAAAGCACTCTAGAGATTTTCTGGTCCAAAGTTCCAAAGTCTTCGACATTCTTCCTACAAACCAGCTCTGAAGGCCCAAGAACCACATGGTCAGGTCTGTCATGGTAACTGCAGCACTCTTGGTACCCGTTTCCCATATTCGTTCCCTTTTGAATTATTGCGGCAAAAGGAACTTGAGAAAGGAAGCAAGGGTTTATTTTCACTTAAAGTTGGAGGGTACGGCCTGTGGTGGAGAAGTTGCGCAACAGTAGCAGGAATGTGCATGTGGGACCCCTCATGTGTTGGCAGATTACGAAGCAGGGAGTGGCCAGGCTATCGTAGCTCAGTGACTACCCCCAGTGAGCAGCTTGCCGCGGTAAGGTTCTACCCCCTCAATGGTTCCATAGCTTTCCAGGCAGTGTTACCAGCTGGGAGCCAAGTGTTTAAATACATGGCTCCATGGGGAGCAGTTCCCACTCAAGCCACATCAGCCAACCCCATCCAGAGGTTACTAGAATCCTCTCACCATGTATGTTTGATGAATTTTGAATTTTAAAATAAAGGATGCACTATTTTGAGACAGCCTTTTCCACCCCATGTTGTGTTTCTGAGTTGTTCCCTGGTATCCAGTGTGACTATCATTTTCTGACTGTTGCCATTCTAAGTTTACATGGTAGATACACAAGAGCTTTCTTCATTTGATGGACACAGGACCCTTTTTCATTCTGTGGTCATTATTGCTTCTAGGAATATCCTTACATGTTGGGTACTCATGATTGCATTTCTAAGGTGTGGCTCTCCGGAGAGCAAATGGTATGGCTGTGGGATCTGGGAGTGCTTGTGTTTCCGTGAACAGGACTAATCAATTTTCTGAAGTGGTTGTTCCAGATTCCATTTCCAGCTGTAAGAGTAAGAGCTGAGTTTGCTTCACATCTTGCTACTAATTGCTCTTGTCGGTTTTAATTTTATATCTGGCAGATGTATAGCGAGATCCTGTAGCTTAAATTTGCATTTCACAGAATACTAATGAAGTTCAATATCCTTTTAGAACTTCATTGTTTTTGGAAATCTTACCTGAAGTTACTATGCAGGTACTTTGCTCACTTTCCTGCTGGCTTTTCTCTTATGTCACTTTGTTGGAGTTCATATATTCAATATGTTTAGCCTATGATATG
Source organism: Pachyuromys duprasi (assembly GCA_028658305.1). Classification (NCBI taxonomy): domain Eukaryota; kingdom Metazoa; phylum Chordata; class Mammalia; order Rodentia; family Muridae; genus Pachyuromys; species Pachyuromys duprasi. Next base: position 43,119,229 of record CM053758.1, read on the forward strand.
GATGTGATTGTGTGTGTGTGTGGTATTTTGGTATATTTCTCCAACACATATACACACACACAAATATATATATATATATGTTCTTAGATGCTTTCTGTCTTGGTTTCAGTGGTAGCTTTTGATGAAGGGAAAGCCAAGTTATCAGCCTTATCATATAAGTTGGTGTAGTAATGACCCATTAAGGATATTGATACACACTCCAAAAACTTAAAAGCACTCTGCCGTTAACTTCTTTTTGAAATTAATTAATTAATGTGTATGGGTGTTTTGCCTTCATGCACATCCACATGGAGGACAGAAGAAGGCCAGGTGCCCTGAGACTGCAGATGTAGTCAGTTGTGAGCCACCATGTAGGTGCTGGAAATCAAACCTAGACCCTCTGGAAAAATAGCCAGTGTTACTAACCTCTGGGCCGTCTCCTCAGCCCCTGTAGTTAAAAGTCTGAAGCTTCACTGTTTTAACTTTCACTTTGAGATGCTGTTCTGACTGTTTTGAGTTAAAGTAGATGCCAAGATTGCTCTCCCTTTCACGGGTGACTAGAGGACCCAGCATCATTAATCAGCACCTTTCATAGCTCCCTACAGTAAAGTGTCTGATTCCATTTCTGATGTTTGAGCTGACGTTTGAGGTCTGGCAGTTTTCAGACTTCATTCTCATTCTCCTTCTGCCTCAGAGCTGGCCATCCTAAGAAGGGCCAAACACCATCACAGTTGGCACTGGTCACAACTTCAAACCATGTGAGCCCTGTTGCTGTACACAGACTTCTCCAAGGCCCGGTTCCTTAGCCTTCAAGGCCCCTCCCACTTTCTTCCATGCCACTGGTATCATGTGTGAACCAACTTTCATGGCTGCCTTGTTCTCCTCTCGGCCGTGTGTGACATCCATCACCAGTCTTATGTCTGAATTGAAGTGTAGGGGGCCGATTGCACCCCTGTTGCCTTGATCTCAACACTGTGGTGGCACATTTTCACAAACACAATCACGGCGAGCATTCCACCCCACTGGCCTATTTGCCAGCGTGTGGACACAGCAGCATCTTGATCGCCTCACTTTTACAAAATGCACTTACCGCCGTGTTTACTCCTCCGGCTGTGCTCTTGAAGAGTGTCTTACTGCATTTATCCCTCGCATTGCCACGTAAAACTTAGATTCATTCTCTCAATTTCCACATGAACACTTGTTCCTAAACATGAATGCTGCAGATGTTTTGAGGAGCTCCTTTGAGGTACAGCTCCCTCTATAAGTTGACAAGAGTATAAAGCGGATTGGAAGTCTTCCAATCCATGAATATTTACTCTCCCTTCATTGTGCTCTACCTTCGTCTTCTTTTTTTTTGTAATTTTGTGTATAGAACACCTTTTTAATTGAGCGTTGACGTTGTTGTAAGTGTATTTTAAAATTGTTATAATTGATTTCACAACTCTGTATAAACATGTTTTTCATGTATTTTCATTATATCCAGAATCCCTGCTAAACTTGGCTAACATTTATGGCAGTTACTTGTAAGCTATTTTAGATTTTAATGGCCATGAAGCCATATTGTCTATGACCAGTAAGAGTGCCCCCTTTGGTTCCTACTGAAAAAATCCCTGTTTGGTGATTTCTCTCTTAGGGGAAAATTCTTCAGTCATTTCCTTTCAAAAGTTGTGATTATGTATCCTATTTTCCTTTAAATTTTTTTGAAGTACCCTGAACAATTCAGAATATTACCTTCTGTTCCGAGTTTGCTACTGGTTTTTATCGATAGAGAGTGTAAAGTTTTCTGAAATAGTCTTTCTTGTATCTGATGACATCAGAAAATGTTTCCCTGGTAGTTCATTGATGAAGTGACTTATATGACTCATTTTTAAATATTAAGCTAACCTGGGTCCAATCCAACCAGGTATACTATGATGTCTTTATATGTATCTCCTTTTAATTCGCTACATTTTGTTAATATTTTTATTTGTAATTGTGTTCAGAAGTGATCTGCTATGATGATTTTTTTTTTTTTACTGCAGTGTTAAGGCCTGTGTTTGGGATCTGGGTAATAGATGTCCCATAAAGTATTTAGAGTTTGGGAAATACTGGCTTTTGTCTGCTTTTAGTGGGCTGACTGTCTTAGTTTGCTTTCCATCGCTGTGCTACCTACCGTGACCGAAGACAACTTGAGGAGGAAAGAGGTTATTTCATCTTTCACTTCTAGAGGACTGTTCTTTATTGATGGAAGTGAGGGCAGGAAATCAAGGCAGGAACTTAAGCAAAGGCCGCGGAGGAGTGCTGCTTACGGGCTTGTTCTGTGCTTACTCTGCTGCTCTCATTTCTGGGCAGGACTTCTGCCCAGTAAAGCACCGCCCACAGTGAGCTGGGACCTTCCACATCAGTCATTAGTTAAGGAAATGCCCCATGAACATGCTCATAGGCCCGCCTGGTGGTGCCCACTCCTCAGCTAAGCTTCCCTCTTCCCAGGTGACTCTAGTGTGTGTCAAGTTGACTGTCAAGTTGACAAGAATGTGACACATGTACTGATTATTTGGAAGAATTCACCTGGGAAGCCAGTGACCTCTGAAGTTGCGTAAGAAGAGTTTTCAATGGCAGAGTCCATTTCTTAAAACAGGGCCGTTTGTAGTTTTTCTTCTCAAACCGGTTTTGAGGTTTGTATGCCATTCTAGTCTCTTTTCTGTTGTTGTAAAGCATGATGACAAAATCAGTTTAGGGGAGAAAGGGGCTTATCTGCACTTAAAATACAGATCATATTCATGGGGAAGCCAAGGCAGAAACTTTGACTGGCTGGCCACACCACATCCACAGTCAGGAAAAATAAATGTACATCCCCTTGCTTGCTGGGCTCTCTGCTCTGTTTCTCCACTTTATACATGTCAGGCCCTCCTCTCTAGGGAATGGTGCCGCTCACTATGGGCTGGGTCTTCTAGTATCAGTGAACTTAAGACAATCAGCCACATACATGCCCATAGGCCAGTCCAACATAGACAGTCACTCGTTGAGACTGTTTTCCCAGCTGAGTGTATGCTGGGTCAAGATGACAACACTTAATGTTCACACGTGTTTTCAGTAATGTCTGCATCCCATAAAAATGTCACACTTACTGGTATTGAATTGCTCACACTGTCTTATAAGGGCTGGCCACGTTTTCATGCCAACGTCATTTTGTGAATGCTTGCTTCTCTTCTTCCCACATTTCCACCTTCACCATTATTTTGGGGGATTTATTAATTTAATTCCACCTGAAGAATCAGTATCTGGCTCTGCAGAGTTTTTCCTTTCTCTCCCTCCCTTTTTTTTCCTAGCCTAGGGTGGTCTTGACTTTCCTGTAATAGTCCCCACTCCCATGCCTGAGTTTTTTCCTATTTTAGATTTGTTATCCATTTCATTTTCTGTTTTTATTTTAATATTTCTTCCCTTTCTTTAGTTTTACTCAGGATTAAACATGTTGTTACTATTAAACCACATGAAAGAAAAGAAAGAGATGTATACTTTCTACTCCCTTTTTCTATATATGAATTTTAATATATAAATGTCTTACTAAGTTGGCTTTAGCATTGTTATTAAAATTGTCATAAACCCCAGCTGTACAACCTGTGATCTACACATCTTGCAGTGTGTGGTTCAGTAGTGTTGTTGCGTTTTGAAACAGATCTCTGGAAGGTTTTTTCTCTTGCTCGTCTCCCCATCCACCATGTTCTGGCATGACCTCTCTAAAATCTGTGTATGATGCTGACCATTTTGGTTTCCCCATACAGGTGGGATCATACAGTTCTGTATACTTGTTTTCAGCTTTTAAAATAAACTGAGGCTTTCATGTCAGGTCTTCTTGCCTTTTTAAAGGCTGAATGGTATTCCGTTGTATTAGTAAACTATATTTTATTTCTCTCTTGTCATCTACAGATGGGCACTAGCTGGCTCCCATCTGTGGCTACTGTAAACAAGGCTACCAAGAACATGAGTGTGGAGCATAGTTTCCAACACATTATATTTTTATTATTAACTAACCAAAAACGTGTCTAATTGTTGCAATTTATCGTTTGATCTGAGGGTCATTTGAAAGGAGCAAATGTTTTGCATTTTTCCAAGTTGTATTTTGTTGTTTGATTGTACCTCAATTATACTGTAGTCAGAAATGTCCTTTCAGTGTAAGTGTTTAGAAACTTGTTTATTACATTTAGACTTTCCCTATATAATTAATTTTGATGAAATATTCTGTGTGTGCTGGAGTGTTGGTCCTTGGTTCAGGAGCATTTTTGGTGGTGAGTGAAGGTTGTTAACCGTTGTGTCTACATCGTTGCTTTCACTATTAACCTGCTGGTTAAATAGTCTGTTACCCCTGACTTCAGGTTTGACTCTCAATGGCTCTGCCAGTTCTTCCCCTGTATAGAGTGAGACTGAGTAACAGGACACACATCTGCTCTTTCCAGTGTGAATTCCTTCATTTTTCCTTTAGGGGTGCTTCTTTGCCTGAAGTCTGCTTGATCTAATTACCAACACTTACATAATGAATGGCTAAGCTTTGTCATAGTTTCCGATGCGCAGAGGTACAGACTGATAGAGGCAGAGAGTGCCAGACCCTCCCTTAACACCCCCTCCACATTCACTTCTCTGTTGCTAGCCTCTGGCATTGTACAGACACTGCAGCTATGGAACCCAGACCCACTCATGACTGTTAACTGAAGCCCACCTTCAGTCGTGTTTTCTTACGTTTTTACATGTGAAAATCTAAGTTCAGTAATTATGCCTCTTAAGGCTCTTTCGGACAGCTATGTTAACCCTCCTTGGTTTTGGCAACCTTGATAGTTTTGAAGAGCACAGATCAAGAATAGTATATCACAATGTATGTCTTTCTGCTTAGGCAGATTATAGGTTGGGGCCAGATAGTCACTCTGGGAAATGTCATATTGGTCCTATTAATGCAGGAGTGTATAATTTATCCTGCTGACAGTAACCTTGATCACACGGGAGTGAGGTACCATTTCCGTGAGAGGACAGTATCCACACAGGTTATTTAAGTTCGTTGTGGGAATATTTTGTTATTCTTCCTAATTATTTTTTTATTTGCTCACTTGTTTTGTATTCATGTGAACTCAGAATATTCATTTTATACCTTGGGTTATAAACCAAACCTGCATGATTGAACATTTCCCATCTAAAAATCCAAAATAGAAAATGTTCTAGAATCAGAGCCTATGGGGTCAAGGATGGAAAGTTAAGTTGACAGTGGATGGAGTTGTGATGGTTAATGTTGAATGGCAGCTTGACACACGTTAGAATAACTTGGGTGATGGAACTCTACATATGTCTATGGGGGTTGTCTTTATTGTATTAATTGTGAGGGAAAGACCTACCTACTGCCAGCATCACTGTTCCCTAGGCAGGGGATTCTGGGGAAAGGGAGCTGAGCACATGCACGTACTGCTCTCTTATGACTGGGCATGCTGTGACCAGCTACTTCAGGCTCCTGCTGCTTGATTTCTCTGCCGTGATTGATATGCGAGCCAAAATCAGCCCTTTCCCCCTTTGTTTGCTCTTGTCAGGGTATCTTATCACAGCCACAGAAAGGAAACTGAGACATTACTGTGGGTATTGCATAAATTACCTTCAGGTTATGTGCTTAATTTATGAAATAACTGGATGTCTTATTTAGACCTGATTTATGTCCTCAGGATTCTTACTATGTATGTGCAAATATTCCAAAACCCCAAACAAGTCTGAAATTGAAAGTACCCATGCTCTTAAGTATTTCAAGTAGGGGAATGCATAAGCCCACTGTTTGTCCTGTTTATATGGCTCCAGAATCTATCTTTCCCTGGACACCCAGGCTCAGGTTTACTTCTGTGTCCCTGGGAACTTGGCTCTTGAGTATCCCTGCTGTATTAGCTATAGGTTATAACTTTTCTCCCTGGCCCCTGAGCCTGCCAGCAGCTCTGCTGAGCCCTGCTGTCAGGATTTGCTGCTTTCCCCCTCAACCCCATGGCTTGCAGATATCTGAGTTCCCAGATAGCCCGAGTAGTAGGAAGGTAGCACCGAGTAGTGAGTTTCTGAGGCATGTTTCCCTGCAGGTCCGCACCTCAGCCCCTCAGGTCCTAGAGCGGTGGCAGCTCTCTTGAGCTCTTCAAATGCCATCAAGAGCATCTGGTTATATTTGATGGGAGGATTATCAGGTGCAGGGTAGTGCATTGTATCTGGGTGTGGCATCTCTAGGGGATGACAGTTCCTTCTTTTTCCACCGCGTCATGCTTGGTGGTATTAAATGGTATTTTAGGACCTGCACTTTACAGCCATTCATAGCTTATCCTACGGAGTACAGAGTGTTGAATAGAGAACAAGCCATTCCGTGCATTGCCTCACCTCTGACCCCTAGCCACAGGGCTGTATATAGTAGAAGCTTCTACTCTATCCTTAATGTAAGGGAAAATATCATGATCTCAGAAGATCCCCACTGTCATACAAACTTTTAAAGGTTTGATATGTGATAATTGTGGGTATCTACAGTAAACTGTTTAATTCACACATATTGAGTACGGGACACATGAAAGTATTTAGCATGTCTGTCGCTTCAGATATTCACCATTTCTTTGTGGTGAGGACATTCAGAAATTCTGTTTTAGCTGCTTTAGAATGTACAATGTGTTATTGTTAGCTATGACGACATACTATATAATTGAATATTAGAATTTGTTTCTCCTTTTAGTTGCAACTTGATACTCACTGGCCAGTCTCTCCCTAGCTATGACCTCTTCACTGCCCTATAGTAAACACTGCTCTAGATTCTGTCTTCATGAGAAAACTTTTTTAAGATTCACATATGAATGAAATCACATAGCATTTATCTTTTCTGGTCTGGCTTATTTCACTTAACGCACTGTTTCCCAGGCTCATTCCTGTCACAAAGAACACAACTTTATCTGGATAATATTGTATATGCTAATGGTATTCCGTTGACTTTATCCCTTCTCCTGCTGATTGGACATTTAGGATGATTTGTAGCTTAGCTTTTATGAATACTTTATCAACAAAAGATAACACACCCTGGTGAGCGTGTGGAGGCAAGGGATTCCCGACACAGTCTTGGTGACACTTCTGCTTACTACAGTTATTTTGGAAAACAGTATGAAGGTTTCCCAACAGACGGAAAGATAGAGCTACCATATAATCTACTATGTAGCCCAAGACAATGAGATCAGTGTGCTGACCACCTAGAAGCTTCTGGCGAAAGGTTCTCAAATGGCTGTTTAGCCTTGGACATCCTATGACAGGCAATTAGTGGTGCAGATTTCTGGTTAGTCTTTAAATGTTTTGAGCCTTCCTGTGCAGGCTCGCAGAGGACCTGCAACAAAGACTGTGTGCTGTCTTGTTCATGTACATGGAAGAGAAGCTCCCTCAGTTTTGTGTCATCTGCTGTTCTGAGGAGCTTCGGACTTTGTCATCATCCAGGGGTCAAAAGAACCAACTGCTGGGAACTCTCCATGGCCAACAGTTAGCCCCAGAGCAAGGCCTTCCTCATGCTGTTACTCAGTCAGCTCCTGGCCCACCTCATCTTCCTTCTTCTGATTTGCATATTTCTGGGCAGTCTACAGCACTTGGGAGAATAATCTCTTACATATCTTGTTTTTAAAAAAAAATCTAACTAATCCTCCCAACTTTGTAGAAATCCAGGGGGACCTATTTCCATGGGACTAATCTCATTTTTCTTTTCTCAAAGTATCCCTTTAGTATGTTCATCTCAGAGCTAGACTTTTAATCTGACCTCTGCCAGATTCAGCTCTGTAAATGAAGTAAAACATGAAGGCTTTAGTTCCTCAGCTGAATGGGCTGTGCCTCTAGGATCAGTGCCCACTGCATGGGGCAGGGCAGGTAACACTCTACCACTTCAGAAAGTTCTCAAAATTCCTATGCAAGCTAGAGCACACCAGCATGCAGAATTTTAAAGACACCTTTCCAAGGCAACGTCATTCCTTGCTCACCTATGCAAGACTAAAACTCAGCTGTGGAGAGTGTGTCAGCATTCAGGTTCCATGAGGCTTGTTTTAGGAGCCACATTTGATGGGCATGGCTTTGGGCCTGCAAATGGCACTGCCTGTGCCCACTGAGGTTTTTCTGACTATCTCTGTTGTTAAGAGAGGTAGGGAAGGGAAGCAAGAGCCACAGGGCCTGGCCCAGGATGTCCTCTGGAGTGCTGGGGGCCGGGGGGGTAAGACTTGTGCTCTTGACAAAGCAGCCTTTGTGTTTTCATGACCAAAGACACTAAATCTTTATCTTATCCTACCTTATATTTGCTTATCTTATATTTGCTTATTATGTATTATACAGGTATGTATGTACTTGTGTTTTGTCATGTGCACACCATGGGACACCTGTAGAGGTCAGAGGACAACTTGTGGGAGTTGATTACTTCCTTCCACCGTGGAAGATCTTGGCCTGAACTCATGTTCACTGCCCACTGGACCATCTTACCCCATCTCACCTGTCCGCTGTAAGCTTTCGTAACTTTGCTGATAGAAATAAAAAGCAAAGGTGGGCCGATTAATAGGTGTGTGTAGCTTCCCAAGAGAGACAGTCGAAATGACTAGGCGTCCAGACTGTGAAGATGGCGGCCATGACAGCCCTGGTGGGATTCTGAAGGAGGAGGGCAGTTTGGGGCTGCTTTGTAAGGACTGTGTGTGTGGCTGTGCGTGGGAGACCTCAGCCTCATGCTTCTGCATCTCAGGGAACCTGTGCCCTCGGGAGGAAGAGACCCTGAGCAGGGTGCTCAGCTCAGAGCAAGCCTGGGAAGCTTCTTAATGGAGCTGCAGCTCTCTGTCTCCTGTTTTCTTCCTGGAGCTCTCACTCCTGATGTTCCTCCTGTTTGTTTAACCCTTTGTTTTGCTTATGCGTTCTTCTTGGTTTTGGATCTGTTTTCCTGGCTGCCCCCTTTCTTGAATACCTCATTGACTTTATTTTGATATTGCTGCTTGGAGGCTTGCCCACTTTTCCTTCCTTCTCAGGAGCTGTCCCTCCATTCCTGTCCTTCATTGTTCCTTGTTTGGGCCAAGCCCCTTTCTGCTTTGGAAGCTTTTCCTCCCTGCCATCCTCTGTTGGCGGTATCAGTATTCTTTCTGTTTAGTAGTTGCTTCTGCTCCTGCCTGAACTTTGTCTCCCCTGGCTTCTTGTCTCCCCTCCCACTGCAACTGCATCTTCTTCATCCTTCAGGCCTGTGTCCTCCCCAAGCCTGTGCTTCCTGCTGGTTCATTCACATTGGCAGCTGACTGAAAGCAATTTGTACCCCTGTCCGCACATGAGTTAATCCTGGGGTCTGTCCCGGCCAGCTGGGCCAAGGTCTCTGAGGGGAGTGTAGAGAGCTATTGGTAAAGAATCATGGATTTTAACTCCCCAGAAATTCCCATTGCAACTTGGCTGAGAGTTGGATGTGACAAGCTCTTTCTCTGAAGGCGTGGAGTGATTGCCTGCCCTGAAACCATTCTAGTGCTCTTTATCACTGTGCTGCCTGGGAGACTGATTGTATCCATCCGATTTTCCATTTCTCTGCTCCTCTGGCCCATTACAGAGTAGGAGGGATGGCGAAGTATCCCTACAGGGCCTGTATGGAGAATTAAGTTTCATGGACTTACGGATAAGAGGGATAAGCTGCTGCCCCAGGGGCCTGGCATATGCTCTTGCCAGAGGCATCTTCCCAGTAGGCACAGCAAGTTGGGGGAAGGGGAGCTGCAGAGAGTCAAGTCTGGGCATGGGAGTATCTGATGGCAGAGAGGCCAGTGAGTCACACCTGGCTGTGAATCGGATGGAGGCTTAGAGGCCAAAGCTTTGAGTCAGGTGAAGCCAACCATGACTTCTGGGTGAAGAGCGGGGTTCAAGAGGCATTCAAGATGGTAGAGCCATAAGCAGGAAGAACGCGATGCTGGAGGAACTGCAGAGATCATGAGCTCGACTCCATTAAGGGGAACTCACAGTCTGGGCTGCTATATTGCTTCGGTATCACCTTGGGTCAAGTGCATTGCTCCTGGGCCTTTGACCTGAGCTGGAGAATAAGGACCATGGCCTTCTACCTGCAGGGGAATTACTGCTGAGGAGTGGCAGGGAGAGAAGTGTGGAGACTGGCCAGAAGCTCTGGAGTTTTCTGACTCTTGGAGGATAATGTAACCTTTCTCTGTGTAGTGGTTGGGGTTGCCCTTCTATCCAGCTGTGGTGTGGTAAGGGCCCTGCAGCCGCATTGCTGGCAGTGAGTTGGAAGCTGCTTCCACAGGCCCTATGCTCATTTTACCTTCCCCCTTCCTTTCTGGGGCTAGTCTAACACTGCTCTCCTTCAAGGAGAAGAGTAGCTCTTTTACATTTCTCTTTAACTTCATTCTTATTTCTCTTTACTTTTGATTAAGGATATTATAGATAGGCAGAAGTCTGCTTTGTCTGACTATCTCTCTGTCTTACTTTCTTTTTTCTTTTCTTAAGTGTATATGGGTATTTGCCCTGCACGTATGTCTGTGCACTACTTGCATGCTTGGTGCCCGAGGAGGCCATAATAGAACATTGGATCACTTGGAGCTGGAGTTACAGACTGTTGTTAGCCAACATGTGGGTGCAGGGAATCGAACCCAGGTCATCTGGAAGAGCATCCACTAAGCCATCTCTTAGCCCCTATGTTTTCTTTTAACTAAAGATTTATTTTATTTAGTTACGTGTATGTGTGTGGGCATGTGTGTATGTGTGCAGGTGCTTTGTAGGTCAAAGGTATTGGATTCTCTGGAGCTGGAGTTACAGGTGATGGTGAGGTGCGACACTTGGGTATTAGGACTAGAGCTCAGGTCCTCTGCAAGAGCAGTATGTGATATTAATTGCTGAGCCATCTCTGTAGTGCTTGTATTTTCTTTAAAAACATTTGGACAATTTCGAATGACATCGTGGTGGTGGTGCATGTTAGGGGTAGTGTGTGTGTGTGTATGCACGTGCCCCTTATGTTCTCTCTCCCATCTCTTATAAAGCAAGCAAGCAAGCAAAAACCACCAAACAAACAAAAACCTAGAAACCAATCATTGGGCCAACCCTAATATGACCTTGTCTACGCGTTACCCCTGAACACTATTAGAGGAAGCCATTTCCTTTCTCCATAGCTCAGTGCCTGTAGTCAATTGGATTGTTTCTTTTCCCTGGAAACTTCATTGTGGGGATTAAATTTCAACACCTGAGACCTTGGGGAACACATGCCTTATCCAAGGTCAGCAAAATACACAGCTGTGGTAGGCTACAGGCAGGAACAGAGTTCCAGAGTGTTAGTGATGTTTGCCTCCCCAGGGACAGCTACCTGACCAGTCCCATCAGCTCTGCCTCATTGCTGTTAGCTGCTGCAGAGATTTCCCTGAGCTGCTTTACTGGTACCGTGGAATGAACACCTTCCTGCTGATGAACACTGAGAGTGTTTCCCGATGGCTGCTCTCACAAACAGGATGCTTGTGGAATTAGGAACCTCTGGAGGAAACAGCAAGGAGGTAGAATGGCTGGGTCCTCTGCTTCCAAAGCCTCACGGATGCTGCCATGTTCCTTCCACAATGGACTGTGGCATTTGGTGCTGATGCTGGAACTTTGCTCAAGTGAGATGGATGATTTTGATTCTTTAGTTTCCCAGATTCTTTATGAGGTCCGTAATACCAGCCCCCCTCTCTCTTTCTTTGATTATATCCTATATTTTTTCTTATTTCTCACTGGGCTGATTATTTTTATATGTTTAAAATTGATATGCACAGGGAAGTATTTCTCAACCTGTGGGTCGAGACCCCTTTCACAAAGGTCACTTAAGACCATTGGAAAATGCAGATATTTACATAACAGTCGCAAAATTACAGTTATAAGTAACAATGAAACTGATTTTATGGTTGGGTTCACCACAGCGTGAGTGTGGGGATCAGGAACCGAGGGGAAGTGGGGTGAGCGGTGATGGGGCCCACACAGGATCCCAGGAGTCAGTCTCCGGAGACCAGACTCAGAGGTGCAGATCCAACTTTATTGTCCAGTGTAACAGCCTTTAAACGATTGAAAAGTCAATCAGACCACGATAGCCTCAAGCACCAGTAACAATCAGGTTGGTGCAACTATAAGGAGATGTGGGAGAGGGGCAAGGCCACCTTAGCAGGCTTCCATAAAGAAGCAGTCAGTGCCCTCGCCTCAGATCCATTTTGTGACTTCACTAGTGTGCTAGGAGTCCCTAGTGGATCAACACTGTGTGCAGTGGATCAGGACCTTTCGAGGAGTCATAGGAGCTGCTGACACTTCACTCCCCAGTCCCTATGGGCCTCCCAAAGGCTTACCTCAGCATTCCCCACACATGAGGGACTGTATTAAGTGGTATTAGGAAGGTTGAGAATCGTTGGCATAAGGTGTTTTGGTTCCCACATAGCAACTGTTTTCGTCTAGGCCGTGATTTGTGATTGTCTCTTTTGTTACAGATCTGTAGTCTTTTTTCCTTCTGATGCAGGGTTAAAATGTATTTGTTGCTGTGGTTAAATAGTTGACCTGATACCTACATAGGAATCACAAATAAGAAAATTTAGAAGATAAAATTGCATTTTTATTAGTATTATCAAAATTCGGATTTTTTAAACACCACTCAGTCTTAAGGTGTAGTTGTCATACAGAAGCTGAACAGAATGTACTTGCATAACTTCTTAACCTGAGTGATGGGTAAAAGCACTTGTTGCTGTCACTGCGTCACGACATCCACCTGCAAAACCTGTCCCTCCCTGTGGTGGTTTGAATAGGTCTGGCCCACATAGATTCGTCTGTTTGAATGCTTGGTCACAGGAAGTGACACTGTGAGGAGATGTGGCCTTGTTGGAGGAAGTGTCACTGTGGGAGTGGGCTTTAAGGTTTCTTATCCCCAAGCTCTGCCCAGTGTGGAATCAGTCTCCTCCTGGCTTCCTGTGGATCAAGATGTAAACTCCTGGCTCCTCCAGCACCATGTGGCCTGCATGCTTTCCGCCATGATGGTAATGGACTAAGCCTCTGAAACTGTAAGCCAGCCCCAATTAAATGATATTCTTTATAAGAGTTGCCGTGGTCATGGTGTCTCCTAATAGCAATAAAACCCTAAGGCACGCCCCACTCTTTACTGCTGAGATAAAAACACATAATAGAAAATCTACCTTCCTAGCCATTTTGGAGTATGTGGTACAAAGTTAACTTTGCTCTCTCAGCAGACCTCTGGAACATGCTTATTTGCATAACTGAAGCTTTGTTTCTGCTGGCCAACACCTCCCTACCCGCTTCTGCCTCACTTCCCTTGGCCACTGCTAGGCTGTCTGTGGCGGGACAGACTTTGCCTGTCGTGGATTCCTCATGCCAGTGACAGCATGGGATTCATGATTGTGTGCCTGGCTTATTGCACTTGACACAACTCTCTCTGAGTTCTTTCGTTGCCGCAAATGGGAGGGCTACCTTCTTCCTCAAGGCTGAGTAACACTGTCCCGTGTGTATGCCATATCGTCTTTACCCATCCGCCTACCTGCCCAAGGACATATTGGCTGTCTGCATAGTGGAGATATTGTGAATGGCAGTGAATGGGGTGGGCAGACACTTCTTCCACACCCAGAATTCATTTTCTTTGTCTATATACCGGGAAATAGGGTTGTTAGGGCATATTATAGTTTCCCTTTTAATTTCTTCGGGACTCTTCACACTGTGTTCCATAGATGCCATGCTCATTTACATTTCCACTAGCAGCTCACAAGGTGCCATTCCTCTACTTCCCTACCCACATTTCCTTCCTGTTTTAGTCAGCAGCCTCCCTCACAGATGTGAGGAGGGTTTTGCTTGTTCTTGCCTGATTAGGGGGTGGGGTCACTGTTTTCCTTGATGTCTGTCATTCACAGAGGCCTTCCCTGTGCCGAGCTAGTGTGCTAGGGTCATCTACTTTTCCGTGTTAGCCTCTCTACAATTTATTTTGGTAAAAACTTTGGGGGCAGATATGGCTTCTTAACGGAGAAGGGTTACGAAGATTATCTAAACTAAATTCCCACGTGTGCTATGCTGTTGTGGGCGAGCCTCATTGATACCCTTGTCTATTCTTATGCCAACAAAGCTTCCCTTGTAGTTTATTTTCCTGTCTTCCGCTGTTGTCCTGTAGTGTTTCTGCAGTCACTTCATCTGCTCTCAGGTCTTTATTATTCGCCCCAGGGATTCTGCGTTGACTTCATGAATTGATTTAAACATTTATAGTATTCTTTCATCCCAGGAACACAGTGTGTATTTTTATTGTTTTTTTCTAGATATTTTATAATTTTGTTTCCAGAAGATGTTTTTCTTTGTCACATTTTCTAACTGCTGGTGCCTAGGACAGCTACTGAGTCCTCATAACGAACCATTTAGCGTGTGGCTGAACATTTTTCTTAGCTGTACTGCGTTGTCTGCTCATGCTGGAAGACAGCCTTTTTCTCTGACAGGTAGTTCCCTGCCTCTGCTCCTCGGGATCTCCACAGTGCAAGGCTCATCCCGTGGCAGCTGTAGCTGGGGTGACCTGGACCAAGCTGCTCGAGGACAGTGGCAGCTGGTCCCCTGCTCCTCGTCCCTGCCCCTCCTCGCACAGAAAGCCTTCTGCTGCTTCCCTGTCAATCAGCGACATTCTGCTGTATGTTCCTGGCAGATCACCTTGGCAGTTTCAGAGAATTGCTCCTCAGTTCTTTTTTAAAAAAAGATTATATGTCTCTTTGTCCATCTGTGTGAGGATGTGCATCTGTGTGCAGGTGCCCCCAGAGGCTAGAAGAGGGGGCAGATGCCCTGGACTAGAGTTATAGGTGATGGTGAGCTGCCTGATGTGGGTGCTGGAAACTGAAGCCCAGTCCTCTGCAAGAGCAGGAAGTGTTCCTAACTGCTGAGCCATCCCTCCAGCCCCTTGATTTACCTTTAAAGGTTTACTTGCTTATTGGTTGATTGATTGGCAGAGCCTCACTTTGTAGCACCAGCTGGTCCGTAATGTTTAGTTTTAATCAGGAACAGGTTAGGTTTGGTTTAGTTTTAATCAGGAACAGGTTAGGTTTTTATCGAACTGTTGGACGTACAGAGCTTCTGTTGACCTGTGGTTTTGGTCTAAGACACTAACAGATGGTGGAGAAGAGCCAGTGCTGGTGATACATCTTAGCTGATGATCGCTTCCATTTTATTGAACTGAAACATTCCTCATTCACAGTTGGAGTGGAACCAGGAAAACAGACACACACAGCCCTCACCAGATCTACTCAGTCTTTGTCGTTGACATCTTATTTGTTAACATTAGTTTCTTCTTTTTTTTTTTCCCCCTGAGAGTCTTAAAGTCATTATGGTCATCCATCATCGTTTGTTCAGGAGGTAGAAAGCCACACAGTAGGTTATAGCAAGAGGTTGATATAAAAATGATTGAGCATAGCAAGAGGGTTCTCTGGGAGACGGAGGCAGCCCTGTGCTGGTTCAGGGCTGAGCAGGAGTACTCACATTCTGCCCCCAAAGGTTCGTGTGTTAGAAGCT
This sequence comes from Pachyuromys duprasi, assembly GCA_028658305.1. Lineage (NCBI taxonomy): Eukaryota > Metazoa > Chordata > Mammalia > Rodentia > Muridae > Pachyuromys > Pachyuromys duprasi. The sequence continues at coordinate 43,134,700 of CM053758.1, forward strand.
CCATCCCCAGCCTTGCCTGACAGGTGGTAAAGTCTTCCTTGGCTCAGAAAGAGGTGGCTCAGTTATGACCTTCTAACGTGCATTGCTGGGACCGGGAGTTCCCACATGCTGTTCAAGGCTGATGACCTGAGTTCCATCCTTGGAACCATAAAAAGCGGAAGGAGAGAACCAACTCCACAAAGTTGCCGTTTGACCGTCACATATCTGCAACCACAATCCAGCCCTTGCACTCATACACATTGTGCATATGATAAGAGTAACTTTTGAAAAAGATAAGGTTGAGAGTGATTGAGAAAGTCTCCATGGTCTGCCACAGGCCTCTACATGTCCACGTGTGCACAGGCCACTAAGATGAAATATGTCAACTACTATTCCAGCTCATCTCCCAGAGGCTCCAGGTCTGAATAAGGTAGATGGATGTGGGGGTGTGGCTCAGTGGGAGAGTGTTTGTTTCACAGATATGAACCCTTGGGCTTAATCCCTAACACTTTAGGAACAAACCATAGCTCTGATCCAGCTTCCATCCTCTGACATACCTCACCGTGGAGATTGAGTTGCAGCACGCCGGGGTACTCACTTGGACATCCGGGCTGTAGCAACACAGTGGCAAGCTAGAAGGTTTCTCAGAAGAACAGTTTCTCACAGGCGAGAGCCGGGGTTTGCCTTATTATCCCAGAGGACGGCCTGGGAATTTTCCGGTGGGCACTTGCTGTTGGCTGGGCACACCGTGTGTCCCCATGTCTGCTCTGTGAGGACATCGAGGGGTGGCAGAGCAACTCTTGCTGCAGACTGAACACTGCAGAGCCTGTTTGCCCTGGTCCCCACTCAAAGGCGGCGACTCTGCAGATGGATGGAAACGGAACACTTCCATCCGATGGTGTTGCTCTTCAAACAAACAAGGGGGAGTCCTCAAGCATTCTGTCTCTTCCCCTCTGAAAGATGGCATAAAGAATATGACTTGTTTTCCACCATAGAGGGGAATCCTGACCTGATGTGCTCCAAGCCATGGGGACTCCCGAGGCTTCAGAGAGGTGCTGCCTGTAAGATTGGCATGGCATTGGTTTCCTATCTTCTTACTGCTGGATTCCATACTATGCCGTTTCTCACTGGCTGCCCTCTTACCAATAAGAATCAGTCAGCAGGGAGTTGTCAGCAGAGTGTACCCTGTGATGGATTTTTGCAGTGTTAAGATGATTGTGTAGAGATCAGAATTGCCTTACTCTGGATAAAGCACCGCAAAGATGTACCACTGGCCCAGCCAGGAAAAGGCACCCTGCTTCTGGTGATACTTTTAGGTCGGTGTGGAGGAAAAGGCATCCCCTGGGATGGTGGCGCCACACCATATACCAGAGGCTGAGGTGATTTTTGCCTACAAAAGTGTCATATTTGAGATAGCAATTATAAATGAAATCATTATTTGATTGAGGCTATGATAGCCCACAGGCCTTGTCTTAGTCATTGGCTTTTGCAGAGGTCAAACTTCAAGTGAATTAAGTAAGACTGTGATAAGAATCAGAAACTCTGCTCAATTTGTCATTGATGGCACACACATACCAAAAAATGGTAGGTTATGTTTGTTTTATTATCTTGGGAAAGCAAAAAAAATTCTAGAAACTTCCATGTAGCCCTTCCTACGATAATGGCCCTTTTTCCATGAGTCAGAAAAGTGCTATCAATTGCAAAATATATTTACTCCGATTGAATATTCAGGAATTGGGGGAAATAACCTTATAGTGGGCCCATGCAGCAGCTGGGCCCACTGTGAGTCAGAACTGAAATGAGTAGGCCCCTATTTTAACTGGTGGCTATAATGATGTTTTGGGTTGCCAGAAACGGTCTCTTATTCATAGCCAGCATCTAGTAACCCTCACCCCTAAGGTGTAACCTGTATCTCCTCCATCCCCAATTCACGGACTTCTAGAAAGTGTTGCCAGCCTGTTTGTGGAACAGTTGGCAGTGGTGCGGTACTTCTCAAGACTTCCTGCTTCCCCTTTGAAATATGAGATGTGCCAACTGACCTAGCCTGGAATGGGGAGAAATCATGATTCCCTCCTTCGGAGACTCAAGACCAATTTTCTAGGCTTCCCATCTGATTGTCCCCAAGTTACTGTGGTTAATCAGCCACTTGCAGAGACCTTCCTCTGTAGGGCGAAGCTTTCTCACTGTAGCCATACCCCTGCTTTTCCTTATGGCCAACATGCCTCCTTTTTGACATCTGAGCCCTTCTGTTTTGGATATACAGAATCCTATTTCAATTGTGGCATCCCCACAGTCTAGAAAGCAGAGCAGGCATGGGTATTCACCTCATGGGTCTCTTTCTCAATGCGTTTGTGCAGACAGTTGCCTTCAAGGCCTTCTCAGGAACTTGCCTGGGGTAGGTGATCAGGTCACACATATAAATCATTCCAAAAGTATTATCTTTAGCCTTCTTCCTTCAGCAGTTGACAGAAAAGGTATAATACCAGAAATTAACCAAGGCAAATCATCTTCATGTCCAAGTTTTAGTCAGCGAATCAAGGTGGTATTGAAGGACACTTTTGCTGTATCAACTCATATATTAAGTTTGGAAGCTTGAGTGTCTGCATTCAAGAACATGACCCAGCCTGCTTTTCACAGTCTATCTAACATCCTCAGGCTACACTGTCACCCATGGTCTCCAGGATTCAGTCTACTTTTGCGAGGTCTTTTTCTCCTGACCTGTGTGCATCTGGCCTCTCGGTCTGTTGGACTTAACCCAAGTTATGGGTGTCATGGTAACAAATAGTGATTTGGGAGGGGGGGATGTCTTTTTTGAAGAGAATGAACATCTCTTTGAAGCACTGATCCTCAGATAAAGATTCCATGAGGTTGTCAAGCATAAAGGTCTCTCCTCAGACACCTTTGGGAGAGTTATGTCTGGAGACATGGGAGTGTCAGCACGGCTTAGACCTCACCACAATCAGCTTCTTTTGGATCTAATTAGAAATTCCTATTCCAAGTTTCGAGGTCTCCTTCTCTCCTTATCATTACCGTGACATAAAGCTTGGTCAGTTAGTGATCTCTGGTTTTCACTCAGCAGTTTGCACGACTCAATTTCCTATGTGACTTCTGGCGATAATAGCCATGTGGCTGCAAGAAATCCTTCTTTCATGGCCATTGGGAAAGGTGTCTGAGTTTCAAACCATGACTTGCTGAGTCAAGTGCTCAAATGAGTTCAAAAGAATCCAGCCTACCTCAATTCAGTAGCCTGTCTCGACAGTAATACATAGGAAGATCCTTGTAGTCCTAAAATGGTGACAGTTGCTTCTTCGACACAATGACTGCAGTTAGTAACTGGACTGAGTGTGGTACCATTGTGTGCTGCGGGACACAAGTATGTCATTTTCCTTGGGCAAGAGTCAGCATGCCACTCAAACCCAAGAACACCATCACCAAGCTAAGTTGCAAACCCGACCTCTAAGGACTATTTTTCTTAGGACAACTAAGCTACAGTTCCCTAGCAGCTTGCATCCAACCAGGAGACAGCAATAATACCATTGGCTAAAGAGAAGAGATCCATGTAGCGAATGGTTAACTATGATAAAACAGCAACTATAAGATACAGGAGCATAGCTGGACATGGCTGTGCATTCCTACAATCCCTGCACTTGACGGTCTGAAGCAAGAAGGTCATGAGTTCCCAGCCAGCCTGGGCTGCAGAGTGAGACATTGTCTCAAAGAACAAACAAACAAACAAACAAACAAACAAACAAAAACAGACACAGCCAAGAATAGACAAGGAACAGGGTTCAAAACCAAACCAGTTTCAAACAAAAAAAAAAGCATAGAACTCTGTGTGGAATCATAAGACTAAAAGTAACCAAGTAGAAGAAAACATGGAAGGCTCAGACTGCATGGGGGAAGGCATTGCTCAGCCTGTACATGTCACAGAAGCTTGCTCAGCCAGTCAGAGCTGGGTCTGCAGTTTCTGTTGTACCAGCGGATCACCCTCCAGAGTGCAGGAAGAAATGGCACTGGCTGACTAGAGGCAAAGGGGCCAGGTCAGGCTCTAGCAGGACAGAAGCCATGGAAGAGCACAGAAGATGTCGACTGAGCAGGTATGCCCTCCTCGCCAGATGCTCATGGGTTTATTTTCCAGGCCTGTGGGCTGAGCTGGAAATGGCGGCTGACATCTTCTTCCTGTATGTTCCTTCATTGTTCTCTACCAAGAAAGCATAGAGCTTAATTCTGTTATTCATCACAGAGCATGCATAGGAGAACGTGTTTTGAATTGCAAGGCAATAAACTGATAACTGGCCCAATCACTTTGTCATTTCTCATTTTGCTACATACTTACTCAGTGAATGTGGTGGCCACAAATTGTCCTTTATAAAATATAAGATTTCCTCTGAAGTTTGATGTTACCCATTCAGGGCTGCTTAAAGCTCAGCATATATATGTGCATGTGTGTGCAGAAAGGTTAGCATGCATATGTGTGTGTGTGTGTATATATATATACATATATATATATATAATTGTATTGGGTACAGGGTTCTAAGTAAATTTATTGTTATTTAAATTTTATGTCCCTGCTTATTATTTTTTAATTTACTTTTATTTTTAAATTCACTTTACATCCTGGTTGTAAAGCTTAGCACACACACACACACACACATATATATATCCTATATATGTAAAACTTAGCATATATATATGTGTGTGTGTGTGTGTATGTATTAGGTACAGAGTTATAAGTAAATCTTATTGCTATTTAAAGTTTATGTTTCTTCTTATTTTTTTATTCACTTTACACCCTGCTTGTAGCCACATTCCTCCTTGCTTCCAGTCCCACCCTTCCTTCCTCCACCCCTCCACCCTCCCTTATCCCTCAGAAAAGGGGAGCCTCCCTTCCCATGCACCCCAGCTCATTGAGTTGCATCAGGACTGAGCATATCCTCTTTCCCTGTGGTCTGGCAAGGCAGTCTCACCAGGGGAAGTCATCAAGAAGCTGGCAAGAGAGTCTGTGTCCTATTCAGACCTTGCTTCCTTTACTAGAGTACCCACATGAAGCCTGAGCTGCCCGTTGGCTACATCTTTATAGGGGGCCTAGGTTCAGTCCATTTCATGGCCCTTGGTTGATGCTTCAGTCTCAGCAAACCCCTCTGGGCCCTGGTAAGTTGGCTCTGTTGGTCTTCTTGTGGATCTCCTGTCACCTCCAGGTCGTTTTCTCTTTCCTCTCACTTTTCCACAAGACTCCCTCGCCCAATGTTTGGCTGTGAGTCTCAGCACCTGTTTTGAGGTGCTGCTGGGTGTCTCTCAAAGGACAACTCTGATAGGCTCCTGCCTGCAAGTGTAGCAGAGTATTGTTCATAGTGTCAGGGATTGGCTGCCTCCCATAGGGTAGGTCTTCGGTTAGGACAGGCTTATCTATCTATCTATCTATCTATCTATCTATCTATCTATCTATCTATCTATCTATCTATCTATCTATTTTTTGAGACAGGGTTTCTCTGTGTAACCTTGGCTGCCCTGGACTCACTCTGTAGACCAGGCTGGCCTAGAACTCGAAGAGATCCACCTGCCTCTGCCCCCTGAGTGCTGGGATCACAGACATGCGCCACCACACCCAGACTATTCTTATGTTTTTAATTTGATCCCTGAGAGTGTTTCCTACATGGATGATGGCTGTTAATCTCCTCCTTCACTCATCGTCACGTGCATTTTGAGGATACCTTGCTAAGTGGGTCCAGGTACTATTTCTTTTGTATCTTCATATATTTCTCTGTTTACATCTGTTTTGCATGCTCAGTATCACCATACCTACTTCATTCTTGTTAGCACTTGCTTGGTAGAATATTTTTCCTCCTCCCTTATTTTTGGTAGTCTTCGTTTGTTTTGTTTTGGGCACAGGGATCCAGGCATCTCAATTTGAAAATAGTCTGAAAAATCTGTTTTTCTACAAGTGCACTAAAGTGAAGTATGAAGAAGAGTGGACCCAAGTCCTAGGGCTGCCAAAGCAGGCACTACTGGCTGTGCTGCTTAAATAATGGACATGCATTTTCTTGCATGTCCATAATTACTTTCATGTAGGCTCACCATTCATAGGAGGGCCCCTTAGTCAGGGTGTGGTGGTGCATACCTTAGTCCCAGCACACAGAAGGCAGAGGTAGGAGGACATAAGTTCCAGGAGAGCCTGACCGTAATAGCAACACCCTGTTTCAAACAAATGAACAAAAACAGAAAAAAAAGGGAGTGTCCTTAGAACAGGGTAGTCATCATTGGTATCCACAGCGAGTTGGTTTTAGGCTCTCCATGAGTGTTCAAAATCCGTGAATGGTCAAGTCTTATATACCATAATGCAGTATTTATATATAATATATATTTTTACATATATGTAATATACATCTCAACAAGCTTTAATTTCTCTTTAGTTTATTTGAAGTGTAACAACATGGATGCTATCTAAGTAGTTGTTAATGCTTCATGGCTTATGGCAGAAAGCCTGTATGTGTTCGGCAATAGCAAAATTTCTCTTTCAAATATTTTCAGCCCTTAGTTGGTAGAGTTCTTGGTTGAGAAGCCCATAAGTAGAGAGCCCAGATTGTAATGATCAGATGATTCATGAGAATCATTCACAATGCTTTATTCGAAGACGGGCTCCCATGATGGCCACACCTCCTGAAAGAGACGTGGAGAGAGAAGAGGCTGTGTGGGGAAGTGATGCTGTCTTGGTCCTGAAATAAGGAAGGTGGTGTTACCGGCTTGGCCATGGCTATGCAGCAAAGAGGCTTTCCTGGGATGGCAGAGGATACCGGGGGTCTCTTAGGAAGCATAGAAACAGACAAACCTACACTGGGAAAGTGATGTCATCTCATGTGCCCTGGCTCATTGGTACTCTTGGCCGATATGTGTTGAGCTCAGAGTAATGGCCATGAATTTATGGTGCAATTTTACATGGCAGCTTTGCTAGGCTTTATGACTCTGGTGGTTGGCCCAAATGCCAATGTGTCGCTGGGACTATACATCACTGGACTTTGAGTAAAGTACATTATCCTCTATGGGATAGGCAGATTTCATCCATCCCCTCAAGGCTTCCAGAGAAAAGACCAAAGTCCTCGCAGAGAAAGGAGTTATACTATGGGCTTCTTTCAGACTCCCTGCTATAGTCTTTAGCCATCATCTTTCAGATGTAGGAGACTTTGCAAACATGTGAACTACTAATTTGGAACAATGCTCTCTACATGCCCCATTGGTTATTTTCTGGAAAATTTCCACCAATTACTCAGTTCTTCATCTGGTGATTTATACGATTACCTCATCAACTTCTACCTTGGAATAATCTCAAATTCAGAAAAGAGGCATCTGCTATTATATCCTTCAGTCCCCCAAATGTCACTGCCTGCCTTGTTCAGCACCCTGAGCTCCCTAGCCACAGACCTGAAGCTCAGTACTTCTTTTCAGCATCTTTCATATCTCTGAGGCTGCACCTCTGAGACCCGATCCTCAGCCTTCTGAAGGCACAGACCCTTCTTTAGAGCTTGATGCAGCCGTGTGCTAGGAATCCCATCAGTGGTGGCTAATGCACACAGATGGGTCAGACAGGTAGATAGACACTGAGTGAACAGCCATGGCATGTATAGTATGGGCTCTGAGCCCTGCTGTAGTGAGGTAGCGCCATTGCAAAGCCTGCCTTCCTGTATGTTAAGAAGTGGGACTACCCTTCCTTTCCTTCCCTCCCTGCCTGAGCACCCTGGCTCTGAGGCTGTATCTGGTCCCTACCCTACACTTTGGATCAGGATTGAAATATCATCAAGATGCTCAAGTGATGTGTGTGCATAAGATGGGTTCAGATGCTATGTAGTAAAACACCTTCAGGTGCTAGGAATTGTTAAGACATCTGTTTGACACTCAGCCCTACTCTCTTTGATGTCTCTCATGTGCTGGACACCTTTCCTTATGTGTCCTTTCTTGGTCTCTATTCTAAGACTTCTTAATGCATCAGAAATTTCCTCCCTTCTCCACCATCCTTGTTTTTCCTTGCCTCTTGGACCTTTGGGGTTTAACGTGTTTAATCAACTGTCTAGGTTTGGCCAAACCAAATGTTAAAAGATAGTCTTCTTCAAGACCATCCTTACAAGCAGACTACAGATTCTAGGCCTCTAACTAGCAATCCTAACTTGGTAATTCTCTAGAAAGACTCATGGGCCCCAGGAAAGCACTAAATTTAAAGGTCTAATTATAACCAAAGTAAAAGAAGAGACGTACAGGATGAAGACTATGAGACTTCTAAACTCAAAGCAACTCAGGGATCTGTGACTCTTCTCTGCTCTGAAATGTGATAATAAGCAAGGAATAGCCATCAAAGGAGGTTCAGCTGAGCTTCATTGTCCACATTGTTTATTGGCACTTCATTGAGTGGGTAGGACTGATTACATCACTGGTTGAACATCATCTCCAGTCCCTTTGCTTGCCCTTTCAGATGGCAGCTTGTATCTGGAACCTCAGATTCAAAGCCCTCAACTCTACAATGGCTTGGTTGGCCCGTCCCTTAGAGGGGGGTAGCTTATAGCCTTGAGTTATAAACCCAGGAACCCTCATGTTTAGCAGAAACACTTCTTCCATTGAGAAATTCCCAGGACTCAGAGTCTCCCTCCCAGAGACTGGAGTTCAAGGTTACCCAGTTGCCTATCACACAAATGCTGATTGCTTCCGCTTGGTGTTAATAATGGGCAAGTAAAGACTGTGTGAAAAGGGATGGAGAAGGTTGCGTGCACCTCTGTGTTTACTCAAAGAGGGATGTTTACTCAAAGAGGCTGCCTTCTGCCTTCCTAGAGCATGAAACTGTTCATCCCAACAGAATGATGAGATGTTAGGAGAGATCTCAGATGTGTATGTAGATCAGAACATGGTGAGAAGGTAGATTGCTGCATCCTGCCATGAAGTTTCCATTTGCCTGGAGTAGTACCCAGGATTGTCCAGTCCTAATGATTTTCCAGGTGATGCTGCTGCTTTTTGGTCCAGGGACTACACTGAAACACCACAGAAATAGACCTCCTTGGGCATTTTCCTCTTCAGAGTCTTGGCCATGCCTTTTAGATTACAGTGATGGAACTGGGAATTTGGCAGGAATAGAGATTACTTCTACATACAAGCTACCAACAGTGTGCTTCCTGCTCTCCTGGGGCCTCTGTCCAGCTGTCAATGGCATTCAGGCCCCAAGTCTTGTGGTTCACTGGAATGTGATAGAATTTGGTGGGCATGTGCGGGCAGGTCCTGCATAGGCTGTCGCCCTTGACTTCTTTGAGTGGCAGGGCATTGGTCTCTGGAGACTGGGCATCAGTAGCTTAAATTTTTAGAGTCTGTGCCTTCCAGGAGAGCACTTGACATCTGTCCTGTCCTCGCATCATAAAAGGAAGCCAAAGCCTGATTTTCCTGGGTTTCTGAACCTGCTCCCTCCCTGAAGATACTGTCTTCCCTTTGGTCTGGCAAAGGGAATTCTGTGGGGAAAGACAAAGGGCTAACAAACACATCATGAGCTGTACTTGAGGGTTCATTAGAATGTTTAGTAGATAGCCTTCAGATACGGAAAAAGGGATAGTTTGGCTGGTTTTAGCAGGAAACAGGAATGGAACTTTATTTCAGGTAGGATCCTGTCCCTCATCTCTACCCTGTTCATCACCGTAGATATGACTTTGAAATTGGGAGTTCTCGCTCATGGTCAATGGCATGGTGGGAATCAGGGATGAATTGCATTTTGCTTTCTCCCAGATCTGGAATCTGTCTACTTACTTTTCTGAGAAGTTATCATAGACTTAAAAAAAAAAAGGGTTTATTTATTTTGTGTCTGTGGGGGCAGTGAGTGTATGTATGTACATACACCCGGTGTGTGCAGTACCCACAGAGGCCAGAAGATGGTGTCAGATATCCTAAGTGGAGCTGCAGTTCATTGTTGGCTTCCCAAGGTGGGTGTTGGGAACCAAACTTGTCTCTTCTAGAAGGGTACCAAGTGCTCTTAACTACCCAGCCATCTTTCAAACCACATAGACATTTTATTATCCACAGATGTGTGGACTTTCAGTGTCATCCATCACATGACAAGAAATCTGTGTGACACTTCACATTTAAAGCAGTGGATCCTGATGGCATTTGGGCCACGTGTTGAAAGTACACATTCTCAGTTCCACCGAAGCCCTACTGCATCCTACCTGCTGGGAGTTGTTCTCAGACGACTGTCGTACAAAGGAGCTGTCAAGTATGAAGCAGGACAGAGATGGCAGGGGACAGAGAGTTGAGATGGAATATGACTAAATGAGGATACTGATGGGACACTTTACCAGTTCGAGACCAAGGACCAGCAGTTCTACCCCTGGTGCTATCTCTCACCTGGCCCTGGCAATATCCTCTGGGGTGGGCAAGGCACTCTAGGAAGTTGGAAGAGTACAGGGTCATGTGTTCCACAGGAGATTCAGAGATACTTGCATTGGAACAGGGCAGCACTGGTAGAAATGCTCTCCTGAGGAGAATGTCCCAGGAGGCCACAGGGCATGTAGACCGGGAAGTAGGGCTGCTGTCCTGACCTCAGCGTTAGAGATCAGCTCAGGGGAGTCTGGCGGGCTCCCCGTCAGCTGACCCCACAAGCTTGGGCATAGGGTGCAATCACCTTTGCCTTAGCCAAGGACGTGATGGTCCCTTCACTGGGTTTATAACCAGAGGCACACTGGCGACTCCCATGTCTCTTCTTCAATAGCCCCGTGCTCTGTTCCCACAGGCAACATTTGTGTAAAGTCTGTTGTGCATAAATATAACTGGATTGTTTAAAATAAGCAAGGAGAGAATGATCATTTAAAGAGACCCCTTGGGAGATTTTTATTCAGATTTGACAAAGTGATGGAGTAGACCATACGGTATCCATTCGCAAGTTTCATTTTAGCACTGTGAGTTTTCCTTTACCTCCTGCTGTCAGCCTTCACGGAGCCTCTGAGAGGAGCTGCTAACAGTCCAGCTCCTGTTGCACTGCTTTTGGACTGTGCAGGGGTGAAGGTATCTTGCCCAGCTGTCACCATGGGTGAGGAACACAGGACTGTGCAGGTCATTAAGATACTAAGTGAATGAGGACCTGGAGCCGGCAGGGAGAGACAGCTGGCGTTAGGTGGGACTGTGAGTAAATTAGAAGGACTTCCGTTCCAAGGATCATGACCTCGTATACCCTAAAGTCCTGTCCACACTCAGACACCTCTGAACAATCCAGCTAGGATCTGTTCTAGCCGGAAAGCTGGTACTGTGATTCTGTCTATGTACCATCGCATTTAAGTTGCATTCTCGTGCTGTCTTCTGGAGTAACTGAAAATCTCCCTTTCTGGGACCCCTACACCCTAACTCAGAAGGGTAACTGGGAGTTGATGAGGACCTTAACTGCGGAAGACCACAGAGTGTTGGGATGAGAACCATGGGCCATCCTGGATAGTTTGGGAAAATGAGCTTATCTTTTTCTCTGACGCTTCACTGTGAAACTGGACACTTTAGTAACCCAGTCCTGTGATTCAAGTCCCAGGATGATAGGACTAAATAAATAAAGTCTTACGTTAAGCATGAGGACAGACTCCCAGCTCCTCCACCTGGAATGAGGATCCTGAAGGGATGTGCTCACGCATGAGCGTGTGCACATATATGCACTTGGATGCACACATGTGTGCGTTTCTCATCCCCTTGCCCATCTACTTCCTAGAAGGAACTTGAGATAATGGAACTATTGTTGATAGAGTCAAGGAGAGAGCTGCTGCCTGAAGTTTCCCTTCATTGTACAGCAGCTGTATTCCAGTAGTATGTTACGGTGTAAAGAGAAAGCCATGCTCCATGTCTGCATGAGGGATGGGGGCTGGGTGGGTTCTGAGAGTCTGAACTGATTTGCTGAGGTCCACATGGTGGTGGATTATTATGAGGGACTGGAGTCAGACCTGTCTTTGAGAGCATGTGTGTTAGTTAAGAGTGTGGTGTCTTATTATACATGCCAAGGATCTCAGATGCTCATGGCAGTGGGAGGCCAAGGAGGGGCTGCTTGGCCAGTCTTCAGCAGCACCCCCTCATCCTTCCTTAGCTTCTCCCTGTTCTCTTAGTCTGAAGCTGTGCACCCCAAGGGATTACAGGCCCTAAGGGGCCATGGACCCTTTCTGTTCTCATCACATCTCACTCAGTATCTCCAGCTTTAAAACTATGTTCCAGTCACCCAGGGACTTCCAGTGTAGATGTTGGAGCCCTACTCAGAGCTAGCACTAGGATGTGACCCACAAACCAGTATTTTTAGAACTGGTGGCTTCGTTGTAACAGGCAGCCTGGGTGGAAGTCCCCTGGGGCTGGTAGAATTTGTCCATTACCCTGTGGGGTGGTTTTCCCTGCTGCTGACAATGCTGATACTACCCAGCGAGCTGAGCAGGGACTGCCAGCTGCGTTCGTTGGATGAAGTGAATGAAATAAAAAATAAGTAGATTTTAACTTAAAGTTCCTTTCAAAATCAATATACAGATCAATGGAGAGCACATGCCGATGGTCAGATGGACTCACTGTACCATGGCTAGTCTCTTTCATTGGATAGAATTAGAGGCAATGCCCTGGGGAAGCTGGCCAGGGCTTAGACGCCCAATGCTTTGGCATTGGGTCTACTTTGGGGTTTTTACTTTCCTTCAGTATCAGTGCTGGCTCATTTGGGAGACAGCTTAATGAGCAGGGAGGGTGAAACTCTGAGAATGGGCCTTTTGGGCCAGAGGACAGAAAACTGGTGAACAGGCTAAAGGGTTGGAGCAGGCTAAAGCACCTCACCTCTGTCTCTGGACGAGGGGACTAATTATGTGAACACCATGGAGATTCCCCTTCCCCCTCCCCTTGCCACTCAGCCTGACCTCCAGCTGAACAAAACTATAGAACTGGGGCTTAGGCTAAAACTCTTTGAGAATGCCCAACTGTGTGGAGAGGGAAGCTGGAAGGAGTCTTTGGTAATTAGAGAGTATGAAAGAAATCTTGTAGAGGACATCCACCTTCTTACCTACCTACTTACCTACTTATGAGCCTTGACCAGATGTATGCATTGAATACACCCACAGGATCTCAAGGGTTTTGGAACCAATTGTCACTGTGAGCTGTGGTTCTGGACACATATTTAGTCTCTAGACAGCTCATGTGAGGCAGAGCCTCTCTAGACAGCTCAGTGGTCACAGCCAAGCTTTTGAAACTGAGTTTGACATCAGTCGTCTCCTGAAGATAGTGGGACATCTGAACCTAACTGGGTGAGATGCCCAAAGAACCAAACAGAAGAAATTTCACACTCACTAGAGTCTTAACAGGAAATCCTAGCAATGTGTAGGGGGAAACCCAAGTGTCTTTGATCTACAAAGTACCCAGAAGATCTGCATAATTCTCCAGTCAATCACTGATTTTAATTTTAAAAACTGACCAGTCCCAAAGTTGGAAAGATGATAAATGTCACTCTGGGGTGTCCTAGATACTGCAATTGTCAAAGACTTATAAAGTGTTCCATGAAGTAAATATTAGCAATGTTTTAAGTGAATAGACAGAAAGTCATTCTCATTGGAGAACTTTAAACTTTAAAGAAGAAGAAAATGGAAAATTTCTAACTTAAAGGTATATCTGAAATAAAGACATGCATTGGATGATCTCAGAAGCAAAATAGTCCTGACATGGGGAATAATTAGTTAACTATAATTAGTACATAGATGACTAGAATTTCCCCCAAGTAGTAGGAAGAAAATGTTTCCAAGAAATAGGAAGTCCTTGGAGACTACTAGAATAATATTGAAATGGTAGGATCCATATCATTGGAATTCCTGAGTGAAAAGAAAGCTGTGTGTATTCCCTCTGTACACACACACACACACACCACAGAGTGGTGGCACAGGGACCCGGACCTGAAGCTAGGTATGGTGTCCCATAATCCCAGCATTCAGGTGGCAGAGTCAGAGAGATCACGAGTCCTAGGCCAGGTGAGCTATAGAGTTTCAAACAACAATCTATACCAAACGGAAACTATTTGTCGAAATCAAAGCCCTAAAACATCTCATGTTAGTTAAAGATAACAGGCTTACCGACTGCAGAGGCTCAAAAGCTCCGACAGCATAAGGAAAAAAAATCACACATAGTCGTCATCCCTCTGAAACCAAGTCTAATTACATCATCTTCACAGTAGGCTCATTGGATGGGGAGACAGGGATTCAGTTGCTGGCTTTCTCATCAGAAACCAGAGGCCAGAAAACAGTGGAAGGATGTCTTTAAAGTTAAAACAATAACATCAACAATCCATGAGCCAGGAGGCCTGTATCCAGTGAATAAATCTTTTGGGAATGAAAGTGAAATAAAGGCTTATAAGGTGAAGGGAACCTGAGAGGATTTTTTTTGCAGGGTCCCTACTTTAAACCGGGTTCAGAAAGGCACAGGCCATAATGTCATGTCATAATGGGGGATATTATTTCAAGTAAATCATTAAGGGTCTTGTGAAGAGACACCTGTGGAGTATACTTAGACAAGCTATGAAGGCTATGGTATCACTAGGCCACAATAGTGCATGTGTGTGTACGTGTGCACTTGTTAGTCAGTATCATGTGTGATGGCTGCTTTTCCATCTCAGCAGAGGCACTTGACAATCAGAGGCAATCTTAGGATTGAAAGAAGAGCAATGGAGAGAGTGAACACCTAACTTGATAAAATCAACTGACGTCGCTCGTTAGGTACTTGAATATGTATGTGTCTTCCACAAGCTTTACCTTCATTGTGTCTACTAATGTACATAGATATAAAATATATGATGTGTAGTGTGAGAGACATGGGTGATGGGTAAATATTGGGTAAATATGGTAGTAAGGCCTTCATATTTTACTTAAAGTAGCAAAGTATTTATTTAAAGTAGGCCATAAAACATTAAGTATGGCTAGTTTATTCTATGGTTACCTATAGAATAAATGTTAAAAATTATATTAAGATCTACATGTAGTTGGGCCTGCCTGTAATCCCAGCATTTCGGTTGCTAAGGCGGAAGTTTGAGAGTTTGAAGCCATCTTGGGCTACTTTGGGGTTTCAACCCCCCCCCCATACAACAAAAAGAGAAATAAATCCCAAAAGGGAGTAAATAAAAGAAATACTAAAGACATGCAAGACAGAAATTAGGCAGAAAAGGAGAAGCAGAAGGACAAGAAAACAGAGGAAAATAACAAAAAGTAGATATAAATTCAACTAGATCCATCCATACATTAAATGTTAAGTGGCCTAAAAATCAACTAAGAATGCCTATTAACATGCTGGGTTCTACTTGCTTTCTCTAGTAAGGAACCAGCTCTAAAGAGGTTTAAAGTAAGAAGGTGGAAGCCAAAGCTGTAACTTGGTGGGAGATCGCTTGCCAAGCATTCACAGATCTCTGGGTTTTATTTCTAGTACCAGAGATAAAATGGGCATGATCAAAATAGAAGATACAGTCTTCCAACCTCGGCTTAAAGAAGGCTGGGGTGGTTATTTTTGTGTTCAAGAAAGCCGACCTTAGGACAAGGAGAATTGCCAGCAGTAAAGACCGCTATTGATGACAAAAGGCCTAATTCACCAGGAAGACACATGTCTTGAATCTGAATATAACTAACACTAGAGACCCTAAACACAACAAGGCAAGAGCTGACTGAAGTGCAAAGAGAAGCAGGTGACTAACAACCTCAGCAGTGCTCACTCACTAACTGGTAGAACAAATAGGACATGGACAGCCCAAATACAGAGCAGATGGACAGTCTGACCAACTAAAATGTCCTATGGTCACCTGTAGAAAACTCTACCCATTAACAGCAAAAGAGATGTTGCGAAGTTAGTGTAGGCTACCACCAATGTGGATCATACTGTGCATTATAAAACAAATCATAATAAATGTAAAAGAACTGAAGTTTTACAAACTATGCTTTTTATCATAGTGGTATTAAACTGGAAACTAGAGAAAAAAAGACAGACTCAAATATTTACAAAAAAAAAAAAATACCATACTTCTAAAAGACTCCTGGGTCAAAGAGGAAATCTCAGAAAATGAAAGAGCTTGAGAGAAGTGAAAATGAAATTGTATTGTAATATGGTAAAAATATGTGCTGTGCAGCTAAAGGAGAGCTTGGCGATGCACACCCTCCATTGGCCGAAGCTGTTGCTCAGAGACATGGACCAAATCATTAAACGGATGAAACAGCAAGAAACTCATTAACAAACAGATAACCTGAGTTTTCCTGTAGCTATTAAAAATGTCAAATTTATAGTTAAAAAAAAACTTCAAAAATTTCCAGTTAATTTACATGGCTTCATTGCTGAGTTCCTCCAGATATTTCCAAAAGAAATAAGATAGTAATGATGGTACCCATTCTTCGCGGCCTTTTTGAGAAAACAGAAAAAGCAATTCGTATTTGACAGCACCATTCCTTTCATGTGAGAAACAAATAAAAGGCACTGTAAGAAAACTTCAGATCAAATATCTTATTAAAATAGATGTGAGAAATCCTTCACAAAACGTATGCAGCATATCCGAGGCTAATATATCACGGCTGCTAAGTAGGCTAATCCCTGAAGTACATGGCTGGGATTCATAATTCAACAGTTCATTGGTGCATTCCATGGTGTTAACAGTCAAAAGAAGAAAAGCCATGAGTGTCTCAGTAACCGTAGAAACACCCAATAAAATCCAACATCCATCCATGCAAAACAAAAACACAACAACAAAAACCAACCCATAAAACAGGATTAGAAGGAAAGGAAAGGGGGAGGGAGGAAAGATGGAGGGGCATTGGGTCAGATTGAAAGGGAGGGAGCAAGCAAGGAAGAAGAGACTAGAGACAAACAGGAGGGAGGGTAGGAGGCAAGGAGGGAGGGAGGGAGAAGGAAAAATGGAGAACACCTTCCTTGCCAAGTCTGCATGCACACAATGGAATGGATTAAGCCAGCTTCTCGGCAGGCTGCATTATTGTTTGAAAAAAAAAATCCTTGCCACCTACAAAATATTCCTGGCTCTATTGAATAAACTCAGTGAGGCTAATGTTCAATAATACGTGATATTTCTATACTAAACTCAATAGCCTGTTGTAAAAAAAAAAGTGCTGTTTATAATAGATGAGGAGAGGAAAGAAGGCTGGCAGGGGGGAGGGAGAGAGTAATTAGATTAAGAAAATGTGCAGAGTGTGCATGCTGGGGGGGGCGGGGTATAAAATGCTGTTGAGAGAAAGAGAAGATGACCTAAATAAATAAAAAGATTTGTCACGTTTATGCATCTGAAGATTCAGTATGGTTAAGCCGTAACCCCACCCCGACCCCAGATTGTTCTATGGGTTCAAAGCAATCAGATAAATACCCGGTAGGACTTTTTAAAATAGATATCGAGAAATTGTGTCTAAAATGTATTCAGAAGGGTAAGGGAAATTGAACAGCGGAAACATTAGTCAAATCCAAAGTTAAAAAAAATGACAACAACCCCGATTGCTTATTGAGATTTCACAGAACTCTCTTTGAGTGATGTGCACATTGTCTTTATGGATGGTGTTAGTGTGCCAGAGCTACCATAACAAAGTACCCACAGTGGTGACGGAAATGGCAGAAATAAGATGGCCTCACAGTTGTAGAAGCTAAAGGTAAAGGCACTGTCCATAGGTCAGTTCCTTCTGAAGTCCAGGAGGGATCTGTCCTGTTTTCCCTTCTAGAGCTGTCTCCATAAGTTCCCTTTTGGGATACAATTATCCCAGATCAGGGCCTACGCAAATGAATTTACCTAGCCTCACACCTGCCATGTCCAGACTTCAAATTAAGGTTGTATTCTTTGGTCCTGTGGGTTTTGACTTTCACAAGTGTGTTTGTGGTGGGATTGGAGGTGGGACCCAAACATGTACCTGAATTCTTTTAAGTTTTAATTGATGCATGTGCTTGAAAATAACAGGATAGCAGCAGCACAAATAATCCTTCTAAACCGTGCTATCTTTCAGCTGTTTTCTCTGAGGAAGCTGGACTTCTTTGTTCCTGAGACCAGGTTAGGGAAAGGATGTGTTTAGCAACATGGTTATTAGCTTGTGTTTGTTAAGCCGAGAAGTTGTTTCTCGAGCATGTTGAGGAAAAGGAGAGTGTTGGACATGTGCTGTGTCGGTTACTGCCTTACCATCACTGTTGTTTATTTCCTTAGTCAGTTTCCTGTTACTATAACAAATATCTGATGCAATCAACTTGTAAACTGAAAAGGTTGATAACCAGGAAGCACAAGAAAAGTAGAGGAGGGGCTAGAGGTCTAATAGCCTTCTTCGAGAGCACACTCCTAGTGATCTAAATAGGTCACAGCTACACCTCTATAAAGAGTTCAGCAGTTCTCAGTAATGCCATTTTGTGGACCAAGCTTTTACTGCATGGGCTTCAGGAAGGCTTTCAAGACCAAGAGCATAGTAGCTACAGCTCACAGGAATAAATATGCTAAACAGACGCTAACTTCAGCAAGCCACTACCTTCCCCACAAAGTGATTAAGAAGTTTTTGTGGGAGAGAATCCATTATTTTTACAGGTTAGAGGTAACCAGTGAGGATATTGAAGTTTGTAGAAACTTTAATGTAGAAACTATGTAGAGACTTCCTGGGCTTCATAGAGAGACACTGTGGGTTTTTTTTGTTTTTTTATTGATTACACTTTATTCATTTTGTATCCCCCCCATAAACCCCTCCCTCCTCCTCCCAATCCCATCTTCTTTCCCCCTTCTCCACACATGCCCCTCCCCAAGTCCACTGATAGGGGAGGTCGTCTTTACCTTCCTTCTGATCCTAGTCTATCAGCTCTCTGGCTATAGCAGTACCACGGAAAAATGAACGTAGGCTGGATGTAAATGCCCCTGTCCCACGACTCAAAGCCTTGCTTTATATTTTCTCAGTTTATTCTGTATGTACATGATTGTAACTGAAATACAGCACTGCATTCTCTATGTTAAACTCTGTAAATGCTTCCATTGTTCTGTGGTTGTGCCAACACTGGTTTAAATAGGATCTTGCTAATGAAGGTTTATTGTGTTCTCATCAGTTTTGTGCCTTCAAAGAAAAGCACACTTCTCCTTTCCCATGATCCTAAATAGATCAGAGGATCTCGCTTGACAGTGGTGGACATCAGCCTGGGTTCTAGAAGAAGAATTTATGAACTGGCTCCTCTGAACTCAGAGTTGCCTGTGATCTTGAAGAAAAAGTATCTAGCAACGTCTATCCGGGGTGTTTTGGGCTGCTTGTGTGAGTGCACTCTAAGACTGTGTCAGTGTAAACCATGTGTAGTCAAAGAAGCTAAATCACACTAGAAAGGAACAAAAGCATGTTATTATAACACTCGAGGCCACGCTGGAAGACAGAAGTGGTGCTGGCACCAGCCTGGCTGTGCCCATGTCTTATCTGTATGCTTGATTGTACCCAGCCTGGACCGTGGTGGCAGAAGAGCTGTTCTCATCTCTGTCTGCTACATTACAAGCTCCACTCAGGGCCAGCCAGTGCTTTCTTCCATGCACGAGACAAGTGTGACGTGTGATGAGGACATTGCAGCTCTTTGTTGTCGACAATGAGCCTTTATCCCCATCTCATGAGGATGCTTCAGGAGCCGAGTGCTGAGCAGTGTCAGAGGCCGCGTTTCCTGTTGATTTATGTGCTGTCAGAGAATTAATTGAGTCCGGACACGGGGTCTCATTTTCTTGGACATGTAGCAAGTCCATGTGCTTCTCCTATACATTCTAATAGCTTTCCAGATGGCCTGTTATGAAGGATCTGTCTTTAATAGGACTAATCAGAAGCAAAGGACCTCAATGTGTTTGTGTACATGCTCTGCATTAGGAAGCCTCTGGACCCCAGTGGGTGTGCAGTTAACTCTGTCCTGGCCACACTCCTCCCTCTGCTTATCCGAGGATGTGGGCCACTAAATACAACAACGGTTTTATATATGTTCTCAACAGAGGCCGTGTGGTGGTGGTGGTGGTGGTTTCTGGCATATCCTTAGAAAGCCTCCCAGGACCACTTATGCAAGGGCAGGAGAATGGTTTTATTATCAAGGGAATTGTTGTATTATCAGTAGAAGCCACTCTAACAAAGATACTGCAGGTGGGCATGGTTTAGGTTGCGGCATC
This sequence comes from Pachyuromys duprasi, assembly GCA_028658305.1. Lineage (NCBI taxonomy): Eukaryota > Metazoa > Chordata > Mammalia > Rodentia > Muridae > Pachyuromys > Pachyuromys duprasi. Next base: position 43,154,792 of record CM053758.1, read on the forward strand.
TGTATCTCGTAGCTCAGAGGCTGCCTGGGGCAGTGTCTCGGGTCAAAATGCTAGTGTATTGGTATTTGATAGGGGCTCTCTCCTGATTCATAGATGGCTTCTTTGCACTGGGCCCTTACATGGTAGAAGGGATAAGGCAGTTCTCTTAAGCCTCTTTTAGAAGCCTCAGGAGATTCAGCTTTTCTGATGTGATCCACCCATGTTCTACCTCCTAGCCATCCTTTTAGGGTTGGGATTTTACCATAGGAACTTCTGGGGGAACTCAGACATGCAGTCTACAGGATATTGTCTATTCATTTAGGAACTAAAATGTAGCTATTAAAATGAAACTCGTAGAGAGTTTTTTTAAATGCTTATCATGTTATGTTAAAAGAAAAAAGGAAGGGCTTAAGAAATGGCTCAGCCCTTAAGAACAGTTGCTCTTGCTGAAGACCTGATTTTGGTTCCTAGCACCCATCCTGTGCCACTCATAACCAACCATAACTCCAGCTCCAGGGGCTCAGATGTTCTCTTCTGGCCTCTGCAGGTATCTGTACATATACCCTCCCCACACACACACACACACAAGTAAGTAATTAAATAAATAAAATATAAAATGGACTTTAAAAAAGAAAAAGAGAACACAGAGCTGTGTTTCCAGTAAGCTCTCAGCTGTGTGAAGAGGTGGGCAGAATAAAGAATAGAGAGGAATACACCAGACATCCTCCGGTGGCAGCCTTTGCCTGAATCACATGACCCTCCCCCTTTCTCGTGAAATGCACAGAGCAGCAGATCACTGCTTTCATCACCAGAAAGTTAGGAGCCCCCAGAAGCAGCCACTTCCTGCAAAGCTGCCCACGTCGCTGTAGCAGGCAGTCTGCCCATTGCTCACACTCTGGCTGTCTCCCCTTGAAGGGAGAGAGAAGCTCTCCCAGGCCTCCCACAGGGCAGCTGTCCCCACACAGTATTTGGACCCCTAGATGTGGAATGCAGTTAAGCAATTGAAATCTGTCCACCAGTGGCCGAGTTTGTGGATGATGGCAGCCAAGTGGGTGGTGTTTTGTGGATACTTCTTCCAGCTATGCATACAGCAACTTTCCCTGAAAAAGTTGCTTTGAAGTCAAGGTGTTGAAGACAGCAACCTTTATCCTCAGGCTGCAACGTGTCCCCCATGCCACCACACACAGTGTGTTGATGCTGTGTAGGAGTACACACTGCCTGTACCTCACTGGATGGTGTTTTAGTGACTGTGTGACTGTGTACCGCAGAAGGAGTGATTTATGGAGAACAGAACTTCTTTTGTTTGCTGTCCTGGAGATGGGAAGTCTAAGATCAGGGCACTGGCACCTGCTGAGGGTGAGTGTTAAAAAGGGACAGAGGCGTACGTGAGCCCCGATGTCTTCTGAAAGACTACTACTCCTATATATAAATGCTGTTATACAGGCTGAGCAGGTTACAGACTGCTATTAAACAGTTTATGGGTTCAGGAATAAATAGTGTATGTATATATAAGTATGTGCGTGTATATATATGTATGTGTATAAATATACATGTATGTATATAACAATACTTAATGAAAAATGAAGCCATGCATTTGAAAGAGAGTGAGGAGATGTGCATGGGATGGTTTAGAGGGAGGAAAGGGAAAGGGGAAGTGATGTAATTAGATTACAGTCTTGAAATATAAAATAAATAATTCTTAAAAGATACTAAGAACATCATGTGGGGCTCCACCCTGATGACCTCATCTCATCCAGTGGTCTCTAAAAATTTACCTCTCAATACCATTAACACAGGAATATTTCATTTTAGGCATAGGCAGTATGAGAAAGCTAGCAGGAGAACCATTTACATATAAGGAAACATTTTTTTCCACCAGCATCTCTACACACTTTTTAAAAAATCCCACTGCCCCTTGGCCATACCCTGTCTTCTGGTATAGGAGTTGTCTGTTCTCCAAATGGCCCCATTTTGCCAGTCTATCCCCCCTTGCCCTGCTGGCAGCTATAGAAGTGATCTATAAATTTAATCTGAAAGAGTCTATGGGTGTTTCTTCTTTCCCTGCACTCTCTGAGTTGTGCATAGGGGCACATTAGAGAAAGGTACTCTATTGCTTGGTAAAGAAGTCAAACCCATCCCATGTAGAGTGGAGATTCCCCAGAGACCCATAGACAGATAATTTAGGATGTCTGTTCAAGTGAAGTCCTAGATCTGCTTGAATTAGAAGGACTTGCTCCAGGGTAGGCTTTGGCCCATCTACCTGGAACATGCTGTGGACATGCAAATCCCCAGGTTGATATGTGCCTTTCAAAGTGAGTGCAACACTTTGATGGGAAGCAACCCTTTTCTTTCTGCTATGGCCCCTCTTCTAAGTGCATTGCTACCTAAATACTCTCAAGTTCCATTGAAGAGATCCACCTACACATCAGGCCATCTTCCATAACCACTGTCCTACCATGTTGAGCCATTTAAGACACAATTCTGACTGTGCATCATCTCCTCTAACATTCATTTGTAGCTTTCCTTATCCTGACATGATATAGACATAAAATGGATAAATCTTTGAAATTAGAAATAAGTCCATATATCTGTTACTTTTCTGTTAGTGTGATAAAATACCACAGCCAGAACAAACTTATGAAAGAAAGAGTTTATTTGAGGCTTGTGACTTTATAGGGGGTCTCTAATGACAGGGAGATGCGGCCAGAGCAAAATGGTGGCAAGAGCAGGAAGCTGGGCAAACAGACCTTGAGTCACAAGCCCAGGTAGAGAGCAAATGATATTGCAGTCTTTAAACTCAAAGACCACTGCCTATGGGAGACAGTTCCCATTCAAATAAGCAAAGGATGCCTCTAATACCATTTTCAGTTAATCCCGCTGGGAAGAAGGTGGTCAGCAAGGTGACCACATAATGGGAAGAAGACAGAAGACTGTGAGGACAAGTGGGTGTGTCATTTTCCTTGAGACACAACAGTATCAACTAAAATCAATCAGGAATAAGTAGGTTAGTAAGATATAATTTTCCATGACCGGTATATATACCGGTGTGTGTGTGTGTGTGTGTGTGTGTGTGTGTGTATTTCTGTATACCAGCAACACCCGGGTAAATAAGGGGAGAGAAACTTCATTGCAACACAAAAATAATACAAAAATAAAGTTAACAAAGGGTGTTCATAAGTTTGAAGAAAACTACAAAGCCATTGAGGTCCCTTTGTAACTTAGGTAAATGTGGTGTTCTTTGTGAGTGAAATTGGATTAAAAAATTCCAACATAAGTTCAAAAATTTCTCTAAAAGAATCGGTAATTGAAGGCTGTACCAACCACAGTGACAGTGGGATGCTCAGTAGCTCTTCAGTTCATCTGGGAGGATGCATATGAAAATAGCAGGAGGAGATCTAGAAATGAGAATAATGGAGAAAATTGCCTTCTCTGGTGTTAGAATCTCACAGCCAGAGCAATTAAAATGGTGTGGGGCTGGTGGGGAGAGCAGATGGCATAGCCTAGAGTCAGGAGAGAGTGGGGCTCACACAAAGGTTAGTACAGACAGCCCCTCTCAGGGCTCACGACTCTCAAGTTCGTGATGGTGTACCCAGCTCCTCACTGCCAGCGTGACATCTAAATCCACTGAGTTATTGAGTATTTAGTGGGAGACTTACCTTGTGTTGGAGAACTTGCCCTCATTGTGGGTAGATGCAAGAATCCTGAGCAGGTTTGGGATCTGGGAGACCAGAGCCCACGTTCTCTTGGTTAGATGGATTGAATTAACCTTTACTCACAGTGTTTTTCTTCTGTAGTTTTTGTTAGAAATTATCGTCAATATTATTATTTACAATAGGAACTATATACTAGACACTTGAGCATCAAACTACTTCCTCTGTGAATCTTATAATCACATTGCAAGATTGACGCTTTGCGCTCAATACATGTTCTATACTTCAAAGTGACTATTTCTGATGGGTGCACACGTTTAGTCCCACTCATTGGGAGGTGGAGGCAGGAGGATTTCTGTGAGTGTGAGGCCGGTCTGGTTCTCCAGAGCTTATTCCAGGACAGACAACACTACACATAGAAACCCTGTCTCAGAATTCCTCCCCCAAAAGACTAATGACAGGTCATCAGCAGGAATTTAAATGTTTCAAACAACTCATTCATTTAATAAATATTTTTGCAGAGTTCATAGCGACTTGTTGATTTTTTCTCCATTAATTAATTTATTTGTTTATTTTACATCCCAGTTGAAACCCCACTCCCTCCTCTCCTCCCAGTCCTACCCTCCCACCCACTTCCCCCAGACACCCCCATACCAATGCACCCACCTCTGGCACATCAAATCACATCAGGACTAAGTGACTCATCTTTCACTGAGGCAAGGCAAGGCAACCGTGCTAGGGAAACAGTATCCAGAGGAGAGGGAACAAAGTCCAAGTCAGAGACAGCCCTGATCCAATTGTTAGGGGACAAAGCAGCCCATCAACTTCATATGTGTAGGGGCCCTACGACCAGTCCATGCATGCTCTTCAGTTGGTGGTTCAGTCTCTATGAGCCCCCATGGGCCCAGGTTAGTTGGCCATGTAGGTCTTTTTGTGGTGTCCTTGACCCAAGGTCCAGTTCCCCAATCCTTCCCTTAACTCTTTTACAAAATTCACTGAGTTTTGCCTAATGTTTGGCTGTGGGTGTCTTCATCTGTTTCCATTATCTGCTGGATGAAGCCTCTCAGATGATAGTTAATGCTAGGGTCCTGTCTGCAAGCAAAGCAGACTATCATTGATAGTGTCAGGGGTTGACTCTCTCCCATGGGGTGTGTCTCAAGTTGGGCCAGTCACTGGTTGGCCATTCCCATTCTCTGCTCCATCTTTATCCCTGCACATATTGTAGGCAGGACAGATTTTGGATGGAAGGTTTTGTGGGTGGGTTGGTGTCCCCCTCTCTCTACTAGAAGTCCTGCCTGGCTACAGGATGTGGCCACTTCAGTTTTATTTTTCCCCCACTGCTAGGAGTCTCAGCCAGGGTCACCCTCATCTCTTCCCAGAGGTCTCCAGCATGTCCCAGAGATGCTCCAATACAAATTTCCCATCTCTCTCCAAGCCCTCTCACCCCCCCCCCATCCACGCTCTCTCTGTAGCTGATATCCCTCTTTCCTCTCCACCTGCTCTCTCACCCAGTTCTCTGTCTCCCTCCGCTTCTGATGTCTCTGATGTCTATTTGAACTCTTTGTCTTAGTGGGATTCAAGCATCCTCCCTTGAGCTCTCCTTGTTACTTAGTTTCTTTGGGTCTGTTTGGCTAATATCCACTTATGAGTGAAGACATACCATATGTGTCTTCCTGGGTCTGGGGTTACTTCATTCAGGATGATCTTTTCTAGTTCCATTCGTTTGCCAGCAAATTTCATAATGTCTTTGTTTGTAATAGCTGAGTAGTACTCCATTGTGTAAATGTGCCACAAGTTTTGGGTTTATTTATTTATTTATTTTATATATACACTCTTTGGTTGAGGAACATCTGAGTTGTTTCTAGTTTCTGGCTATTATGAATAAAGCTGCTATGAACATGGTTGAACAAATGTCCTTGTGGTTTGGTAAAGCATGTTCTGGGTATATACCCAGGAGTGCTATAGCTGGGTTTTGAGGTAGAACGATTCCTAATTTTCTGAGAATCCTCCACATTGATTTTCAAAGTGGTAGTACAAGTTTGTACCATCAGCAGCAATGGAGGAGTTTTCTTTTTGCTCCACAACCTCTCCAGCATATGCTGTCACTTGAGATTTTGATCTTAGCCATTCTGATGTGTGTAAGATAGAATCTCAGAGTTGTTTGGTTTGCATTTCTGTTGTGGATATAAACATGTTTTTGTTTTAGTTTCAGGTATGGGATATGGGACTGAATCAGATTGTCCACAGCAGCAGGCTATTTGCCTCATGTGGGTTCTAAGAGGGACTCTTTGCCAGCTGGAATTAGTTGAATTCTGAGAACTTTGAGGGATGTAGATTTGATAGTCCAGAGGAAGAAGGGATGGAAGTTTGGAGGAGTTGGAGGTGGACTGCTTGCTGTTCTTGCTGGCTTGCTGGTTTGCCAGTTACCTGGACTTCTGGATTTCCTGACAACATACAATAGAATTCTATGACCCTACCCAGCAGGAAGAAGAGGGCTATGTCAGCTTTCCCTTACAACCTTCCTTTTCCCCTACTTGGAGTTGGGGGATTGGAAGGGAGGTATAAGCTTTAAGGAACCTTCAAATTAAGTAGCATTTGAAAAACTAGTGCCTACACATTTCTCTGATGATTAAGGACGTTGAACATTTCTTTAAGTGCTTCTTGGCCATTAGCGAGTTCTCCCTTGAGAATTCATATTTTAGCTCTGCACTCCATTTTTAAATTGGGCTACTTTGTTTATTGGTGTTTAATTTCTTGAGTTCTTTATATAGTTTGTATATTAGGTGTCTATCAGATGTGGGATTGGTAGAGATCTTTTCCCAATCTGTAGGCTGCCATTTTGACCTATTGATGATGTCCTTTGCGTTACAGAAGCTTTTCATTTTGTTGCTTTTAGTGCCTGAGCTGTTGGTGTTCTGTTAACAAAGTTGTCCTCTGTACCAATACATTTGATGCATTTCCTCACTTTGTCTTCTATTAGATCTAGTATTTCGGGTGTTATGTCGAGATCTTTGACCTACTTGGATTTCAGTTTTATGCAGGGTGATAAATATGTCTCTACTTGCATTCTTCTACATACTGACATCCAGTTAGGCCAGCACCATTTGTTGAAGAAGCTTTCTTTCTTTTTTTTTTCATTGTATAGTTTTGGCTTCTTTATCAAAAAATCAGATGTCCGTAGGTGTGTGGGTTTATTTCTGGATCTTTAATTCAATTCCATTTGTCTACCTGTCTGTTTTTATGCCAATAACATTTATTTTTTTTTATAACTGTTGCTCTCTAGTATAACTTGAAATAAGGATGGTGATACCTCCAGAAGCTCTTTTATTGGACAGGGTTGTTTTCGCTATCCTGGATTTTTTTTTGTTTTTCCTTAGCGGTCCCTTTGTCAACCATTTCTGCACATGACTCACAAGCACTTAATTCTGAAATGAAACAGCACTGGAAATAGCCAATGAGATTTTTTTTCAATAAAAGTCAAGCCTTCCCTTAAGTTTCAAGAAGCAATAACTATAAACTACATTTATAAAACCCAAAATAAAAATTATTCCATCAATCTCATCACTGTTTTTTAAAAATACCAGTGGAGATAAATTACCAGCTTTAAAAATGTAAACTTTGAGCTGGGTAGTGACGCCTTCAATCCCAGCACTCAGGAGGCAGAGGCAGGCAGATCTCTGTGAGTTTGAGGCTAGCCTGATCTACAGAGTGAGATGCATGAGAGCCAGAGCTACACAGAGAAACCCTGTCTCGAAAACAAACAACAAACAAAACAAACAAACTGAACTCTAGATATCTGTAGCATTTATTTTTGTTTGGTTGGCTTTTGGTTTTTCAAGAGCAATCCTAGTTGTCCTGGAACTGATTCTGTAGATATGAAAAACTCAGTGTGAGGACTGTGATGGTTGGAAGAAACAATCTCACCACAAAGAGATGCTTTGAGCACCACAGAGGGCAAGGAGCTTTGCAGAGAGCCCTGGGACACAGGATGTGAGTAGCTCCGCTTTATGGACTCTCAGGGAGGCATGGAGTCAGAGAGAAACTGTTCAGGGCTTGTGCTGAGAGGCTGGCCGGTGGCTGCTGGGAATACTCTCACAGGTTGGCCTCCCCGTGTCTGACACATTGCTTTCACCACCTAAATACCTACTCAGCCCCTTCCCACCCTCCACTGGTCTCATCTCACATCTCACTTCTTTTCTATGTTTTTGTTGAGCTGTGGTAAAATAGATATAACATTAATTATCTTAATCACTTTTTTAAAAAAAATGGAAGTTCTCATTTTTAAATCAGATGAGTAGGACATGCTTTTAAAAATAAGTAGCTATGGGCTGGTGAGATGGCTCAATGGGTAAAGTTGTTTGCTACCAAGGTTAATGACCTGAGTTTCATCCCCTGGACCCTTGTGGTAATGGTAGAGAGAGAGAACCAGTTTCTACATGCTGTCCTCTGAGCTTTACAGGTAGGCTGGTGGTATGCATACATGCATATACATAGAAGCAGCCAGTCATGTACACATAGAATAAACAAACAAACAAACAAACAAAGTGAACATGATGCAAACAAAAGGTATTGTACTATAAGAGACACCATTAGCCTAAGACATGCATCACCCATGCTCTTGTTTATCCATCTCTGTGCCTTGAAACTAGAAACTGCTCTCTCCTCCTTTTTATGCATTCTTCTTCATATGTTACACCCTAACTACAGTTTCCCCTCCCTCCTGTCCTCCCAGTCCTTACCATCTCTCCTCTCCTCCAGATCTACTCCTCCTCCATTTCCCTCAGAAAAGGGCAGGCTTCCCAGGGATATCAGCCAAACATGGCATATCAAGTTATAATACAGCTAGACACCCCCCATCATATTAAGGCTGAATGAGGCAACCCAGAAGGAGAAAAGGGGTCCCAAAGGCAGGCAAAAGAGTTAGAGGCAGCCCGTGTTCCCACTGGTAGAAGTCCTACAAGAAGACCAACCTATACAACCATAACATACGTGCAGTGGGCCTAGGTCAGACCCATGGAGGTTCCCTGATTTTCAGTTCAGTCTTTTTGAGCTCCTGTGAACTCAGGCTAGTTGATTCTGTTGGTTTTCTTGTGGTGTCCTTGACCCCTCTGACTCCTATCTGAGCTCCAGGTAATGTTTGGCTGTGAGTCTCTGTATTTGTTTCCATCAGTTGCTAGATGAAGCCTCTCTGATGTCAATTATGCAAGTATAACAGAATATCATTAGGAATCATTTCTTTTTTTTTTCCTGCCAGTAGTATTTGGTTCTATCCTACATCTTTGGCCTATCCATCCTCTGATTCTTGGTCCTCCAAGCAGCGTCAGTGGTGGGAATCCTGGGTCTCAAGCTGAACCAATCATTGGTTGACCACGCTCATAGTTTCTGTGCCCCCTTTACCCCATCACACCTTGCAGGCAGAACACATTGTAAATGGAAGGTTTTGTGGCTGCTTGGTGTCCCGTTCCCTGTGCCGGAAGCCTTGCCTGGTTATAGGAAATGGCCAGTTCAGGCTCTGTATCCTCCATTACTAGGAGTCATACCTAGGCTCACCCTCACAGACTCCTGGGAGTTTTCCATTGCACTAGGTTTCTACCTCACCCCTGAAATGCCTCTCAATTCCAGTTGTCTCTTCCAGAGCTCTCTCCCTCAATCTGCTCCTTCCTGTTCCTGTTCCCACCCACCCCTAGTCCACCTGCAATAGCCATTCTATTTCCTCTTCCCAAGGAGACTCATATGCCTGCACCCTACCTTGAGCCCTCCTTGTGCCTTAGCCTCTCAGGTTTTGTGGATTGTAGAATGATTATCCTTTACTTTGCAGTTAATATCCACTTATAAAGGAATACATACCATGTTTGCTGTTCTGGGTCTGGGTTATTTCACTCAGGATGATTTTTCTATATCCATCCATTTTCCTGCAAATTTCATGATTTTCTTGTTTTTAATAGCTGTGTAGTATTCCATTGTGCAAATGTACCACATTTTCTTTATCCATTCTTCTGTTGAGAGACATCTAGGTTGTTTCTAGTTTCTGGCTATTATGAATAAAGCTGCCATGAACATAGTTGAGCAAGAGTCCTTGTTCTAGGATAGAACATCCTTTGTGTATATGCCCAGGAGTGGTTTAGTAGGGTCCCAAGGTAGATTTATTCTAAAGTTTCTAAGAAACCACCATATTGATTTCCATAGTGGCTGTACTCTTGAGGAGTGTGATAGGCGTTATAAACTGCCCTTCCTCTAGCCTTCTGTTTCCTCAAAGCTCATTCATGCTAGGCCCAGCAGAGGAATTTTGTATGTGCCCACTAACATTGCCATTGAACCCATCTGGTTGAGCAATAAAGCACAGACTGCTGGGCAGTGCTGTCCCAGTGTGGGCATACAGGATCCTTGCAGGGTTCCCATGGTTCCATACTACATATTTTGTAGGCTGCCATCGAGTTCTCTGTTGCTCAACCAAGACAGTTCTTCAAATTGTCTCCTCTGTGAAGAAGGTTATAGAGCAAGGTGGGGGGGAGGGAGGACAGGGCAGACTTACAGGAAAGGCGGACTGAGATGGACTTAATTCATCACGTAATTCAGATTTAATTAATATATTTTAAATGTGTAATGAAATAGTGCGCTTTTGCAGTTAAAAAATGTTCAAACACAGAATTTAAGCTTTCTTTCTGTGTGGAGTCCTCCTCATTCTTCCTAAGCATTCTGTCTTAATTTGCTTTCTTATTGGTGTGATAAAATTCCATGTCCATAACAGCTAGGGAAGGAAAGAGTTTATTTCAGCTTAGAACTCTCAGGTAGCTGAGGAAAGTCAGGAAGAGAACTCAAACAAATCAGGAACCTAGAGGCAAAGAGCTAGTGCAGAGGCCATGGAGGAATGCTGCTTACGTGGCTTGCCCAGCCTGCTTTTTTATACCATCCAGAACCACCTGCTCAAAGGCGGCAGCACTCACACTGAGCCATGCCCTCCCCCGTTAGTCATCAGCCAAGGAAATGCTCTATAAATACCTATGGGCTAGTGCCTACAGGCTAATGGGGACATTAACTCAATCGAGATTCTCTCTTCCAAAATGACTTTAGCTTGTGTGTCAAATGGGCATAAAGCTGGCTAGCAGGCATGCTCTATCTATACACTTAATTTTATTGACTGTATGTGATGGTATAAATTTGAGACATAGTGATGCTTCAATATGTGCATATCTTGGGTGCTAAAACATGGGTTTAGACCAGATGATTTAATATCTGTCCTCCTTGGTTATGGGTCTTCACGGTGTCTTCCGTAGATGCTGCCTGTTTTCTCCTTTGAGAGCAGTTATCCTGATTTGATGACCTTCTGACTTGTCTACCTGGGTTACCCTTATAAAGTGAGTCTTGTGCAGAGGTCAAGAATGAACCTATGAGCCAGAGTGTTCCCAGTGGGGGGACATCTGTCTAGGTTCCATCCCAGCACCAGAGTGACACAAGCCAGTGAGCCTAACAGTTTCCAAGGTGGAGTTGGGCATCCTGGTGACTGTCTCCTCTGTGCCTTCTTTTGAGCTCTGTGTATCCTTAGGCTCTTCTGGCACAGTCATAGGTTTTCCCTGCCCCGTGAGGTTTTCACATGGGACTGTCATGTCCTTTGAACAGCTGTGTGTCCATAGCACTTTGAGCAAGTGTGTTGTCAAGATATAGCGATGTGGATTTGGTCACATAGCAAGTGTGCCTTGGGTTGGTCATAGTCTGTGTGACTCTGATGGTCTCTCTACCTTCCTCTCCACAGTGGCTGCTTCCAGGTAACAATGGCTGTGTGAGTGTCTGCCATGGCCCACCGCAAGCGCCAGAACACTGCGAGCAGCATGTTGGACCACAGGGCCAGGCCAGGTCCTATCCCCCATGACCAGGAGCCTGAGAGCGAGGACACAGAACTGCCGCTGGAGAGCTATGTACCCACAGGCCTGGAGCTGGCCACTCTGCGGCCAGAGAGTCCCACACCCGAGGAACAGGAGTGTCATAACCATAGCCCCGATGGGGACTCCAGCTCTGACTATGTGAACAACACATCTGAGGAGGAGGACTATGATGAGGGCCTCCCTGAGGAGGAGGAAGGTGTTACTTACTACATTCGCTATTGTCCTGAAGATGACAGCTACCTGGAGGGCATGGACTGTAACGGGGAGGAATACATAGCCCATGGTGCACATCCCGTGGACACTGATGAGTGTCAGGAGGCTGTGGAGGAATGGACGGAATCAGTGGGCCCTCATGCTCATAGCCATGGGGCTGAAAACAGCCAGGAGTACCCAGACAGCCACCTGCCCATCCCAGAAGATGACCCTTCTGTCCTGGAGGTCCACGACCAGGAAGAAGATGGCCACTACTGTTCCAGCAAAGAGAGCTACCAGGACTACTACCCCACAGAGACCAATGGGAACACAGGTGGCGCCTCCCCCTATCGCATGAGGCGTGGGGATGGGGACCTGGAGGAGCAGGAGGAAGACATTGACCAGATAGTGGCTGAGATCAAGATGAGCCTGAGCATGACCAGTATCACCAGTGCCAGCGAGGCCAGCCCTGAGCACATGCCTGAGCTGGATCCTGGGGACTCCACAGAGGCCTGTCCACCCAGCGAGACCGGTCACGTACCCAGTAGGCATGAGGCGAGGCCCAAGTCACTGAACCTTCCCTCTGAGGCCAAGCACCCTGGAGACCCCCAGAGAGGACTCAAGACCAAGAGCAGAACCCCAGAGGAGAGGCAAAAGTGGCCCCAAGAGCAGGTAGGCCTTAACTACCCCCAGGAAAGGGGTAGAGGGCCCTAGGGAGTGTGGTATCACCCACTAAAGGCCTTAACTACCCCCAGGAAAGGGGTAGAGGGCCCTAGGGAGTGTGGTATCACCCACTAAAGGTCTTAACTACCCCCAGGAAAGGGGTAGAGGGAGTGTGGTATCACCCACTAGATAGTGAAGCCTGCAGTGGAGGCGGTGATAACAAGTGGAGGAGGAATTAGCTGCTGCTGCCCAGTTCACAGCCCAGCAACTGTAAACGAGTCAAGAATGCTCTTGTCACTCACATGTCCATCCCTTAGATTCAGGAGCCCACCCCATTAGAGGACTGATTGGCAGCTCTTATCTCATAGGAAATGCCCTGCATTCAGGAGGTTCAGTCTGTATCCCACTAAATCAGCCCGTGGAAGGAGAGTATCCATGTTACCTTCTGATTCGCTGAGATGGCTTCCTCCAGCCAGCCGGTAGCAAGGGGGATGCAGGCATTCACACTCTTCCCTACTTAGTGAAAGTAGCTCACTTCACAGTGCTTATTGCAATGTCTCCCAAGCTATCTTGGCCCAGTGGGCACTTAGTTGTAAAAAAAAAACTACTGTCCTGAAAAAAAAAATCACTATTTTTTTTGAAAAATTGACAAAGTCATAGAGAAGAATGTATGCTAACACAAGGGATATAAGCATGATTGTGCTTAATTTAAGTTAAATCAAAACAAGTATGAGGTCTGGTAAACACATTTGAAAAACCACCACCCCTAACATCCTCAAACAGAAAAAAAAATGACTGTGATTATGTAAGAGGAAATGTAATTACTGGATTTGTATAAAATACTCTTTGGTCCATAAAACATACTGCTTTCCTGGTTTGTAAAGCCTTAATTATTTTTCCCAAGAAGATTTCATGAAAATACACACACACACACACACACACACACACACACACACAGCTTGTGTTTAGAATGTAAATCACATTGACTTGCCATGAGATTTCCCCATACAATTTGGTGCCTTTTGTTCTTTCTTAAGTTAGTGAGTGCCAGCTGACTTCATTTTGGGGGTGCTCCTGTCATTCACAGCAGTTCTGCCTTCATGGGGTGGGTACCGAGGGACTTAAACTGCTTTTATACTAGCGACTGTTGGGGGCAGGGGTTCTGGGCCCTGGTCTGGGCTTCAGGCCAAAATGCCCACATTTTGTATTCATTCATTTTTAGAACATGGGTTTGTCCCCAACAGCGACGGCACTGCAAGGATAGATGTGGTTTGTATAGCACATGTGACCCACTGTGTTTTGTCATAATAAGTGGCCTCTCAGCCAGAGGTCTATCAAGAGAAAATTATCTTGGAACCTAGTGTGTAGTGAGAAGACCTGGTTGTTTTTCTCGTTTTGCTTCATAATAATCAGATGCTAAGTTGAATAAAATTTCATAGACCTTTGGGTTAGGGTGTTACGGGGATAGTGAGTGAATGCACATGGATAAGTGAATGAATGGTGGTAGCCATTTAAAAGGGCAGGTGGAAGCCTCAAGCCATCACAGGAGATAAAAAGGAAGTCGGTTTTTTTCAGAGAAAGGTGTTGAATAGCAAAGCAGATGTCTTCGGTCTCTAGGCCCAGGGTGTCCTTAAAGCAACAATCTCAGCCAAGACACTGGAAAAACTCAGGAAAGCCAGCAAATGATTATCTAAATTGGCTTTTGTTGTTGTTGTATTCATGAACTAATCCTGTGAAGAGGGAACCTAGGAGGGCCTAGCTCAAGGCTGACCGGGCCCTCACAAATGAATGAGCTGAGTGGTCCTTTGAAAGACTCTTTTGGGCCTTGCCATGTGGCTAAGTTGTACTGTAGTCCTGGGTAGCTCATCTCACACAAGGAATTCTGAAACTGGGCCATTAACATTCACTGGTGAATAAACAGGGCCATAAAAATCCTCTGGAATCACATTGGAGACCAGATTCTCTAGAAAATGCACAGCACTTGGATACTTTGAAGGTGCTTCATTTGCAATCACAGCTGGATTCCTAAAAGGAATCTTTTACTCCCCTGGGGACAGCCAAGCTATTCCAGGAACCATCCAAAGCCTAGCCTAAGACAGTGAGCCAGAGTGCCGGTGAGTCCCCAGCGCAGTTCCTGGAGCCAGTCACATTGCCCAGAACTGATGTTACAGCAGAAACAAATTCAGAGGGGGGGCAGGGGGAGAGAGAGAGAGAGAGCGCTAGACAGCCCTGGCCTCCTGGGTAGACTTGCTCTGTAAAGAGTGCCCTTGGCCTACAGCATGGGCCTCACAGAGGGCAGTCCAGAACTGCTCAGTCCTTTTTGCATTTCAACAAGATGGTGCATTCAAGCCAGAGAAGCAGTGCTCTGGAAGTCTCCAGCTGGATGGACACGGCAGCATCTCTTATCTCTCCTTTACTCATTTTAAAGCTTGAAAATTATAGTCAGGGTTAGTTTTTGAAGCATGGTTTGAGTGTCCCTAATCTGAAAATACAGAATCCTAAATACTCTAACGCTGAAGTTTCTTGAGTGCTGACCTAGGGCTATAGAGGAAAATGTCACATCTGCCATCCCAAGACAGGCCACAGTCAAACTACAAGTGCACTAAGAGCATGTTAGGTTACCCTCAGGCTCTTAATACAGGAAACATACATGAATTCTCATGTTACGGGTCTCATTCCCAGCATGTCTCGTTATGTACATGCAAATATTGAAAAGTCAGAAAAATTCTCCAGATCTGAACCCACTGATGCTCTCAGACGTTCTGTGCAGGATGCTCAGGCTGTCCTCAAGAGCAGCCTTCAGTCACTGCATGGACACAGTAGGTACACAGTGTGAGGGATTGCCATATATTTATGTGTTCGTGCCTACCTTGCTACTGAACATGTAGGTGGTGGGTGGCATTTTCTCCTGTGTGTAAGGCTGGCACAGGCATCTTTGTGCAAATGGTGTTTTCTGTCATTTTATACTTTCTGAGGGCCAGGGTCTGAGTCATAGGTGAGTGTTGACCTTTTAAATTTCCACACAGCTAACTTGTCCTTTGTGCTGTCTTCCTCCATGAGTATGGTCCCACCTCTTATCTCTGGGATTGTCTTCTTTTCCATTTCACAGGGTGCTTCATGCTTTTTTTTTTGCTATATCTTTCCTTCAGTGTGTTTTCCTCTGAATTGGGACTGTGCTATTTTCCCTGTCTCTGTGATTATTAAGATACAGATGACCCATCAGCTGTCCTCCTACCTCTTTGGGGCCCAGTGGGAGTCATTTAGCTGACACCTTCTTCCCACATGTGGATGATGAGTTTATAGTGGGGACTGCTTTAGTTTGGCCTCTGTGGAAAGCAAGTTGCTCTCTGTGACAGGATGTGGGGTGTATGACCTCTAGGCTTGCTGGTGCTGTGCATGTTCAAAAGGCCTCAGTTCTCCTTATAAGTTATTGTCCATTACTGGAGCAAGCCAAAGAAAAATCCCAAAGCAGGAACTGACAGAGAGGCCAGGAATGGTACCGTCCACAATCACTAACCATGAAAATGCCCTCTGGGTTTACCAGAGGCAATCTCATTTTCTCAACCGAGATTCCTCTTCCCAAATGGCTCTACCTTGTGTAAAGGTGACAAAAAGCCAACCAAGACACATTCTGTGTCTTGTGGAGCTTCCTTCCAAGGTAGAAGGCCTCAGTGGCAGAGGAAGCTGCTACGCAATAGCGGTAGCTGTGAAAGCAGAGAGGATTGCTCAGGGGAGCAGCTTCCAGGACTCTCTGGGATTCCCCAAAATCCACAAGGCCCCAATCCCTGAGAAAAGAATGACATATAAAGTTAGCTTTTAACTTCCAGCAGCCATCTTTGCTTTGTAGCATCTCTAGATGGTTTACAATGCCTAATACAACGTCATGCCATGTAAATTGTTGTCCTGTATTGTTTAGTGGAGTAATGATAAGAACGAACATGAGAATGTATTCAAAGCAGATGCACTTTTGTTTTTATGAATATTTTCCGACCCACACTCATTTGAATCTTCAGATGAGGTACCCACAGATGCAGAGGGTCAGCTGTGTTTGGTTAGCAGATGAGTTGGGAAAATGTCTCTGCATAGGGTCTCTTCTTCGAGGAACACTCATTGCTGTACATAGCAACTATACTGCTTGGCCGATGCTTCCAACATCCTATAACTTCAAGACCGTTTCTCTCTACTAGGAGAGAAAAATGTGGAAAATAGCCACACAGATCTCATCCTGAGGTCAAGAATCCCTTACTCAATCCTAGGATGATTTAATGCCAGCCCAGTGGTGATGGTGGGCACTTTTTATCCCTTACTCAATCCCAGGATGATTTAACGCCAGCCCAGTGTTGATGATGCACACTTTTTATTTTTTGCGTCCCTAGTACCCTTCATGTCTGAAGATTTAGTGATCGGTTGGCTTCAGTGTACACAAACTTCTTGGGTACTGTGAAGGTGGCAGGGAAATCTGTGGCATGGTACAAAGGGCTCAGAGTCTCTGACCTCAGGAATTCCTGGAACCAACCCAAAGGTTCGGTGCTTATGTTGGCCTCAGATAAATGAGGTGTGTTCTTGTTCTGTTGCTTCAGACACCATGACCAAGGCAGCTTATAAAAGCAAACATTTAATTGGGAGCTTGCTTATAGTTTCAGAGGGTTAGTCCATGATAATCATGGTGGAGAGCATGGTGGCAGACAAGCAGGCGTAGGGCTGGAGCAGTAGCTGAGAGCTCACATCCTGATGGTGGGCAGGAGGCAGAGATACTGGCCCTGATGTGGGTTTTTGAATCCTCAAAGCCCCCACCCCCCAGTGGCATAGCTTCTCCAACAAGGACACACCTCCCTATTCCTTCTCAAACAGTCTACTAACTGGGAACCAAGCATTCTAATAATGTATGAAGCTATGGGGACCACTCTCATCCAAACAACCACAAGGTGGTTGAGTTGTACATAGGTAATTCACTTCCCGTTTGTTGTACAGCTTAAAAGGGCTGAGTTTTGCTTCATGAGATTGCTCACCTGTGTCTCAGAGGAACACTGCAAGAACACATCTGTCCAGTGCCAAAGATTGTGTTCTGTGGGTGGGTGTGGTGGCCTGTGATGGCAGGTTCTTTGTGTGGGCGGCTGAGCATCTGGCCTTAGCAAAAGCTACATAGCTTGCTTTGGAATCTCCCTCACTTTTGTCCCCTTACCTGCTGCCTTATGAGGTCTGTCGTGTGATAAAGCACTCTAAAAAGTCCCCCAGAGAGATTTAGTCTTTTGGACCTTGGGGATTTCATGCCTATTCCTGTCTGGAACCTTAACTTCACTCAGTTGAGATAGCATTAGTCTTACAGCCTATTCAGTAGCTCTACACCATGGGTCCAGTAAACCAAATGTGTGTTTTGATTATTTGTGGTTTTCATGGTTTCTATTTATCACCAGCCCAGCAGTGTTTTCCAGCAAGAGCCCTCTGATAATAGGAAAACAAGAAAATCAATACCTCATAGCCAGCTTAATACAACAGCTAAAGTGAAGTGTGATCCAGGGCCTTCAGCCACATCAAGTGTCACGTCCATCACTGTTCACTGCAGAGATGCTCTGTCTGTGACATTTCACCAAGGCTTGCTTTACAGAGGACTCTTCCAAATTGCCATGTGAATGTTGGTGCCAAATAAGCAGAGGTAATGCTTTCTGATTGCCTAACTTTGCCTTGTTTCTGGTGGAGTCAGTAGTACTATGTGCATTCTGGAATCACTGTGTCCCATCTGGTGGTATGCGAAGTAAGGGTAAGCTCCCACTTTATAGCAGAGAACTGAGAGAAGCCTTCAGTGGGATTGCTAGCATCTAGACCCCTGTGATCTGCATGCAGCAGGCAGGAGAGGTATGGGGTGGGGGTGGGGGGTGAGAAGAAGCACTTTAGTGTTTGCTGTGCCCGGAGAATGCAAACTATCCAAGTTCAGATAGCCTTTTTGAAAGTGCCTGTAGGACAGGGATTGGGGAGTGGGGGTCGTCCCTGAGGACCTTTCCAGTCTTGCTCAGGAGGAAAGACTCCTCAGGCCCTGGGTCTCTGTGGAGAACATCTGACCTCTTGCCATCCACAGCCCTTCTACAATCTGTCTTCTGCCTATACATGCCCTCTGAATGCATGCAGGCTGGTTTCTGAAGTCCATGCTGGTTACACTGAGCTAGCTTTTTCTCTCTCTTTCTCTCCTCCTTCGGTCCTTCATTTCTTCCTCTCTTCATTCTACATCCTGATTGCAGTCCCCCTCTTCTTCTCCTGGTGCCTCCCACACCCCCTCCTCCCCCCATTCTCCCCTCTCCTTCTTCTCAGAGAAGGGAGAGGCCCTCCATGGGCACCAACAGGACCTGGAACTTTAGGTCGCTGAAGGACTATGGGAATCCTCTCCCACTGAGGCCAGACATGGAAGCCCAGTTAGGGGAACAGGATCCAAAGGCAGGCATTGGAGTCAGAGAGCTCCCCTCCTCCAGTTGTTGGGGGGGGTCCACATGAAGACCAAGCTGTGCATCTGCAGGAGTCTCTATTTTTTTCCATCACTCTTCTCTGTGGGCAATGTGACAGAGTGACTTCTGTACCTACTTTTACAAATTCCCAGGGCTGTTTTTGAAAGATGAATTTAGTGGGTACTTCTTGATGTTGTTTTCAGCCCTGTCTCCCAGAGTTTCTGAACTCGATGCCTGGGCTCTCTGGTCCACCCAGCAGAACTGCTCTACTTGCCTTTAAGAAGGTGCTTGCATCTCAGTCTCCAGGTGGGTTCCCTAATAAGGGGAGCAGGGGCTGTCTCTGACGCGAACTCAGTGGCTGGCTCTTGGATCACCTCCCCCTGAGGGGAGCAGTCTTACCAGGCCACAGAAGAAGACAATGCAGCCAGTCCTGATGAGAGCTGCTAGGCTAGGGTCAGAGGGAAGGGAGGAGGGCTTTCCCTATCAGTAGACTGGGGAAGGGGCATTGAAGGAGAAGACGGAGGGAGGGTGGGATTGGGAGGGAATGAGGGACAGGGCTACAGTGGGAATACAAAGTGAATAAATTGTAATAAATGAAAAATAAAAAAAGAGTTGATGGGTATTTTGCATATGAAAGTAAAAGAAAAAGAAATTTAAAAGAAAAAAAAGGTGGTGTTCTCTCACCAGATGTGGCTGTGGTTGTCAGGAAGCAGTTAATGTAGCACAAAGTGGGAATGTGGGCTGGAATTTCTAAAACTTTGTGAAAGTCAGGGTCTAAACTGTTTTGGTTTCCCAAAAAATTAATTAACCAATTTATATAATTTTTAATTTTCAGTGCACAAATTAAGGGAGTTCAGTGTTACAATTTCATTATGTATGCAGTGTAGAATGGCTTAATTAGAACTTTTAGAGCTGCCGAGTCCATACAGTTTTCAGACATGCTTGATTCTGGTATGCTGATTGTTAGCACAGGGACCGGGAGATGGCTCAGTGGATAAAGCTCTTGTCGCACAGGTGTGATGATCTGAGTTCAAGTCCCCAGCAGCCATGTGAAAATGAAGCCTTTAGTCCCAGCACTCAGAAGGCAAAGACAAGCTCCTCAGGCAAGCTGGCTAGATTAGCTGAACTGGCAAGCTCCAGGTTCAGCAAGAGACCCGGTAAATCAAGTAGAGAGCCATGGCTCAATGCCACAATCTGACCTTTGCACACACAGGTGTGCACAAGCATGTGCATTAGTACACACATGCACCTACCCACGAACACCTGAACATGTGCACACACACACAGTCCTCACGCACGCTCCAAAACTGTCTGCCCTTCTACTAATAGGTGTTCAGAAGTTGCTGATCTCCCGATCCCTAGAGATGTCAGTGAGTAAGAGCTGAGACTATACATCCCACAGCCAGGAAACCTGGATCTCACCCTGCTGTCCAGAACGCTTGGGACAGATTGCCTGTGCTGGCTGCACTCATCTTCAGAGGCTGAAAAGGAATATTGACTTGGACCAAGGTGCTGATGAAGTGTAATAGGAGTGTGGTACTGGTTATGATGATGATGGTGATGGTGGGGATAAGGATAACTTTTAAATCCAGGGAAATCTTCCATTTGGGAGACGCCTATGCTGGCCAGGGCTAGGTGTTCCAGTGGAGAAAATGGTGGCCTTGCTATCAAGAGTGACACAGGTAGAGGTAATTCCAGCTGAGGTATAGCAGGTGAAGGATGGAGCCTATCCAGAGCCACAGAGGAGCACTGTAGGATGAGTGAGGCAACAGCTCTTCTCCGAAGCTCACCACAGGGAGAGATTCTCACATGCCTGAGTTTCTTATTCCTGCTCTCTAACAGAAAAGTGATGGGGAACCCACAATGGCCTCTCACTGACTTCAAATGCTGCCTGCGGTTCTCTTCACTATGGGCATCTTCTCACCAGAGTCTCCTCTTAGTGTCTGTTCTCTTTCAAACATGGAGCGACTCTCCCCTACACGTTACCCCATGTCCTGGGCTGGCTTGCTGCACCTTCCCTCCCACCCTGAGGTTGCCAGACTGAGGGTGATCCTGCTCTTGCATTTCAAAACTCATTCTGGAGGGGGAGCAGATGAAGAGAGACTGCTCCTCCCAATCCCCTGTCCGGGTGGAGCTGGGTATTCAAGAAACAAGTGCACCCAGGTGAGGGGTTCCAGGCAGAAAACAGACTCCAGCATGGGTGAGAAGTGAGGGAGGCTTTGGGAAGTCAGCTAGCGAGAGAGGCAAACCGTGGAGGATGCTGAGGTCAGCATGGACAGGGCCTTAGCTGTGATGGACTGTGATCCCCCAAGAGAAGACAGGGGAAAACAGAGGCTCCAGGTTGGGGATAGTGATGGGAGGGAGACAGAGAATGGTCTGACAATGAGGAGTGGAGAAAACTGGAGTATAAAAGCCAAGGGCTAGAGACATGAAAAAGGTCTGCAGGGCAAGTATGGGAGGTTCTTCTCAGGAAGAAAACGCTTCAGAGCTGTGGCCATGAGGACCTCCAGCAGCAAGGTAGAGCAGGTCTGGTGGGTTGGGAAGGCAGAGAGTCCCCCTTGGAAATGGAAAGAGGATGCAGGCAGTTTCTACAGGGGACCTGAAGAGACAGCGGCAGGCTGGAGACGGAGACCCACTGCAATTGTGATATTGACTGGAATTTCACTAATTTGCCAGTGGTTTCTGTGCATGTTCTTTGCTCTGATCCTGGGTGGGTCCTGCCCATGACCTGCATCTCTCAGGGCCTCATATTTACCAGAGGCTGGACCAACATCCAGTTGACACACATGGTTAGTCACATGGCATTGCCTAGGAAGTACTGGTCTCCATGCAATAATTTTTAGAAGCATCATCTGTTTGGGAAGGAAGTCCGCATGGATAAGCATAAAATGTGGAGATGCATAATGTCACACATGGTTTGTTCACCTGAAGTGTGACAGGGTGACATGGCAGGCGTGGGATTTCTCCCCACCGCGATTTATTCACACCTAGTGTTAAATCAGACACTAATAAAGACAGGGGCATGATGTTCATCAACAATAGCTTCTAACCATATGGCAGAGAGTGTCAGACATGCCAGACAGCACAGCGAAACAAGTACAGCCCAGGCATTCTGGGAAAAGATGTGCTTAGGGTGATGCCTCTGGAATAGATGGTGACGTCCAAAACCTGCTGAATCAAGGTTTGCCCACAGCGTACTTTTCTAGACTGTCTACCCTCACAGAAGGAAGGCTGGTGTCTCTCCAGGACCAAGCCAATGTCCGAACAGTTGGAGCTGAGAGGGGCCACATGTAATTTTCAAAAGCCAGGTGCCTACCTCCTCTTGTAGGTCAGGGTTCTGGCTGAGCTAAGAGCCACTTAGTCATACCAGTGGGCACTGTCCTTGGTGCTGACACACTGCAGCACTGCCTCATGGCGGCCGGCTCTGCCTGTAGCCTGGTTGTGTAGGACTGTGAGTCCATGATGGATGATGGGTGAGTAGAAACTTGCTGAGCTGAGAGAGCAGCTCAGGGAGATGGCTTTCCGGCTTGACAGACACAGGGTTGGGGGAGACATTGCCCATTCGCTCTTGTCACTCCCTTTGGCTTGTATGCTTGCAGATAGCTTCTGGTTCCGCCTACGAGATCTGTGTGCCCACTCTACTTTCTGATACAGCCTAGCAATGCTCTCTGACACTTCCCACCCAGCCCTGCTTTTCCTCAAAGCAATTCTAGAAAGCATCTGTTACGGACCTTCTCCCTGGGTGCTGGGGTGAGGGGTGTTTGTTGATTTTTGCCGTTGTGCACTCCTGCATAGAGTCTCGGAGCGAAACCACTCAGTATCGAGGCCGGGTCTCTCAAGTGCTCTCATCCCCTTAGTTACCGCTCCCTTTCCAATCTCTGAAGTTAGAAGACTTTCCTTGCTGCGATCTGTTCCCTCTCTACTTACTCGTCCTCTAATATGGTATGGGGTGGAAAGTAATTACCTTATACATGCTAAAACAACACACTTACCACTGATTTATACCTCCAACCTCCCCATTGTTCATTCATTCATCTCTTCCTTCCTTTGTTCATTCATTAATCTCTGGGTGTGTAAAAGACAGCATGGCAGCCACTTTTAGAAGCATCAGTCAGTCTTCAAGAAGGGGAAAAAAATCACCCATTCCTCTAAACCTGCAACAGGGACAAACTGGCTTCTGGGGACAGATCATGGCCTGGTAACGTTTTTTGGGAATTTGTGGCTCATTTGTGCCTCATTTGTGTGATAAAGGGCCAAAGAGAAGCATTTGACTACAACTGGTGTTATTCAACATTTGCAACACTGAGCCCTAAGGACAGTGTGCAGAGGGAAGTGAACCAGGCCTAAAAGGACGGATACCAGGTGACTGCACTTCCACAATGTTCCCAGGACTGAAAGTAGGGTTGTGCCTTCCAGGGACTAAAAGAGTTTTGAGTGGAGAGTTATGGTTAAAGGGCATGGTGTTTTCAGTCGCGCAAGGGAGAGCTGGGTGTGGGGGTGGTGAATATACTCAGAGCTACTCAACTATATAACTTAAAAATGTATTACCATTGTAAAAGAAAGATCTTTGCATTGGTGACTGATTTGAGCCAGTCTGGAGCATCAGTAGCCCAGCTGAGCTGGTCTGAATGTCAGCAGCCAGCATCACACACATAGACAAAGCCATCTGGGTCCAAGCAAATTGTTTAGTTAGAACAACAGTAGAAGAGCTGCCTACCACCATTTAGGGTATGGACACAGGACATTTATATGATCATAAGGTATTGGGTCTGCATCTTTTTGGAGGAGCCCCAGGGCTACTGCAGTCTGTGAGTGGCTCAATACATCCTGAGGTAGTAGGGAAGGCTCCCCTTCTCTGCTTGATCTTGGGTTGTGGTCAGTATTGGACATTATCTCACTTTGGCAGCATAGTGTGACGCAAAAGATTATTTAAAATGTTGTAAGCACAGACAACTGGCAAGGGGGCACAGTGGTGGCCACACCCTGTGATTCGTAAAATCAGCACATAAATGTGCCTTGAATTACAATGGCTTATGTTATAAGTCTTAATTTTGAAAACTGTAAGTAAAAAATGCAACCACATTCCCAACATCAGGACCAAGCTTTACAGGATGCTGTGGATAGCTGTGCTCTCTACTCCCGATTGATGGTAGCTGAGGCTTGCTATGGGGTCCAGCATCGTGACAGATGACTGCATTGCATGCTCCCAGCCTTTGAAAGATCCAAATCCACAATCTAAAGTATAGTTTCTCCCAAATGCATGATACATTTGCACCAATGTAAAGTAAAAAAAAATAGAAAAGTCTGATCATAAATTGAGGCCCCTCCTGCCTTATAAAATCTAACACTGAGCATTAATTCTACTCTTTCCCTTCCCACTAGCTTAAAAAAAGTAAACATTCCATTTTTATATTCCCAAGAGCTTGGCAGAGAGAAGCTAGTTGGATCCTTGGTATCATTTTACTATGTTACTTTGTGAAATGCCTTTTAAATTCTGAATCACAGGACTTAGCTTTAGTGTCTGCTGCACTAGGCTGTGCCTGGAGTCAGAAGCCCATTGTTATGACTGAAGACTATTCATATTGGCTGAGGCTGGGGCCTCCCTTTCCTCCTAGGAGAGCACAGCTCTGGCAGGACAAGTCCATGCTAGCCATGCCAGCCCACAGGGACAGATAGGAGTTAAATACAGAAGATGTCCCTTGGAAATTGAAACCTAATATTGACTTGGCATTGGTCACCGACACAGCACCTTTGTTTCGTTCCTCTTTCAGATGTCAAGCTAGTTTTCTCAGAATGTGTGCACAAGGCTTGGGGCTAAATGCAGGGAGGCTAGGGGAATTCAGAGGCTGGTGCAGGCCAGGCTCCTGGGAGGACACCAGGTTTGAGCTGTGGATAACTCCAGGCAATGGCTTTTGAGCCCCGCTGTGTTGCAAGCATCACGCTCTGTCCATACAACTTTTAACCTTCAGATTGGCAGGAGGGAAGATTGCAGCTGTTCACAGCTGACTGGCAGAACCAGTGGTGAAGGAAGCAGGGTTGATGCAAAGCAGGATTTAAGAAGGGTCAGGGGAGATATTCTTGTCTGAGACTCGATCAGAACCAAACAGGATTCTCCCTTGCTTATGTAGTATTCCTTGCATTAAGCCACAGAACTCCTGTGTCCTCTTGAAGGTCCTTATCGTGACCTCTCCACAGGTGAGGCAGGTGTGCCAGAGATCACCATTTATGTGGGGTGTGAGGTCTGTGTGACCCACTCTTCCCCTCGGCCACCCCTTCTACTTTGCCTATGTGCTGAAGCTGAAAGATGACCTTCATGCAGCAGGACACTGCTGAGCTGGACTGGGTCACGAAGATGTCTAGACATCTAGAGGGTTCTGCTTATACTTGTTTTCCTAACTATTTTCACTTCACTCAGCTGCCATTACTTTGAAGGTATAGTAATACACGTGTGATAAGCAAGTTTACATTGGGCCTATTTTGAAGTGAGGATTCATTCAATGGCTTTTAAAAAATTATTTGTATTAATTACAGCTTATTCACTTTGTATCCCAGTTATAGCTCCCTTTCCGCCCCCCAGTCCCATCCTCCCTCCCTCTTCTTCTCCTGTGCCCCTCCCCCAGTTCCATGATGGAGGAGGTCCTCCTCCCCTTCCATCTGACCCTAGTCTATCAGGTCTCATCCAGACTGGCTTCTTTGTCTTCCTCTGTGGACTGGTAAGGTTGCTCCCCTCTCAGGTGTAGGTGATCGAAGAGCCAGTCTATGAGTTCATGTCAGAGACTGTCCCTGTTCCTATTATTGGGGAACCTTCTTGGACACTGAGCTGCCATTAGCTACTTCTGTTCAGGGATTCTAAGTTATCTCCATGCATGGTCCTTGTTTGGAGTGTCAGTCTCAGAAAAGACCCCTGGGTCCAGATTTTTTGGTTCTGTTGGTGTCCTTGTGAAGCTCCTATCCCCTCCAGGTCTTTCTATCTCCCCCTTCTTTCATAAGAGTCTCTGCACTCTGCCTGAAGTTTGGCTATGAATCTCAGGATATGTTTTGATACCCTACTGGGTAGAGTCTTTCAGAGGCCCTCTGTGATAGGCTCCTCTCCTGTTCCCTGTTTTCTCCCGATATTCGTCTCATTTGCCTTTTTGAGTGAGGATTGATCATCTTACCCCAGGGCATTCAATGGCTTTTAATAAAGGCTTTGCAGCCGTCACTGCCATCTCATCCCAGAACATTTCCAGTGTCTCAAAGACCTCTTAACTTTAAGCACTCTTCTATTGCCCTAACCTCTTGGAATAGGTAATTTGTTTTCTGTCTCTGTAGATTCATCAATTCTGGAGATTTCAGCCCTATACTATGCCACTCTTTCTGTCTGACCTCTCCTTTAGCCTGCTCCAATTTAGTGTTGCAACAGTGCATTGGACCACCATTCCTTTGGGTGTGAATGATATTGCATGGGATGAGTGTAGCATGCCTTGCCCGTCTCCAGCCACTGACAGACATTTGGGTTCTTTCTACATTTTGACTAATGTCAAGGCTGCTGTGAACATGCATGTGCAGGTCATCACAGGCTCTTGTTGTGAGCTTTATGGGCACATAGGAAGGAGCAGAAGTTCCAGGCTGTGTGGTCATCAGTGCTTAGGCTTGTATAGAAGCAGAGCATTTCCCATCCCTAGCAGCAGTCAGTGAGAGCGCTGCTTACTCTGAAATTGGAAAACATTTAATAGCCCTGATCCTCTGGCAGGCCAGACTTGGCCTCTCCAGCTCCCCAGACCTAGTCTCTAAAAGATGGCCTCTGTGTGTTTCAAATCTGTTTATGCCCTGGCTTATCCCAGGGAAGGTTTAACCTTGGCAAAACCCTAAGTCCAGTTTCCATGTTGGTGCTGAATGAATAAACACTTACTCAGGATTGGCCACTTGTGGACAGGACAGACCTTTCACAGAGGTTGGCGTGCAAAGGTGAGTTTAGAAAGAAATGGGATTATGCTCTGAAATGAGTGGCCAGGCACTCTCCTCCGCTGCCTGCACCCGACCAGGCTCTACGAATGATCACAAGCAGTAAGGTAGATGCTGTGTCCAGCTGGTTATGCTGGTCAGTAGCAGAGAGGATCTTAGAGGGCCAGGCCCAGAATCCAAAGCCAGGCTGGAGAAAAGACACCAGCCATCAGTTCCTGAAAAGATGGCCAAATTTACAAATAGGGCCCTTTAAATTAGAGGGCTGAAGCTGGGTGAGCACAGGCTTTACAAGATCAAAAGGTGCTGATAATTGTTGCTCAGCATTATAAATGCACTTAGTGGTGCCAAACCGTAGGCACACATAATTGAGAAGGCAGATTTTATGCAATGGAAAAACTGAAGCTCAGGCAGACGTTGAATAATTTTTAGTATAATGTGTTCCATGAAATACTTGGGATGGGATCCATGGCCCTCCCATCCTCCCATTCATGGACCTACCAAAAGATTTAAAGGATAGATTGTCTTACTAGCTGGTCCTTGGTGTGTCTGCCTTGACACTTTTATGCCAAACATCTCCTTGCAAAAGCAATCACCCTATGGGAATATCACAAGAATAAATACTTTATCCCAGGCCTATTTTCCTGAAGGTAAATATTACAGCAGTAGCCTTAATTGTAAGATGAATGGAGAAATGAATAATAGCATAGTTTTCTTTTTCTACCTGAGCCCCGTGTGTGTCAGAGGGTGGATTCCAGGGACTTTTGAAAGAATCTGTGCACATGCCTGAGATAGACCCTGGCAGATTGTGCCTTTGGCTGCTTGTCCCTCCTCAGAGTTGCCCTTGTACAGCAGAATTGGCCCAACCCACTTGAGTTGGATGGAAGAAGAAATCTTTGTAGGCATATCAGATGATTAAGAATGGCTGGCTTTTTTGAAAACAAAGTATGAAAATGGTCCCCAGAGGACACTGTTGTCTGAGTCATCCATCAGCCCTGGTGTTTCTCTCCTGCGAGGTCATGTTGGAGGGGGAGGTGTGACAGAGGGAGATGCTGTGACTTCTCCAGATCTAAGCTGATTATGTCTGTTCCTAACATGTTTGTCGTTCACGAGAAGGCTGTTGTTCCAGATGGTGTGAGCTGAGTGGGTGTGAGATAATTTTCTGTGAGTTCATCTCAAGCAGTGTGGGATATATTACTAGATTTGCGGTTGAGTTAAGCAGACAAATCAGAATTGACACTTTAAAAAATTCCAAACTATTTTGCACCAACTGGAGCCAACATCTTTATTCAGATGATTTATTCACATTAGTGTTTTTATTAAGGGTATTTATCTCTGCACTGAGCAGCTGCCTCTGAGCCCCAGCATGGTCAGCCAGCCTGTGTGGCACGACACGCTGATCCGTGGGCATGTCCACCTGAGAGTGCATCTCACTTGGTGTGCTTTGCACTAGCGTTCTCTGTCCTCTGATGGATGGAAAGAATATGGACACTGTGGTAGTGTGGAGGAGCCTTGGTCCTGCCTCATTTTGATAAGTGGCTGGCAGCTGTACCCTGTTGCCATTCCGACAGGATTTAAGTACCATTTTCACCTAAGAGGCTTGGAGCCCCATATCTATGCGGGCCTGGAACCATGTGAATTTCCAATGGTGCTTTCCATGCTGCTGGTCCCCTTATGGGTCCAGCCCCCTAGGTGGGGATCATCACTGATGGGTTTTCCCTAAGGGAAACATCGAAAGCCCACCCTCCTTCTTCTTTGCCATGCCAACTGGCTGTTTATGGAAAGATGTGGTCATCGTGGTGATAAGCAGGCCACTTGGGAATACGTTAGAGGAGATATTGACGTGGTGGTGCCCAGGGCAGACCTTGCTTTTTCTTGGATCCCCCATAGTATAGCCCCACATCAAGCAGTCCCAAGGGCAGGGCATAGAGTGGGAGTTGACACCTCTCCTGTGTTCCCCTGGCTAAGTCATGAGCTCTGGCCTAGTTACCCAAAGACCTAATGGCTGGCCTGTTTCTAACCTGGAGAGGGGGTGCAACCTCCTGTTGTTCCGTTCCCCATGTCTGGTCTCTAGGTACCACTACAATTGTAGTCTGTGTGGTAGTCTCTGAAGTCTAGGTACCACTACAATTGTAGCCTGTGTGGTAGGTTCTGTTTGTTGCTTCGCGGGTTGCATTCTCAGTGGCTTCTTGGGGATGAGTAGATCTGATCAACAGAAGGACGCAGGGTAGGTCTTCAACAAAGGGAGTCCACATGGGAGTTGTCATGTGCTGGGATCTTCCAGGTAACTCACACCCTAGATACACCTAGAAACAGCAAGGTGTACTCAACATCGAGGAGTCAGGGATGTGCGTAGCCAAGCTTCCCCTTAGAGAGATGTCTGAGGTGCCATTCAGTATCTGAGGAAACATCCCAGAGACTTTCATGGGGAAAGATCAGGATGTCCACAGCCAAACTTTCCCTTAGGGAGATCTTACCCACAGTAGAGGTGACATCCCAATGGCTAGTTTGGGATCTTTCTCCTGGTTAACCTTGGCCATGAGATAAAGCACCTCACAGGGAAGGGATCTTGGTTGGTTCTTTCAGCTCCATGCAGAGCACTGTCCCCAGTCAGCATTAGCCCTATAGAAGAGGGTACTGTTGACAAATTCAGCTTGGCTGGTATGGGATTGGGTAGGGTGGAGTTCCAGGGTGATTGTAGCCTACTGTGGTGAGAAGAGTGGGCTCTCTTCCTGGAGGGAATTTGGGAACTGAAGAAACTTTCCAGCAGTGCTGGCAACCTGGGGACTGGCCCTGGCATGCACCAGGACAGTAGGACAAGGTCGGGGCTCACCTGTGTGGTCTGGCTATCCATCAGGACTGAAGGACAGGATCAGGTGTTTATCTGTGTGGTCTGGCCAGGCCTAGGAATTCTTGTAGGTCACAGGTAAGCACAGCTATAGTTTAGATTTAAGTTGAATACACGTTCACATTTACTCCTCATTTTGAAGTATTAAGAGGCTGGAAACAGGCCAGGCACTGGTGGCACATGCCTTTAATCCCAGCATTTGGGAGGTAGAGGCAGATGGATCTCTGAGTTCAAGGCCGGTCTGGTCTACAGAGGGAATTCCAGGATAGCCAAGGCAATGCAGGGAAACCCTTGACAAACCCAAAAAGAAGAGAGATGGGTGGGTGGGCTGACAGTTAATCCAACTATATGGAGTCTTTGGGAGGTAGTTAGATAACCTGATCAGGGAGGGGGTCCCCATGACTAGATCCTAGGGACTTTATTAAAAGAGAAATTAGACGAGATTCCTTGTCTCATACCTTGTGAAGTCACCAAGTCAGGACTGACAGAAGAAAGAGTGGCATTAGACATATGCTCTTGGCCTCTAGTTCTGTGATCCCAGATGAACCTTTTCTTTACTGCATGTCCAAGTCTAGGGTATTCTGTTGTTAGCGAGAGACTGAACCAATGCAGGCTTCCAGAAGGGCCAGGGGAAGGAAGGACCAGCCAGATCCTAGACTGGCTGCCTTGAACGAACAAAAAGAGTGCGCCACATATGCACAGTAGAACACTGCTCAGCCTTCAAAGGGGGAATTCTGAGAGCAGAACATGGATGAATCTTGAGGACATCATGCTAAATGAAATAGGCCAATCACCAACAGATAAACACTGTGTAGTGCCCTGTACCCCGGGTACTTAAAATGTCCCAATTCATAGACCCAGAGAAAAGAGTGAATGGGGGCTGCATGGCAAAGAGGAATGGGGAGGAATAGGAAATTGTAGTCACATGGATTCAGGCTGTTTTTGAACGTTTGCCTTTATTTTTATTTAATTGTATGTATCTGTATGAGTGCCCATAAAGGCCAGAAAAAGGTGTCAGATCCCCTGGAGCTGGAGTTAAAGGGGGCTGTGTGTGGCCCAGTGTGAGTTCTGGGAACTGAATACAGGTCCTCTGGAAGAGCAGTTCACATACCTAACTGCTGGATGGACCAGGCTGCCCATCCCAGGTTTCAGTTTTGAATTGGGACATGTGTCCTTGGAATGGCTGTTCAGCAACATTAATATACTTTATGCCTTTCAACTATACACTGAAAAGTTCAAGTGGTAAGTTATCTGCTTTATTAAAAGAAAAATAATAGTAACTAATAAAAGTTAAATGTTTTAGAAATATAAAAGTATACATATTAATTGCACATCAGCTTCATTTAATGTGTATGAATACTTGAACACATGTATACATGTCCCTACATACATGTTATTTTATAAAATTGATTCTGATTGAATATGCAGTTTTTTGCTTTGTATCTAAGTTTATTTTTCTGCTATATAAACACATAATCGCCTTTCCGGTTTCCAGGTTTGCAATGGCTTGGAGCAGCCAAGGAAGCAGCAGCGCTCTGATCTCAATGGACCCACTGACAATAACAACATCCCAGAGGTAATTTCCTTCCAAAGACGAGAGTTCTGGACCAGAGTTCTCATGGTGGAGTTGCCAGCTGTATTATGGTCATCTTCCTCTCCTAGGGGGGAGGGCATCCAGATCAGGCCAGTCTGAGGAAGGGATGTGGGTGCTCTGTCCTGGGAGGAGGGGAAGGGCACATCGTGAGGACTCACGGCTGCAGTGTGCACTTAGGTGCCCTGCTGATGGTGTGCGGAGCCCTGATGCTCCTGATGATGGGGTGGGGGGTCACTGGTGCTCCCTGATCTGGTAGAAACTCAAGGGTAACCTGGATTTCTCATAAGCAGAGTCATTGACCTGTAGGGCAGGCAGTCAGGTTGTGACAGGCTGCCCTGTGCTCCACAGGTGGCCATGACCATCTCCACCCACTAGATACCAGCAGCCGCTACTCTCACCTCAGTTAGGACAACAAAATGTCTCCAGACATTGACCAACTTGTTCTTAAGGACAAAAATCATCCTGCTTGAGAGCCACAGTTCTAAACCAACAACATGGTTCTGTCATTCAAATTAGAGCTTAGGCAAGTTACTTTCTTTCTCTGGGGTGATTGAAACAAGTTGTTCTAGCCCTGTTGAAATAATTGTCATCACCAGTGGACTGGAGCCCATCTTCATCGCGGTCTTGAAGACATGCCCGGGAAATTATCATGCTCAGTGATTTAAGAACCATTGGGCTTACTGATCTTTAGGTTTCTTCTAATCTTGACATGCTAAGCTAGGAGTTCTTGAGGTTCGGATTGCAGGCTTTTGTGATCCTTCTCAGTGTCCCATTTCCCATATAAGAGACTTCCTGTGTGGACCTGACTTCTTGGGAACACTAGTCATTCATGGGGTTCGCATCGCACAAATCAGCCTTTTGCAATCGTTATGTTCATTGTCATTGTTATTTCTCAACAGACAAAGAAGGTGGCATCGTTTCCAAGCTTTGTGGCTGGTAAGTGATCTCACATTTTCTCTCTCAGGAGGCCCCTACATTTTATATCAAAGAAAATGGTCCTTTTGTGCGTGGGTTTCTCCTGAGACACTTTCTTGGAAAACACTGTTTCCAGCAAGGTGCCCTCAGGCATTTGGCTCTTTGGATTCTGCTGTTAGCCCACTGTGGGGGAGGGGCTCCCAGCTCATCTGCCTGATTTGATGCAAGGCACAGTGAGGACCATTCGTGTGTTTTACCTTCATTAACCGCATCACAGATGACACTGAGGGCTGGATTAATGCACTGAGATGTGTCTATGTAAGTGGCTCATTATGGTCTACTTTTCATCAGGGTGGTATAATGGCATCCAAATGCAGGCTGTTCCTTTTCACACCCTTTTCCACTTTTCCTCCCCCCCTTTTCAAGATTATCAGTGCATGTTCACATTCCGTAAAGAGCAAAGCAGACTGTCTTGACTGACTGGTTCTGGATCAGCATTTGGGGTGGGGCTCTTCCACTCGGCTTTTGATGGAGGTGATGTACTGTGGTCTGCATGTATCAGCTGTCCACAGGGTCCCTACTGGGTCCAACATCAGAGCAAAGAACCTCTTAAGAAGGCCAGGAGAATGTTTCCTGCCTCTAATGTGTTATAATAAACAATGTGAGTTTTATTAATTCTCTGAATAAGCTGATAATTAATTCTTATGAATATTTATAGGAGCAGAGTAATGGATCTTCAAAACAAATGGCTTTAAACCGAAATGTTTAAGTGCTTTGCATTTTTGGTAAATAACAGAAGCCTTCTGTTTTTAAAGTTCTTTAAGAATGACTTTGAACCAGGCTTAATCAGGTTCAGCTGGTTTACTCTCTTGACTGTTATAAGTAGCATAATGCTATTTCATTTGGAAGAGAATTAGTTTTAACTGTGAGAAGTCATATTTAAAACCCAAGTAGACTGGACTCCACGTTGCCCAATGCAAATAGGCTCAAATGGGTTTTGCCCAGCACATTTTTGCTGGTTCCAACTGGCTCTAGCTGGTTTGCATTAAACCAGCAAGCTATGTAATGATCGTAGCAACTTGGCTGGCTGTAGTTTCTCAGGGTCCGATAATTGGCAGGAAGAGACCACACTCGTCTCGTCACTCCGTGGTGGGGTGTGACTGGGTTCTGATCTGAAGGAGGCAACATTAATGAAAATCTTCACATCTCTCTGCACCACTTACTTGTCTTGTTGGGCTGAAGCAAGGGTGAGCACAACTCAGCTGCAACCCCTCAGGGTTAGGGGGTTGTATGGATCTAAGAAATGGACTTGTTAGTAAATCATGGCTTCGTTTGGAAAGAACTGTCTGTCAGACTGTCTCTGGATGGGGCATGGTTAGCACAGATAGCCCCAGTCTTGTCCCTACAAGGAGGGAGGGAAGAGGCTGCTCCAGAAGCTGTCCATGTGTTCCATCTGACTGTATCTTGTAGCTTCCTAGAAGGCTTGTGAGTCTGAACCACTTGAGACTTTCTAGCTACCTCAGAACAAGTAGGCACTCCCACACCAGCTCAGCCTGTGTAAATAGCTCACAGCAGCGCTGACAACTCAAAATGTAGCCCTACTTTAGGAGAGGAACTACTTGGTCATTATTAAGATGTGGAAACCTTAACGAAAAGCTTGTCCCTTCATATAAGAGAATTAATATCCAACAAACCCTTCATGGACCCAACGTTCTATAAAATGACAAAAAGAGATAGTGACGAGATCACAGAACAACGTAGAATAGAATGAATGAGCTTAAGAGAACTATCTGGCAATAGACACCTTTACAAGCTGGGGTGGACATGGGTGCAAGGACCTACCTGCCGGTCGCTTCTAAAGCAGAGAAGTCTAGAGAGGAGCCGCTGACCATTCACCGACTGCGGCAGATTAGCATCCTTGCATCCCTTGGTCTTGTCCTCAGCCTCATAGCCTCATTGTCTTGATGGCTCTGTAGTCTCTCCCTGTTCATGAAAGCACTTCTGTGAGTAAGCGTGAGGAAAGGGACTGTGAAGGTGAATCCGCTGTTAAAGTCCCTGTCATGCAAGCATGAAGACCCAAGTTTGGATCCTCAGCACCCATGTAAAAAGTCAGGTGCAGTGATGCATGTCTCTAACCCCAACACTTTTTGAGGGGCTTGGAGACAAGAACTCTTTGTCCACTTCTTAACCAAGTTGACAAGCTCTGGATTTCATGTTCAGATAAGATGGAATGCAGCCATGGAACATGCCCACCATTGACTTCTGGCCTCCACACACATGTGCCTGTATGAACACCTATGTATCACACACACACAGGGGTGAATGTGTTATCTGCCTGAGCATTAGATCTTCCATTCACTTTCTATGCCTGTTCCCCAGGTAACTGAGAAATGGCTTGTCAGCTCTACCAATGAACAGCATTTCTATGATAAAGATGGCTCTGACTGGTCAAGTATATCTCGGTGGGGGAATAATAGTCATTGAGGGTGTCATTCTTGTGACTCGTATGTCTCTTGGAGGGTCCCTGGAAGTTACATGTAAGGAGTGATTGACTGTCAGAACACTCTGCAATAGGAGGTCTTCAAACTGCATGAGGTCCATAGGCTCATCATAGTGGACGCTTTGTGTGAGCCACCAGGCAGCCCTGTTAGACTAGCTATGAATAGCTCATGGGCATGATTCTCTATGAATTCTGGGGAAGAGGCCAATGATCTACAGCTCCCAACTTATTCTCTCTAAATTAATGACCCCATCTCTAGTTGAGGTTTAGGACACCCCATGAGTCTGAATGTTTAGGAGGGATTTATTAAAAGAGTTTGCGGAATCTGAGTACGGTGGCGCAGGCCTGTAATGCTAACACTGAAGAGGCAGAGGCGGCTTGATCAGGAGTTCAGGGTCATCCTCCATAGCAAATTCAAGGCTCCCCTGCACTATGTGAGACTATGTGTAGAAAACCAAACACCTAGAGGCGCTTCAAGGCACTTGTTACTTCTCATGGGCCAGAGCTGTGTCACATGAAGCCTCCAGTTCCACCCAGGTTTAATGTTGGGAAATGTGTGGTTGGCTTTCTGTGGCTGCAGGGAAGGTCTGGGGAGGTGTTGATTGAACAAGTCCTAGTCTGTTAAACTAGTGCCTCTGGCTAGTGAGTGTTTCAGCCTTCTAGACTAAAGAGAACTGTGGTAGAAATCCTGAAGACCTGAGAAATGCCTGTGAGACTGCTGTTGAGGAGTGGACCAAACACCCTTGTCAGAAGTCTAAGTTACCTGGATGATTGCTTTTCTGGAAAGCTAATAGGAGACAGCTTTTGGCCCTAGCTCAGGCCTTATTTCACATGAGATGGTTGTTGCAATTGTGAGAACAATAGCAGAAACTCAAGCGAGGACATCTTCATCCAAACACTGACCAGGTATCTTAGGGTTTCTATTGCCGTGATAAAACACCATGACCAATACCAACTTAGGAGAAAGGGGTTTTATTTCAGCTTACAGCTCTCAGGTCACATCCATCACTGAGGGAAGTCAGGGCAGGAACTCAAGGCAGTAATCTAGAGGCAAGAACTGAAGAAGAGACCATGGAGAGTGCTTTTTATTGGCTCATTCAGTCTACATATGTATAGGCATGGTATGACCTACAATAGGCTGGGCCCTCCTATATCAATCGTTAGTAAAGAAAACGCACCACAGCCTGCAGGACAATATTATGTAGGCATTTTCTCAGTTGTGGTTCCCTCCTCTCGGATGACTGTAGCTTATGTCAGGTTGATGAAAAGCAAAAGAAAAATCTTAGCCAGAACATCTGGGCATGCTGTGGCCCAGCCCCGTGCAGTGTACTATATGCCTGTATCATGTCACCTGACCAGTTACCCTCCAAGAAATATGGACTTTCTGCCCCACAGCTAAAGTAACATAGTTGATAGCCCACGGCTGAAGAGGGATAGGGCCATGCCTGCACTTAGAGCCATTAGTTTTTAGCCTGTGATATCTGCCCAACATGCCCTTGATAATGAGGAAAGTTGGGGGTGTGGCCTGGTGGTAGGGCATATGCATGGCATACATGAAGCCTTGACTTCAATCCCAGCACTCAAAGTAATAGGTAGATGGATAGACGGATGGGTAGGTGGGAAGAAAGATGGGGAAACCTGCATAGGAAGGTAAGCAAAACCCAACTGTGCCTAGCTTGAACCAGGCGCAGTGATCTAAGCTCCCCAATATATCAGCTCTTCACTTAACTCTGATAGCAGTAAGAGATAAGTATCATTGCAGAAGAAGAAATGGAAGGTCAGTGAGAATGAGCAATTGGCTTGAAGTCACCTGAACACTTCCCAAAGTGATGAAATTTAGAAGGCACCTTCCAGATATCCATGAATACCGGGGTAGAGGATGTGCCAAGAATTGCAGCCTGTGTAAAAGTCCAGCTTGCATGTGCTTTTCAAAACGAAAAGGTTGGTACTGGCCAAATGCAATGCCACCTAGTGGTGGCTGCATTAGAACAAAATAGCAAAGAGTGGAAGCTTTCCTCCCTGTACGTGAGCCAGTGTTCTTGTGGGATGTCTGCGGTCTCAGCATCCTACCTCAGCTGTATGCTCAGCCTGCCGTAATTCTTGGCCTCATGTGTCAGGGCCAGATTGTTCCTTCACAACCCATCTGTAACTTGTCAGTGTGCCACGTGTGGCCTACATGCTGGCCAAGTGGAAGAATGGGGACCCCAGTGCATGAGGCTTCTTACCCAGGAACTGAGACTACCCTTCAAACTTTCCTTCTATCAGGGGTCTTCACAGTGGCAAAGCCACCTTGTAGGGTGCTTGGTTCCAAGATTCCACTTGCTCTTAAAATGAACACCTGGTCCAAGCCTGTCCAGAGGAGACCCCTGGATAGAGGTGTCCTCTTTGACTGTGAGGGTACAAGGCACCTGAGATGGCAGAGGTGTGGGGCAGTGTTGGCAGGCTGGGAATCAGGTTTCCACAAGGATCATGGGAATTCAAAGAGGGGTTAGGAAAGCAAACAGCTTTTCTCTTTTACAATCAAGATCATTTTTTGGTTAGTACTCAATGGCAGGCATTACACCTGTTTTAAAATAGGAACTTTTATTGCTTAGCAGAGAGCTTTAAAGATTTCTTTAAGATATAGTTCAGATCAGGCCGGGATCCACAGAGGTGAAAATGAATTCCCTCTGGAAATCCCTGTGGAATGTCCTTCTTTTGTACCTGCACAGTTCAGAAAACTCAGTTCAGAACCTGTCTTCTCTTCAGTAGAAGCCACTACTAAATCTCTTTTGACTCCCTCCTGAAGCTTCTGGGATTTATATCAGCTTATATACAGACCTCTGCTGCAAATAGATGCTGGCCACGTGGGGCCTTCAGCTTGCACTTTCTTTTCTTGGTAAATGCTGGAGATTGCCCGGATCCAGCTGACTGTTTAAGCTAGCAGTCATCCAGAGCGTGACCCAAGGATGGGTAGCGGTGTGTTAATCAGTCCGTTACAAACCAACTCTTAGGAGCTTTTGGCCAGTGCAGCAGTGAGCAGCCATATGCTGGGATGTGAGTTGTTCTAAGGAAGGACTTAAAGCAGAGTTAGCAGCTTATGTCAACTGTAGAGCATATTAACTTTGATGGGCTTGGCTGAAGTGCCTTGGGGGCAGTAGACAGAGACCTTGGTCACTGTGCTAATTGTTTTTTATGTTGCTGTGAGCAAATACCCAAATAAACAGCTTAAGAGAGGGTTTAATTTGTGTCCTCCGGACTGTGCTCGCCAGGCTCCATTGCAGGGGGCCTGTGGTAATGAAGCATGCGGCAGGCCGAGTCAGCTCACTGAATGGCAGACAGGAAGGAGAAAGAGATGCAGGATACAGCCCCTGGGAATGTGTTTTCAGCTGACCTACTTTCTTCAACCAGGTGTCACCTCCAGGAGCTTTTATTTCTTCCCAGCGGTGCCAACAAGTTAGGAACCCATTGGTGAATTAAACCATTGATTGGGTTGGAGACCCCAAGACCCAGTCACCTCTCAATCAGTGATTAGATCACTGTCTGGGGATCAAGACTTTTGGTGAAATGCTTCATATCCACACTCTAACAGCTCTTACTCTAACAGCTGTTGGTAAAAGCGCCGGCTGACCCATACTGTGCCCTCCAGTAGATGATCTTATCCTGGGCACTTAGGTAAACAGTGGCATCATATTGACTATTATTTTTCTTACCCCAGGCACTAGGTATACAGTGGCATTCTATTGTTTTCACATGGTTGTCTTTCCTCAGAAATGAAGACAAGCATCATGCCAGTAGTTTATAAGCGAAGCTATGCTGTTCATGGCTCCCTCCTGCCTTCCCTTCTGGTTTGGTTTTGCTTCTTTGATAGAGTCCCACATTGTGGCCCAGGTTGGCCTCAACTTCATGGTGCTCCTGCTTCTGCCTCTCAGCTGCTGGGAGTGAGGTATAGGTTACTATGCCTGGCTCATGTCTCTTTCCCTAAGCCTTTCCTGTACATTGTTATTGTGACAAAATAACTAAGATTTACTTGCAAGCAGGAAGGATTTATTTGGGCTCGTGGTTTCAAAGGTTTCAGGCTGTGGTTGGTTGGCTCTGTTGTTTGGGGGCCTGTTGTGAGGCAGAACACAATGGCAGTAGTAGGGGGTGAGATTTTACCTCATGGCATCTTTATGTTTCTTACGGATTTGTGCCTTTTGTTTTTTCTTTCCACTTAAAGGATTCTAGGATGTAGAAAGAGAAAGAAAGGGTCAAGGTCCCAAATCCTCTTCAAGGTCACACGCCAATAAATTCTTCCAACTATGCCTCACTCTTTTTTTTTTTAATTTGTCTTACACTTCCACATTTATTCCATCAGTGAAAGAGGTCAGGTTAGAAACTCAAACAGGGTAAGAACGTGAAAGCATGAGCTAATATAGAGGCCATGAAAGGCTACTGCTTATTGTCTTGCTCAGCTTTCTTTTAGCCTCACTCTTAAAGGTTCCATTATCTCATGTTAGAGCAATCAGCTGCGGCCATCACCTTAAACATATGGGCTTCTGGGGGTCACTTCAGATCCAAGTCATTAACATACCATTGGTGGAATGGAGGAGGCTTCTCAGTGCCTCAGTGTTTCCTGTACAAGCTCAAGGGTCTGAGTTCTGCTCCTTAACATAACCAGACAGCAATACGAGCCTGTAACCCGGGTACTGGTGAGCCGGGAGAAGGGAGTGCTGGAGATAAGCAAATCCTATGGCTAGAAGGCTGTGGCCAGCTGATCTACCTGGAACCTCAAGCTTCCATTTCAGTAAGAGACCTTGCTTCAAAACAGAGTGAAGAGCCATAAAAGAAGACATTTGGCATTGACCTTTGGCCTCTGCTTGCACACATGGGTGCCTGCAGCCAGAAGTACATACACACCACACGCACATACACACCTATACACCCAAAAACTACCATCAAAAGAACTTACCCTTTGTCCATTCCTCAACTGGATCTAATCCCCAACCTCCTGAGATTTACTAGAGTATAACTGGAAAATAAAAATGTTTGTAAATGTATACATCATGCTTCTTTATAAAAATACATGGTGATATAATTTCTACAATCAAGGATAGTTAATATATCATCACCTGTCACAGGCCTCTTCTGTGTGGAATAGAGACAACATTTAAGATCCATGGTCTTAGCAAATTTCTAACATACAGTTGTCCTTTGATATCTAGGGGCTCCTCCATGATACCCCATAGATCCTCAAGTCCTATATAGCAAATGGAACCTGTGCAAGTGCATACTCAGGCGTACCTGATTTATCTCTCTCTCTGACATACAATATTAAACACAGGTAAATGCTGTGTAAGTGGATATTTTATTAAGTATTGTTTAGGGGATAAGGACAAGAATAGATTTCTGCACAGGTTCAGTACATATATAGTTAAAAGTTATTGCAATCCACAATTGGTTGACATGAAGATTGGGACTTGTAGACCTGTGGGAAGTGGACATTAGTCACCATGCTCATGTGAGGTCTGCATGCCCCTGTGACGGCTGCTGCTATGTTTTGACCAGTGTTTCTCTTAAGCCCTGGTTTGGCCTTCATGTCTGCATGGATTTGTGCTTCGTTTTTTCCCTTCACTTAAAGGAAATGAGTTCTTTGGTTTACATTGGGAAGTTTTCCTAGGTTATCCTTATCTACATTTTCATGAGTTTGTTTTGTTCTGTCCTGACAGAACCTCACGGTGTAGCACACTCTAGCCTTGACCTTGCGATCCTCTGACTCAGTGTCCCCAGTGCGAAGTTCATAGGTGTGAGCAGCTGCACTCGGCCTTTGCTTTCTTGTGACTCTCTGTCCCTCTCGCTTTCTCTCATATATTGCTTTGCTGAAATATTTTTATTGTGTTCAAATGGTCAATCTTTTTTCAGTTTTTAAGGTCTGCAGAATCCCTGCATTATTCAGACTATTTTTTAATGTTTTCATCTAGAACTTCAATGATTTAAAAGATAAAATTCGATCTACGTGAAGTATTTTGGCATGTGGATATAGACAGGTAACGTTTTGAGCACCGTGAACCCAAGCAGCTGACTGGCTGTGACTGCCTTTGCTGTATTTTTCAGGCTCTGAGTCTATCCAAGGATTAGTCCACCAGAATCCAACTGAGGCTGCTTTACTCATAGGGTCTATGTGCATTTTATCACATAGCGGGGCGTGTCCTTGTCCTTATCCCCATCATTCTTTTTCATATCTTCCCCGGAGACTTTTGTGTGGCCGTTTTTCTATATAAGTTTTTGGATCAGCTTGTTTAGTTCCTCCTGGGATCTTTATTCGTCATGTGTGAAATTTATCTGCTTAGAGGGAGAGTCAGTTCTACTCCCCGAGGGAGCTTTCTCACCCTATCAGGCCGGACATGTCTATTTTTAAAGCTTGTTCATAAACTCTAACACACATCATTTTTGTCTATTCTTTGGTGTTTTATCCCACTTATTGTTTTGATAAGTGTTATCTTTTGCTTCGTTACGTTTTTCTGACTTGTTTGTAGGTACAAAGAAACATTGATTTTTTATATTAAATTCTAAACCATTAGTTCTGTCAATGTTCTTGGTTTTTCCCCCTTAAAATACATTTTTATTTGTTTTCTTGGCTTTTCTCTGGCATAGAATCGTACCATCTGCAGAGAAGAATGCCTTCCGTTCTTCTTTCTTGTTTTCTGTCACCTTTTCCTCTTGCTGAACTGGGGAGAAAATAAGGAACAGCGTTATATAAGAGTGGGATATGCCCACTTGTTTTTTTTTTAAAGCAGCTTCCTTTTGAGAGACCCATCCTTTTAATTTGTTATCATAAAATTTCCACACACACAAGACTTAGAGAGAACACTTGCCGGCTTCAGACTCGGTCTCTGCCTCCTCATGTCCCATAGTGTGTAAGCTCCCTCCTACTCTCCCCTGGTTCTGTAAAGCAACCCCATTTCTCCTTTAAGCATTTCAATTATGGCTCTCTAAAATATGGGGACTTTATTAAAAACAATTTCAATGCTATTGTCACAACTAAAATAAAACGAGCAGTCATTTCTGCGTGTCATTCAGTGCCAGCTAATGCGTGTCATTCGGTGCCTATGCCTGGTGTTCCTCTAATTAGGGATCTAAAAGCAAGGTTCTCTCCCTCACGGCCAATACATTTTATAATGCTCTTCGCTGCCTTACAGATTCTACACGAATCTTTGGGTTCTTTTTTTCTCTATTTTTTTTCCTGTATCTGTCATAAAACACTGACCAAAATCAACTTGGGAGAGGCAGGCTTTATGCATTTTACATTTGTAGGTGACATTTCATCACTGAGGGAATTCAGATCAGGAACTCAAGCAGGAGATGGAATCAGAAGTCATGGACGGATGCTGCTTGTTGGTTTGCTCAAAGACCCCATGCTTACCCAGCTTTCGTATGTAAGACAGGACCAGTCTTAGGGAATGCACTGCCCAGAATGAGCTGGGCTCTCCTCCGTGGATCAGCCATCAAGGCAAACCCCCAGGCCAATCCAGTCTGGACAGTTCCTCAAGGCAGGCTGTTGTTTCAGATGACCACATCAAGTTGAAGACACTAACCACGACTGTTTTCTTTTTCACAGTGGTCTTGTTGATACAGGGTGTGAGTCCCTATATCATTCACCCAGTGGCATTTTTTACACTCTGGACTTAGTTGATTACTGTCTGGTGGTGTTGTCTTCATGGTCCTCTGTCAACGTTCAGGAAAATGGTCAGTGTTTAGATACAGGGCTGTCATAATCAGTTTGATTGTTTGAGCAGAACTTCACAGATATTATTACATCTTTCTTTGGGAAGCTTACAGTATCTGGTTGTCTCTCTTTTGATGATTTTAGCAGCAATAAATGATCATTATTTAGATCCATTCATTGGCCATCCTGATAGCATCTTTTTCCTGCTGTTGATTCTCTGAACTCCCATATGGACAAACTTTCCTTCGTCAGGTATTATAGTGCTCACAAGAAAAGCTGGCTAAGTCTTAAGTCCTTCTCTTTAACAATGTTTAAAAGAATCTGTTTTCGTACCA
Organism: Pachyuromys duprasi; assembly: GCA_028658305.1. NCBI lineage: Eukaryota > Metazoa > Chordata > Mammalia > Rodentia > Muridae > Pachyuromys > Pachyuromys duprasi. The sequence goes on from CM053758.1 coordinate 43,197,407, forward strand.
ACCTGTAAAGGTAAACAATGGACTTAGGGACTGTCACTGGTCATTCTTGGGTTGTATCCTGATGGTGTAGTCCTGAAGACACCTTGCTTTTTGATGCTTTCATGTCTCTAACCAACTGCCCTTTGGGGTTAGTTCCTCAGTCTTATCATGACGGCCTTAGTATGTTCCATTATTCTAGCATGATTCAATATTTGTCCTGGGATTGAAATCAATTAATTCTTTCACCATGGAGCTAGGTGAAATATTGTTTAGAGATTAAAGTCTGGGTGCAGTTCAGGCTCCTTACTGCAGAGGTTAGGAAGTGTGCACATGTGGCATGCACATGTGACAAGGCTCCCAGCAATCCCATCTCCTGATAGTTAAGGCCAGGCAAGCTCTCACCCTGACCATGAGCTGCTAAAAGTGATTACTAGGATATCACTTCCAACATTGGGTTATGGAAAGAGTGGTTTACGCTTCTCTCCCTCTTGCTTGTTCTCTAAGGGAGCCAAGCTGCTCTGGTGGTCCTGAGTTTCCCTCCAGAGAGGCCTGCAGGCAAGGGAACTACGTCTCTGCCAGCAACTCTGGGAGGGAACTTGAAATTGGTCTTTCTTGTTTAGACTTTATAATTGTAACAGGCTCTCACAACTACCTTGACTATAGCCTCCACGGAGTTTCTGAGCCAAAAGCCCCAGCTGAGCCATAGCTGGATTCTCAAGATAATAAGTGTTTGATGTTTTAAGCCACTAAATTTGGGGATAATTTTTATGCAATTATGCTCAATAAACAATAACTAGTGTGCTCTATTTCCAAAATTGAACTGCATAATGATTCATACTGATATTTTGCCAGGGCTTCAGGGTGCTTGCATTTTGTGCTCTCTTGTTCCTGTGTCCCAGGTTCTGATTCTCGACATGATTATGCATTTGTCTTATTCGGATAATCACACTGCAGTTCCAGAGATAACAGTATGAATGCTGCCAAGGACTCAGGGCTGTAGGCTCAGCTAGGATCTCCTGGCTTTTATTCTTGTCTTTGCAGCAGAGTTCAGCAGGGATGGGCCACCAAATGGCCTCGAGTGTGGAAGGGATCATCTCCAGGACCCCTGGGAAGGCTCTGGGACCTATAGTATCTTCCTTTCCATGGTAGCCTATCCCACAGCAATGCTGTACCCTGTGGCCGCTTTTTGGAATACTTGGGAATCATGTTTAGTTTTTTGACTATGACACAAATTAACATTTAGATTAATTTGTCTCATTTTCTTTTAATTCTTAGAAGTGAGCTTTTGTCAGTATGACTATGGAAAGTACTTGCATGGATCTAAACTCAAACACACAACCCAGGGCGTGTGTAAAGGTGTTAAGTTGTGACTCCTCGCCTCCTCCTTTCCCTGTAGATACTTCTCTCCATGGATAGCATTTGTAGCATTTCACATGGTTGGGTTTTTTTGGTTTTGTTTTGTTTTTTAAATTTCTAAAATGCTTTGTTCTTTGTATAAACTTTTCAATGGACAATATATAAAAGTCTTTTAAAATTTTTATATAGAATTTTATGGGGGAGTTATAAGATGTTTTTTATGTGCTTGGTCTATGCGATAGTTAATGTTTCATATATATTTATTGTGAGTGTATCTTCCCCTCTTTAGGTAAGTGGGGGGTGAATTTAGACTTCCTCTCTCTATCATGCCTTCTTTCTAAACACCAGTTCTAGCCATGTGTTCAGGTTCTGAATGGTGCTAGGAGCTCTCCAAGCTGCTCCATAGGACCCCAGTGTAGGATGGCTCCTGTTCTGGTGTGCCTGGGGTCTTTCTAGGTTCTTGCCTTCACAAGTAGTGGCATAGAAAATGCCTCTTCTTGTTTGGCCAGGTTCTATTTATTTACTTGCTTGAAGTTTTTTGTTGTTGTTCATTATCCTTTATCTTAGAAGTCATTCACCTAGACACAGCTAATGCTTAGGGGTCTCCTCTGTAGAGCTAGCAGCTGGACTGCACTTGACTTTGACCTTTTGTTCTCTGCCACAGCTTCTTCTCCTCCTGCAGCCACTGACCCTGGTCACTCGCTGTGTTCTAAAATACCACACCAAGTCACTGTGAGTTGCTGCTGTCTGTCACAGTCCTGTCTGTGTCAGGCCATCTGTTAGTAGCACAGGCCACTCTGCTATTGGGTGGAGGTGCACTTCTCGGGGGCCTAAGCTGCTATAGGCCACAGAGCCTTTGCAGGGTGCCTGGAAGCCATTCCTTTCAAACTTGGGGCTCTTTCCCATGGGTTGTCTCTTCATTGACCTGGGTGGCTGTCCTGACAAATGGACTTAAGAATCCCCCCAGAGTGACACGTCAGATTTGTAGCCTTTCTGTGGCTGTGGAGACAGGTGGTCCTCTTTGCACCATAATCCTCACAAGACCTGATGCCTCTTCTTCCTCCTTCCCTCCCACTGCACCCATCTGTCTGCCTTCTATCTCTGCACACTAGCAATCCTCCTCTTCTCCTTGGAGCCGGAACTGGGGAATGGCTCACAGTCTACACCTGCCCACACACCTCACCCCATGGTCTGGCTCTCTCCTGCTATTCCTTGAAACTGCTCCAAGGTCACCATTGGCTGCCTTGGCAGGAAGCCCTGTACATGGGGCTCCCTTGTAGGTGGCCTCCTACCAGCATGGCACAGATGGGCTTGTCTCTTTCTCCAAGCCCCTTCTCGACACAAGGCCTGGCAAAGCTGGCTCCTGGGACCTCCTTCTGCCACCTCCCTCCCTATCCTTTCCACAGTGACTCAACCTAAGCCTGTAGCTTCCGTTGGCACCTCACACGATTCATTCTTAATCTCTGTCTAACCTGGGATGCCCCCTGAACTGTAGCTGGAAGGTGCCCTGGCTCCTGCAGCTAAACTGGTCCAAAGTCCTCACTCCAAAGGCCAGTCCTTTCCTAAGGGACCCTTCCTAGTGAGTAGAAACTGCAATCATCTGCCATGGTACCTCTTTCCAACCCCTCTTAACCTCACTTCACATGCAGTCCAGAGTTTGACTAAATCTCTTAGTCCCCACCATCCTTCTAAGATCTACATAATTCCTTCCTTGCTTGGTCCATTGCAGTGGCCACTTAGCAGCTTTCCATTCTTCCTGTCTCTTGTGTGTCTTTCTGGAGAAAGTAGTGTACTTGGGCTACTTGCCTGGCTGGTGGGCTGGAGTGACAGTTTCTGGAATGGCTCCAAAGTCCTTTTATCTGGCCAGTGCTTTTTCTGTACTTCGGCTTATTCTAATTGCTGGCTCATTCCTTGCACCAGATCATCTGAATGTCCTTTAGTCCTTCTGAATTGCTTTTCTCTCTGCTCTCCCAGGACCTTTGTCCCTGCTCTTGCCTCAGCCTGGAAAGCTCTCTGTGACTTGCTGACACCTTCCAACTGTAGAGACGTCAACTCATTGGCGGCTCCCACTCCGGTTCCTCTAGCAGTTGGGCCTGCTCCTTCTTCTTTGGAGCCACCCTCTCCCTTCCTGGTGCTCACCACAGTTCTTTCTGATGAGTTTATGTTGACCTGTGGACTGGTGTCAGCCTCACCGTCTAGCCCGTGAGCCATGTTTCACAAGTCTTCTTAGTCAGGATGCTGATTTGGGGAAAGTCATTTGACTGCTTAAAATGGTCTTTCTCATAAAATGGGATAATGAGGTTGATTTCATAGGATTGTGAAGGGCTGATGGCCGGGACCCTGCTGTCACACAGGCCTGGTGAGTCAGATGTAGCAGCTGCACCTGGGGCCTCCCAGCGACACAGAACTTCATGCATTTGGTGCTGTACTCTAGTGTCTCGAACTATGTCCTGTGGCACCCAGGGAGAAGTCGGCTCTTTTGGATCTCAGGAGAATAACTGAAAGTAGGCTGGTACGCTGTCAGCATCTGCCCACTCCGTCTACACAGAATGTACTGTCCTCCCCAGGTAGCAGAGATGTGTGATCCCAGTACTTCCCTGTCCACGGAGCAGGCAAGAAGCTGTAGGTCCAAGTTCAGACCCCATGGCTATACACAGAGCACAAGGATCCTCTGGGCAGCACAGCAGGCTCTGTGACCAAGCTGCAGACAAAGGCTGCTTTAGGCAGAGAAAGAAGAATAGTATCTCACACCCCTCTCAACTGCACACACTGGGGACATGTGCTGTGTGCGTCAGAGGTATATCAGGAAGAGGCAGGTTGCCCTCTGGGGACTCAGGCTCACCTGTCTGTTTAACGTTTGTAGATACTGTGCTCTCAATCTCCCTCTGCTGGTATCATCCAAGGGTTTGTGCTGTAGTTCAGGAAAGAAAGAACAAATGCCTGTCATACACAGGTGTCTGTGCCCTCCACTGTGCCCTCAGATTAGTGAGGAATAACAGTCCTGTCAACAGCCTCCTCAGGCGCACGAATGAAAACAGGAGCGTGAGCCTCATCAAGGTCCAGAAAGCTGGTTAGGTCACCTGGGGAACTGACAGAAGCAGCCTCTGAAAGCCCGCCCCAGTCAGATTCAAGAAGATGAGACCTAGGATGGAGGACACTTGCCTAGTGTAGACCCTGGTACTGGCCGAGTCTCACCAAAGGTAGATGGAGTCCCTGCACCACTCATGGACACAGTAGCCCTCTTCTTTTGCATGCATGCATACATACACACACACACACACACACACACACACACACACACAGACATACACACAGGGAGACAGGGAAGGGAGAGAGAGATTATTATTATTGCATCGGGCTCACTTGTGGGTTGCAGGCCTATGAGATGCCCCTTGGCCAGTGATAGATATCTCTGACATGTGTTCCTTCAGCTTGGAGCCCCAGAGGTCAGCATGGCAGGGTCTGGGTGTGATGGTTTCTGTTTTTTGTGTTGGGTAGCCTCAGAACCCCCTGGCTGGTCCCCTGGCACAAGACTGCCACCAGCTTCAGTCCTAGGGCTATGTGCCTTTGGTAGAAAAAGGAGCCTGATTAGACCTTGACCATGGAGAACTGCAGGGCCAGTGAAGCCATCTTGTCCTTGGAGGTAGGGCGTGGGAGACCTCGCTTGAGAAAGCTAGTATGGGTCTGTGACTTTCAGGGGGTGCTTGACCTGGGAAACCCCCAACTGGGAAGTCTCCTGATTCTACCCTGTTCCACCATGGCTACCCTGAAGTCTCAGCTGTATACTCAGAGCAAGCTCAGAGGCCTGGGAGCCACAGGCTTGCCAGCCAAAGCCTTGATTCCTCTTCTTTATTCGCTGACAGTGTGATATACGTATATAATTAACTTCATTCATTTTCACACCCTGTTACCCACTTCAGTCCTCTCTCTCCTGCTAAAACCCTTCTTTTCCAACAAGTCCCCCCCCCTTTCCGTGTCCTTGTGATGTTTGTCTTCTTGGTATGTGTGGTGTCGGGGGCGGGGGGAGGAGTGAGAGAGAGAGGGGCAGAGAAAGAAAGAGACCAACTAAGTGTATTGGCAGCTTGTATGGCCTGGGGAGGGGGGGCTTACTTACTGGATCATGAGCAGCATGCTGGCAGTTACACCACAGAAGAGAGTGACACTCCCCCTCCCCTGAACAACCACTTATATATAGATCCTGGGGAGGGGAGACCTCATGTGCCCCTCTCCCTTCCATGATGAAATGTTGACAGGCTCAAGCTTGTGCAGGTAACCGCAGCTACTTTGAGTCCGTGAGTCCTTTCTCTGAAAGGCTCTCATCTCAGGAGTTTCTCTGAGTGTTGTGACTCCTCTGCCTCCTCCATTTCCCCTAAGGGGTACCTAGCTTACAGAGCAGTGCTGGCTCACAAGTGCCAATGCCCTGGGACTAGGCACCTGGCCCTCAGATGCCAGACTTGCCTCCATCAAGTCTGCGCCTCCAGGAATGGAGCGCCCGTGTCCGTGGCCCTTGCATTGAACAGTCAAGGTGGAACATTCCGTTGGGCAGTTTCTGTTGTGCTGCCATGGATAGAACCAGGACTGTTCTGCCCAGCTTGAGCCCGGTTTGGGTGGCATGGGAAGCTGCAGGCTGGCAGGAGCCCTAGGAGGAGGGAAAGTCTGAGAATTCATCATGAACTTGCACATATCTCCCTGACAGCGTGGCAAGTGCTGCTGTGTTTGGCAAATGGTCCTTTCTAGGACACAGCTGGCGCATCACCCTGGAAGCTGAGCTACCTTGAGAGACAGTCATCTTGGGGTCCCTCATCACCCCATCCGTGCAGAGTTGTCCAGCTGTGTGTCAACTGTGTGGCTTGTTCTGGCTTCCCCTACGCTGCAGGTCCACAGCAGAGCTCAGCCCTCCCACCTCACCCTCCTGGTTCCTTGGGCTTGGGCTAGGCTTGCTAGTGCTTGTTTCCTGGCAGTTCTCTTTTAGAAAGGTACTCACACTCCACCTCCTCAGTTCCAGGGCCCTGTGAGCCAGAAGACCTCATCGACGGAATCATCTTTGCAGCCAACTACCTGGGCTCCACCCAGCTGCTGTCTGAGCGCAACCCTTCCAAAAACATCCGAATGATGCAGGCTCAGGAGGCTGTCAGCAGGGTCAAGGTGGGGGTACTCCTGGGGCCTGAGGGATGCTTGGGTGGGCCCCCGAGGGGAGTCCAGAACTGGGGGAGTACAGTTGGGTCTGGAAGCTCTATTGAGCACAGAAGACAGCCATGACCCAGCATGCCAAGTATACCTATAGCCCGGTTGGCAAATGCTCAGCTGAGCATAGTTGTCACTGGTTCCTTACACATGGTCTGTTCAGTCCCTGGGAAATAATTTTTGACGATAGCTAGTGGTTTTGAAGCATTCCAGTCTTTAAGCATATTTGTATGGAGACTTAAATCCTGTCCCAACAGTGTATTTTTAGCACCAAAGTGCTTGCAGAAGCAGGGAAGAATACATCAAGTGTCACTCAAACGCATGGCCTGGAGGAAAACTGACATACCCCAAGTGCTGTATCTTTTTTGGCCTGTGTGGTTTTTCTGGCAGGCGATGATGGGCAAAGCTAAGTAAGGTCAGGGGGAAGGAGCGTGGCAGTATGAGCTTGTGCCCTGTCCTGGATAAGGGGAACAGCCTAAAGGTGCTATCAGCCTGCGGGAATGAGGAGCACTATCATACCCCCCCTCCCGCCCCTACCACACACTAAACTCGTTGTATGGGAGCGGCGGGCACCGTGAGACTCTCTGCGCTGGTGAGGAGAAGGCAAAGCAGGGAGAGGCCCTAAGGCTCCTGAACCACCTCAGCCTGTGTGTTCCCTGGTACCTGAACCCATTCTCGGGTGTGTGGAGTGGTTGGCAATCATTTCTACCACCGGGTGGCAAGCATGAATGGTTTCTCTTTACTCTGTTTTCCCAGCACAGTGGTGACTGTACACTGGTCCCTGCAGGGGACTTTCGGATTTTGAGTTCTTCCTATTAAGCACAAGGCTGAAATAACCTTGTCACAGCTTCCTTCCTGATTCTCTTTTCTTTTCCATGCTGCGCAGAGGATGCAGAAGGCTGCTAAGATCAAGAAAAAAGCGGTGTGTAGGACCCATGTGGGCTGGAGATGGTGGTGCTTGCATGCATGCATGCCTGTGTGTGTGTGTATGTGTGTGTGTGCATATCTTGCTCTATGCATGGGGACTCTGGTGGGAATTCCAACAGAACCGCAGAGCTTGTAGGCTTTATTTCCTTGTTAGGAGAATGCTGGAGTTTTAGAATGAAGCCATAGTGCTTATTTTGTTGTCGCCTTTTAACCAACTGTCTTTTCTACTGTCTCCCATGTCCTGGAGCGTGGTTCATGTCTTCAGAGCTCTGTTTCGTGTGGGCATTTCTAAACACGGCATTTGCTATGACAGTGTAGTGAATGTGTCATCAGGCTTCCCAAATAGGGTTAACTACATTGTTCTGATATGCGGGCCCGTTAGTTTTCAACCACTAAATCAGCACAAAGAGTAGTTTGTCTTGGAACTGTCCTCCCTACCAGATGTGCATCAGTGGTAGAGCAGCTGCCTAGTGAGCAAAGGTCTTGGCACATACACCAGAAAAGAAAAAGAAAGAAGAAAAAAAAAAGGAAAAGAAAATAGTTTTCGAGCTTGGGTAGGCTTTCGAAAATTGGACTGGTTTGTTGACCTCGTCATTTTGTAAATGCTGGTTATTTGCTATGCTCACACAGATCGCCAGCAAGCTTGGTGTCAGAGGGCCCAGGGTGAGTCTATGGAGACTCAGTGCTGTGGCCTGTTAGCCCCTCAGTTCCTACGCTTCAACAGCAAGAGGTCTGGATTCCCCTGTCCTCAAACTGACAGCATTGTTTGGTGCTACGGCCAGAGGACCCGCCTGCTGAGCTTCTATTCCCTACAGTGAATTCCATATCTGGGGGATGAATTCAGCCCTCTCCCTCTGCCTCGGCAGGCTGGATGTTAAGAGCCTCTAGGCAAAGCAAGATAGGTTGCAGGCCTACGGTTGTGCTTCCCTGCAGAAGAGAGCCGCCTTGCATGCAGTCCCCTGTCCTCCGCGCTGCCCAGGACTGGGGAGGGTGGGCGCACAGGGGTTCTTATGGATTGCAACCTATCTCTGGATCTGCGGGCCCACAAGTCCCATAGGCTCTGACGGGGCCAGACATGGTCTAGCCCTTTTCAAAATGGCATCGGCAGCCAGGCCACCTTTGCTCAAGAGGCCTTCTTTCTCTCTGGCCGGTGCCTGGGGTCATTGTGCGGTGCCCCTTTTGTGATCTGGCGGAGCCATGGCCCACTCTACCACCAGAGGGTATCCTTTTGTAGGACTTTGCTTCTTTCCATCTTTTGCCAGGAAGTTAAAGATGACCTTCCCCATCTCTTTTGTCAGTTTCTCCCCCATCTCTTTACCCACCTTTCAGATCTAGTCCACTTGAGTCTCTTCACTCTAGTTCCTTCCCCGAAGTTCCTACCACCAAGGCCAACCGATAACATGGAAAATTTTTTACTTCTGGCTTTTTCTACTTTTAAGCAAGACAGTTTTGAGCTATGATCCCATGACATAACATTTAAAGTAAAGTGGCACCCGTGTATGGAGATGCCACGATGTAATAATGAAACCCATTCATAACCTTGTATGCTCACCTAAACAATTAATTTGGAATTGTGGCAGTAGGGGGTTCCATTGATGTCATACCAGGTTGTTTAAAACAGAGGAAAAGCCCTTTTGTGGTCCTGAAGATTTTTTTCTTCTACTGGATTGTCTAGGAGTCTTTTTTTTTCTTAATTCTCTGAAAGCAGTATCTTTGTGTGGTGGACTGACAGACCCAAAGATCTTTGCCCTTGAAAACAGAACTAAGATGTATAGTGTCACTGAAATGCAGGGCCTCCCTGCAGTTTAGGATTCTGGAGAACTTGTCCGCAGGGAGAATTTTGATCGGAAGTTCGTCTACTGAGTAATTAAGTCACATTCTGTGCTATGTTGTGATGGAGGCCACCACTGTGGGCCCTCAGTGACCGTGCTGAATTATGCACTCCATCAGGCAAGGGGGGGGGGTCGTTCTCTCTCAGTGCCACTGTGAGGTAATTAGGAGCCTCACAGGTGTGAAAAAACAATTAGGAGCTGCCCTGCCTAGGGGCAGGCCTTGAGTAGCCGCAGAGCAGAAGTTGAAACACAGCTGACAGACTCAGCTGCTTCCCCTGGAGGCCACAGACAAGGTGTGACAGCTTCCCCCCACAAACACCTGTCTGTCACTGTCAGGCAATGCTCCGCCCTCTGCTCCCTCTCTTATGGTTCTTGGCAGACCTGACCAAGGCATCCCTGTGATTGTGAACATTTAAGTAAAATGGAAGTCCTAGGTCTGAATCAAGCTTCTTTGAGCACGTTTCCCCCATTTCCTAGAGTCTCCAACCCCGAGAATGTACCTGGAGTGACGTGGGTCACCATCACTGAAGCCAGCAGGAATTAGCCAAGGGACCCTGCTTGCTGCCAAGGAAGACCAATAGGACCCTGGGCACCTCCATGACCTCCATGGAAAGCTGCCTCTGCTACTTGCGTTCTGTACTTTGAGAACTCACACTTGAGAGGGATTCCTCACCAAGCACACAGGCTTCCAGTGGCTGCCCCATTTTGGATTGGTGTTTCCTTCCATGTCACCCCAAGCTCACTGTAGCAAAGTATCAGGCAGTGAAACTGTGGCCAACCTTTGGGTTGTAACACCTGCTGCTCTTTCCTAGAATTCCGAGGGTGATGCCCAGACACTGACAGAAGTAGACCTCTTCATCTCCACCCAGAGGATCAAAGTTTTAAACGCTGACACACAGGTAAGCACTTGATATTTTAACCAGAACCACGAGAGCCAACTGCAAAGCCTGGACCCTCGGGAGAGCAGTTGTCTAGCTGTGGAAGAGCATTTTGCAGGAGGAATTGTGCTATGCTCAGGGGAAAGGCACCTTTGTTTATTTGTCATTGTCAGGGAATCAGGAGTTGACATGCTGGGCCAGTGTTTCTCAGCCTGCTGGGTGCTGCGATCCTTTAACACGGTTCCTCAGGGTGTGCTCACTTTTCTGCTCGACTCCGAGGACCTTATTGTTTGTGGTGTTACTTCGGCATCCTCCCTCCAATGTTTGAATGCATTTTTACTTTCTGAGACCATAATATATTTGTCAATAACCTTGCACTTTACCTTCCTCAGACCTGAGCCAGGCATCTTTTTCAGGCCCCAGGAGTTTGTTTTAGTAGGCAGTGACATTTAGAAACGTGGATGGGCCTGGCTGCTGGCTGTGCTCACTGTTAGCACGTGTCATTGCTCCTGAGCCTTAGCAGTTGCATGTGCTTCGAAAAGCTGTGAGTTCATCACACTTGGGACCCTTATTGGGATGGTAGTGCTCTCCTCCCCGTCCATATGTGCCCCTTTTGTTATAAATAAGATGAGGCTTACAACAGGTTTTCTATGAAAGAGGTTTATTAAGTGGAGAGAGGGGGATCAGAGAGAGTGGGCCATGATAGGGGGAAGAGAGAGAGAGAGAGAAGAGGAGGAAAGGGGGGGGCGCCCCGATAGAGGGAGAGGAAGAGAAAGAGAGAGGAAGAGGAAGAGAGAGAACATGTGTCCGGTTGTCCTTTTTAAGGTCAGGTAACCACTAACCACGCCCCCAGGTGTGGCCACCTGGCTGGGCGATGCAAGATGACATCATAAGTTGCTAGGTAACCCAGAAGCAGGTTGTTTCAGAATACTAACACCTTTGTCTTTCAGTGTGGACCCTGGTTACCAGCATCAGTGTGTTTCTGCCATTTAGTTAATTTTTCATTACTGTGGGGGAAAAAGTACCTGAGCTAATCGGTGTTAAAGAGGAAAGGTTTGTTTGGCTGTTTGGGTAGCGATAGCCTACAGCAGTGGTTCTCAAACTGTGGGTCGTATCCCTCTTGGGGGTCACATAGCAGATATTTACATTACAGTTCATAACAGCAGCGAAATCACAGTTATGAATCAGCAGTGAGATACTTTTATGGTTGAGGGGGGGAGAGTCACCACAACTTGAGGAGCTGTATTAAAGGGTCGCGGGATTAGGAAGGTTGGGAACCACTGGCCTACAATCTGCTGATCCCATTGCTTACACACCTTTTGTGAACTGGACACCATAGTGGGAGCACATGGGGGAGGCAGTTGCTTGTTTCCTAGTGGCTTTCAAGAGAACAGCGAGGAAACTGTGACAGGGCAGGGGGCTCTAATACCCCCCCCCCAGAATGCATTTCCAGTGACCTAGCTTTATTCCACCAGGCCCTGAAGGCTCCTGAAGGTTCTGCCACTTCTCAGTAGCACCACAGGTGGGCCCCGTGGGGGACATTTCAGATCCAGCTGCAGTAGTCATCCAAGGGAAGGGTAGGTGGAAGAAGTGCAGGTGGAATCCTGCTGCATCTGCAGAGTCTGTCCCCAGCCATGTGAAGTGCATGTGCCAGGGAGGCATCCTAGCACCCAAAGTCCTGTCTGGGGGCTGGTCACGTAAGGACCCTCTTCCTGGCATGTAGCAAGGCTGCAGGGTCCCAGGAAGAGTGGAGGTGCCCCACTCTTAGGCTCTGCCATGGACACAAAATGTTCAGGAAGTGGGGATCACGCTGAGCAGGGAGTGTGGAGGCAGTTTCTCTGAAATGTCCTTCCCATGTGCCAGCTGAGGGTGGGCCGTGTAGACAGGTCTTTCTTGGGACCTCTGTCAAGCCTGCTGAGGTGGTTATTTGTGTCCCTGGCTGATGTTCATGACAGGATGCTGCCCTCCAGGGACAGGAGGACGGGCCATCAACAGCTGGAAAGCCTACTCCACGTCACTGCCATTTAGAATGAACTGGAAAGGGCGGAAGGTGGGAAAGGTGACAGAGTGGAGGCTGAGGTGGCCAGGCACGGCCAAGGAGACTGAGGTCACTCCCGTGGCAGCTTCCACCTCTGAGGAGCCAGAGCTGGGGAATGATTTGGGAGCTTTTGCTAGTGGACAGTGTTCTCAGATGCCGAAGACCTAGCCCCGACCTTCCCTGTGTATGTTGTCCCACCCCTGTGCCATGGATTCAGAGCCCCCCTTCATAATCTTGGCAAAAAGTAGATCACCATCTAAACCAGTAGTTTTCAAATTGTGAGTCATGACCCCTTCCACAGGGGTCATGTGTACCAGATATCCCGCATATCAGATATTTATGTTATGATTCATGTTAGTAGAAAAATTGCAGTTATGAAGTGGCAACAAAAAAATAGTTTTATGGTTGGGGTCACCACAACGTGAGGAGCTATATTAAAGGGCTGAGGCATAGGGAAGGTTGAGAACCACTGATCCAGAGAGATGCATTTATTGCGCACCGTGAGAGAAGAATTCTGTGCAAAGGAAAAGAGCTCCGGAGGTCAGAGCCCCAGAAACGCCAGTTTTCCCTTTGTGATAGGAGAACAAAGGTACAAAAGACCCGCTGATTAGTTTTTCGGAGCTTTTGTGTGCAGCCTTGTCAGGAAGGGGTCATGGGCAAGATATCCAAGGAGATTCCTGTCAAATGACAAAAGACCTCAAGTGTAATAGGCCTGGCCAGGGACCACTATGGAGACTGGCTGATGACCACAGGCTAGTTCACTACTTCATCTCCTGGCTTGTGGCAAATTTACCATTGGCCTCCATGCAGGAAAGCTGGGAGGGCATAGAGCCAGCCTGTGTGAGAGCACTGTATGTTCCTGGATGGCCTTCAGCACAAGGCTCTCTCCTTCTCCAAGGAGGGAGAGCCCCACCCCAGCATCAGACAGGCCCAGGATCATGAAGCACTGTTAACTAGAGCCTTGGTTCTCAGCAAGGGCTACTTCAATAAACCCACTCCAGGACATTTGGCAATGACCAGAGACAGTTTTGGTTTGGGCATCCAGTGGATAGAGGCCAGGATGCTACTACCACTGTCCTTCAGTGTACAGGCCAGCACTGCCTCCTGCCGTAGAATGATCTGGCCCCAAATGTTAGCAGAGCCAAGGTTACAAAACCCCAGACCAGACTGATTGTTAATGGAGAATACTCTCAATGTTCCCTGATGAGTGGGCCTCTTCTCCTCCCAACAGGAAACCATGATGGACCACGCCTTGCGCACCATCTCCTATATTGCAGACATTGGTAACATTGTGGTTCTGATGGCCAGGCGCCGCATGCCCAGGTCAGCCTCTCAAGACTGCATCGAGACCACGCCTGGGGCCCAGGAAGGGAAGAAGCAGTACAAGATGATCTGTCACGTGTTTGAGTCAGAGGATGTAAGTAAAGGCAGGGGGAGCTGGCCATTCTCCCAGCACCCAGCAAGCCGCTCAGCTCCAGAGCCCACCCAGTGGAGAACCTCTGAGAGGAGTAAGTGCCTCTTCTCAAACTCGCATCTGTAAACAGAGTCAACAGTTTTATTTCCCTTCATAGGGCAGGTGCTTCAGGAGCTAAATCCGTGTCAACTGTCATATGATACAGCCCCTTGCCCCTGAAATAAAGTTCATCTTTGCCTAAGTTTTCTGTTATTAACATGCACGTGCATGGTGCCAAGGTTGTGCAGAAGGGTGGGTCTGCACCAAGGCTAGGTAGACTCTTCTTTTGCTGTGTCATTTTACCTTGTAGCATTGTTACTATGTAACAAGTCAAAACTCTTTGAAGTTTTAAATACCATAGATGCACTAAGAGATCCTTCCGGGTAGAAGCCTGTAAACCCAGCCCCTCAGAAGCTGAGGCCCGGAAATCATGTGCCAGCCAGAACTACCCAAAAAAAAAAAAACAAAAACAAACAAAAACCCACGATAGAAACAAAACCAGAGGTGACCGTGGGAGAAGGTGAGGCTCCAAAGTCTTGATGAGGTCCTTGAAGGCTGACCTTACTCAAAGGCTGCAGTTGGGCTGCTATGACCCATTCCTTCTGTGAAAAGACCACTCCAAGCTTTTGTCAGTGGTGGCAATATTGTGGCAGCAACAATCACCCAGGGGCTAAGGCATGCTTGGTCAAAGCAGGGTTTGAGAGCATCACTGAATCAATGTAGGGTCCATGTATTTCATGATTTGAAACCCAGGATAGAATCTTTACCTAAAAACAAGATTCAGAACAGGGTGTAAGGACTGTCATCTTTTTCCTAAGTCATCAATTTAAAGTGCTTTGGAGCAAGAGCAGTTTTCTAGTAGAGGCCAGTATTTCTGTGCAGACCTAATGCACTTCCTACCATTGCGTAAGGATCTGAGGACAGGTGGTCCTCTGTAAGGTATAACTTAGTGCTCTGGTGCTAAAGGCAAGTGGATGGTGACAGAGCCAGGAAGAGAAATGCATGACCTCCTTCTGGCTTCTCTAGGGCCCTGAGTCCTTCTGCGGGAGGCTACCAGATACTGAGGCCCTTGCACCTGCCTCTCAGGTCAGCTGGGGTCTTCAGCAGCCTATGCTCGCTCTGAGCCCAGGCCTAGCTAGGAGCTGGAGCAAGTAAGGGACCCTCGTTGGATGGGCCGGAGGGAGGCAGACTCAGTTAGTGAGCCTTCTGAGTTGGCTTCTGTCCTGGCAGGAGGGAAACCGGGTCACAAAGGGAAGGTGTAGGGTGGGGAGATAGCAGAGAAATTGGGGACTACAAGGGAAAGTAGGGACAAGGAGAGATGGGAACAAAAGAGGAAAGCGGGGAGGAGAGGGTAATCATTCCAAGGTGTGTGGCCGACTGAAGTATCCCAGGCATTTCCAGGGGGTAGGAAAGGGGCCATAAGATAGCAGGAAGAGTGGGTTGGAGAATGGGAAGTGGGTGCCAGAAGAACCCCAGCCTTTGTGGAAAAGACATCTGATTCAGTCAGTCCGCTCTTCCCGGGTGGAGACATGAGGGTTTGGCGGCTGGAACACTGAGATGCCAGTTGGACAGGGCAGCCACTCCAGTCTGTGGCCCTTCTTTAAGGCCTTCCCTCCCGTGTGGGTCCCACAGCCCCCGCTTTGCCAGTTTACCATCAAGAATCCCCCTCATTCCTGCACCAGTCTTTCCTGTCCAGGCCAGCAGCGCCATCTAGTGGTCCTGAGCCACAACATCCACCCACTGCTAACATGCTCATAGGAAACACCAAGAACATTGTGGCGTCCTTCCCCTGAGCTGTTCAGGGCCTGATTTGGGCAGGCAGTTCAACTTAGAATCAGTGCATATTTAAAGCAAGGCTCCACATGCCAAGACTGTGATCCAGCCCAGCTTGATTTTAGATGTGCTTATTCATTTGGAATCACTTAAATCATGTATTGTGCAGAGGGAGAAAAGAATTGAACCCCCCTGTTCTCAGATCATACTGAACCAAGGTTTTCAGGGTTATCCTGCAGAGGCCTCTCAATGGCAGGTTTGTGGGAGGAGGAACATAGGGAGGACTTTGGTTGGGTGGGGTTCACACAAAAGGAGGTTGGAGTAGGGGAGGAAGATGTTGGCTTTGCTATGCACTGAGATGTTCCCAAAAGTTCCACGCCTTCCTAGGACTGCACAGCTTGGAGCATGCTGGGTGTGGTCCAGGAGATGTCCAGTTTAGAGCCTGCCTCTCACTGTCTATGCAGCAGGCAGGAAGGCCCTGCTGCCTGTCATCAGTGTCCAGGCTTCCATGGGCTTCTTTCTGCTAGCATAGAAGTACTGGATTTCCTCAATGACATGGAGTCTGTTTTGGGTCCCAGCTCCATGCCATTTGTGGGCCCTCAGCTTGGCACACTTTTCCACACTGGAGCAACACAGCACACGCCAGCCTCTACTTACTGGGTTTTGTATTTCTCAAGAGATAAAATAGAGAGGTAGCCATGCATGTGACACTCTTGGGGGTATGGTGGGACCTCAACTCTATTTTTAGAATAAAATAGGTAAAATCAAAATATATTACAAGCTGGATGCTGTGGCACATGCCAGTAATCGCAGAACTGGGGAGGCAGAGGCAGGTGGATCTCTATGAGTTCAGGGCCAGCCTGGTCTACAGAGAGAGTCCAGGACAGCCAAGGCTACACAGAGAAACCCTGTCTTGAAACACACACAGACACACACACACACACACACACACACACACACACACACACACACACACACTGCAGTTCCTAATTTATGCTGATATTTAGCAAGTGCTTCTACCTTATCATTTTCTGTGATTTTACAAAAGCTTTGCTTTGTCCCTGTGTCTGGATCTGAAGTAGCACAGACAGCAGAGAGGCTCATTGTGGTAGTCTGAGGTAGGATGTGACTGACTTTCACCAGCCTGGAGCCCAGACTCACTCCCTTAGTCTTTTAAGCCCAAACAAGGGCCCCTTTGAAGGCTTATGAGCACCTCGTGGAACTTGTGTGTCCATAGTCTAGCATGCCTGCTCCCTTCCCACAGGCCCAGCTGATAGCCCAGTCTATTGGGCAGGCCTTCAGTGTGGCCTACCAGGAGTTCCTGAGGGCCAATGGCATCAACCCTGAAGACCTGAGCCAGAAGGAATACAGTGACATCATAAACACCCAGGAGATGTATAATGATGACCTCATCCACTTCTCAAACTCGGAGAACTGCAAGGAGGTAAGCCGCAGCTGCCGTGGCCCCAGGTTCTCTCTGCTAGAGCTGCTCTCCAAACTGAGGCCCTGCAGAGATGGGTCAGGCAGCTTGGGGGTGGGGCTGTCCCAGTGCTGACCCATCTCAGCTCACCAGGCAAAGGCGACCCAGCTTCGGTCCTCACACCAGAGTGTCCCGCACAGGGCCCCTCACAATGTATCTCGATTCTGCCTTGGAGCTGTGTACTTAGAGATGAGCTGAGATGCTTGCTGCAGAGGCAAAGATTCCAATCAGCCTTGATGACCGTGAAAATGTGCCTTTAAATGTTGGTGCTGCCATCCGCTGGACTTAGCACTAGGAGATGTTTCTGAAAAGCTTATGGGAGGCATCTTTAAAATAGGGACCTTGGGTGCACTGGCCGAGAAGTTCTGGGATCGCTGGTTGCAGAGGCCCTAGCAGATCCCAGAGGCTTTCCTTCGGGACTTTGGAATGAATGAGTCTGCTCCTGGGGAATTAATGAATGATGTTGTGTGTTCGTTGGAGGAGGGAGGGAGGGAGGGAGGAAGGGAGTGAGTGAGTGAGTGAGTGAATAAGTGAGTGAATTATCATGGATCCTTTTTGGATGTGTCCCTGATCCTGCTTCCTGAATGTATGGCAGGTAGTTTTCTATGAAAGCAAAGAAAAAAAAGGGGGGGGGGGATGTTGTCATCGTTTTAAAATGAGAGTAAAGGCTAAACCATGGAATAGGCACTAGAGGGCATTCCTCTGGCCTCAGAGGGTTTGGTGGGTAGGAGAACTCTAGGGCCCTGGACCTATACTTGGATCCTGGGAGCCCTGCTAAGTACTGCAGGAGAGGGACTCTGTGCTTCTCAATTCCTAGCATGCTCCTGAGTCTTGGATGGTGTTAGAAGCCAGAGCAGGGTGAGTCCAGAGGAAGGGTAGTTCTCTCCGCCCCAAAGCTAGCTGAGATAAACTGGCCTTTGCTTGAGGGCAGAGCAGGGTTCATGGGGACCTAGGACACTCAGGTCTTTCCCTAGGCTCGGCTGCAAGTGAGCCCTCATACTTCCTTCTCCTGCAGCTGCAGCTGGAGAAACACAAGGGTGAGATCTTGGGTGTGGTGGTCGTGGAATCAGGCTGGGGCTCCATCCTACCCACTGTGATCCTGGCCAACATGATGAACGGTGGCCCTGCAGCTCGCTCCGGGAAGCTGAGCATTGGGGACCAGATCATGTCCATCAACGGCACCAGCCTGGTGGGGCTGCCGCTTGCTACCTGCCAGGGCATCATCAAGGTGGGTATTCAGGGTCCCCTCAGCCCTACCTCCCTTTACCCATGACCCTTACCTGACCCTGGAAGCCCAGAGAGACTTTCCCAGTGATAGATCTATGACAGTCAGCTCATCCTGAGACTACCACATACCTGAAGTCAGAGGAAGACCCGAGCTTCCCCAGCACGGGAAGAGGAAGCTGCCATATCACTCCAGGCAGGGTGCTGAGGACCTGTGTAAGAAGAGTGATGCCCCAAATGCTGCTGTGCCTGGCATATTCCCAGTTAGCCCTGCAGGAAGCACTTCTGGATGCTTTCTTAGTCATGGCAGCCTGGAAGGTGGGCTGTATTGCATGGAAAGGGTACCGGGAGGCTGGCTTTCTTTCTGACCACCTGACCAATGAGCTTGGGCTCTGGGAGGTGCTGAGGCAGAGGGAGTACAAGTCGGTGGGGTCAGGTCATCACACTGCCCAGATCAAGACTCAAGGCAGTGGGTGCTGATGTTGGTAGCAGCACTGCAAACTGTCCTTGGTCTCCCCCACCTCCTTGTAGTCATGGTAACTGGGCTAAGCCCTCTGTTTCTTAAACATGAGTGATTTTCCAAGACTAGAGTGTTACAAGAAGGGGTTTATTAGCCCATGTGAAAAAGCCTCCGTCCAATGGGTGGATATATACAGGCCCAGCCTAGCTTTTGTTGGTCTGTCTTTCCTGGGAGTCCATCTCTGGGCAAGATTAAATTGTGCTCATGAAAGGCCAAGCCACTCTGGGCTGGGGTGCTAGGGAAGTTCCATCTTTTTGAGAGCCTGTAGCTCCTCTTGGCTCCTAGTAGCCTGTCCTGACACAGCTTCTGAGTCTCCAGCACCTGCTCAGGTCCTCACTGGGCTGGCATCTTCCCCTTGGGAGTCCAAGAGTGTTTGGTTAGACAGTATGCAGTCTGGTGACAGCCTCTCCCAGTCTCCCTAAGTGTGACCCAAGCATTCAGCCCCTGAGTTCTTAGTGTGCTTCCAGAGAAAGCAAGGACCCAGCTAGTGACTTATCTCCATGCTCTGCAGGGCCTGAAGAACCAAACACAGGTGAAGCTCAATATTGTCAGCTGCCCCCCAGTCACCACAGTCCTCATCAAGCGTCCAGACCTCAAGTACCAGTTGGGATTCAGTGTGCAGAATGGAATTGTGAGTCTGCCCCACACCCCCTGACTGGGCTGCCCACTCCATGTGTAGGGGTTTGCATGGAAGGCTGGGGTACCACTCTGTCTAGGGAGAGCTCACCAGGCCAGCAGCATCCAGGCCCAAGAGATTTGGATGGAGCACGCTGGCCAAGGCAGATGGGGATGGCCAGGGGATGGCCCAGGGATCCCTTGAACTCAGACCAGTGTTTCCTTGAGGATTATTCTCATCAGGCGCTTACTTGCACGGGGACATGACAAGCCTTGCTAGCAATGTTTCCAGGACACAAACAGCCTGTGTTCAAGAAACACACCTTTACTCAATCATTGTTTCACTCAGAGATGTGTGAAATGTCCGCTCTGTGTCTGGCAGGCACAAGGAAGACAGGAGGCCTATTTGCAGGAAAGGATGCTAGGACAAACATCTACCTGCTTCCCGAGCATAAGTTCTTTGGTTGGGTACTGCCTTCTCTGACCTGTTTAGCCAGCGTGAACTTGGGCTCCTGGTTTTCCCTCCTGCAAAGGTCCTGAAGGGGCTAAGCTATGGCCACGAAATAAGTAGAGAGGGGGCCCACAGCCCTGATCGCTTAACCCAGACCTGAGTTCTAAAGAGTGAGGAGAGAGTTTGTAAGGAAGAGGGGGGGGGCGTGGGTGCTCTCCAACAGCCCTGAAGAAAAACACTAGTCGAGCATTCTAGAAAGACAGCTGCCAATGAGAGAAACTGTCCTCACTGTTTCCTGTGGGGTCACAGAGCCTGGGTAGTGTCACCGGCCTGGGGTCCAGGTCGCTTTCTATTTAGGTCACATGGACTGAAAAGCTGTCTATGCACAGCAGGGCCGGAGAGGGGCTGTGGTAAGAACTAGGTGGGGGGAGGTCTGGTTTGAGTCTGTGCAAGCTAAATTAAGAAGGAAGCCCCTACGGCAAGCCAGTAGGGACATAAGCCTCCCCCCCCCCCTTAGAGGCCAGAGAAGAGGGCAAGGTGTGTGTATCAGATAGGGGATGGGGTAGGGGAGCTGGAGATACCAAAGGTTCTGCAACATCCTCGTCACAGAGGAGGCCTGTATGATGGAGGGCAGCAGGTTGAGGACATTGAGGTGGGTGGTAGAAATTTGGGGGTACAGAGGTCAGAAGCCTGTGTTTGAGGGGTTTGGAGTCGATGGAACTAATGTGTAGTTCTGAGTACAAAATTGTTAATCTCCAAAGGGCATGGGCATGCAGGAGAGGTTTTCGAGGTGGGGCTGGATCTTGCTTCGGGGTCCAAGCTAGTGGTGATGATGAGGACCCAGTCTAATGAGTCTGCGAAACTCTGGGATGTCCATGAGGCACCAGCTCTCCCCATCACTGAGTTCCATTTTCCCTCTGATCTCAGTTTTCCTGGTTAAGCAACAAGCCACGCTTCATAAAAGCTCTGCTGTGGCCGTGAGCAGGTTTTGGGGTATTAGTGGAAGTCATGCATCCATTTGGGGACATCTGGGACTGGTACCGGTGTGTTTGTATCTAGGGCTTGGGATTTCAGGCGCCTGTACGGCCCTGGGTACCTGCTTCCACCCCCTCCAGTGGCTGGCCAGCCAGCCTCTCGTGCTGAGCCTGCAGAGAGCATAGCTCCAACCCCACCGCTTTGCTATGCACCACCAGAGATTCCCCCTGGAGAAGCTTCCTACCTCAGAGCTGGTTTTGCATAAGTGCTTTTTCCATTTTCAGCCTCATCATATCCCAAGTAGAATGCATTAGTTTGCAGACAGGCCCCAGATGCCCCAATTAAGACTATTTCCATCTGGATTCCCCTTTTTCTTCCCAAGATCTCTCCGGAGGAGTCAAGAAGTCTCCAGCTCTGAGACTCCCTAGAGTGCGCAGTGGGCAGTTAGAGTATTCAGAGCCCCCCACCCTCGCCCCTGCAGTGAAACCTTGTTTTGGAAAGCCGACAGCACCATGTGCTTGACAGCTCCCTCCAGAGTCTCCTGTTCCTCTTTCCTGGCCCCATATTCCTAAAACCTTGTGCCCCACAGCCTGAATCTATCTCCCAGCAGACACCGTCCTAAGGCACAAACCTCACTCTCTTGCCTTCTCTCTCCTCTCTCTCTAATTTCCAAAAAGCCAGTGGTCACACGGAATGTAAACAAAATCCCATCTTCAGGCCTCCCTGAATCACCTTGCTCAGGATCTTCAAAGAACCCGTTGCTGTTATCACAAAATATCCTTAAGTCACTGTGGGAAAAGACTCAAATCAATGCACAGTGCTTGTGTAGAGTCTGAAAAGAAGAGCCTTGGTGAGCCGGGGCTGGCCCCAGCTTCCTGGACAGTGGTGAGCTCAGGCACAAGCTGTCTCTCCCGTTCTGAGACCTCAGCTGGATCAGTTAGAGTGCCTGGACTCTAGAACGGTAATCAGGCACACTGTCCTGGTGTCCTGGACAGGCAGTGTCCCCGGGCTGTGACATCAGTATTTTTCATGTCCCAGCTGAGCCATATGTCTCCTTCCAGGAAGGGAGGGATCCTGAATGCTGAGTGGGTCAGATGTGGCTATCACTTCAGACCCACACTAACTTCCCAGTGGGAAGACCTGTGGCGTTTGGAACCCAGCAAAACCCATGAAAGAAATGGCTCAGAGGCGCAGCAGCGGACTTGAACGTCCACATGAAAGGCTTACAGATTATGGTCCGGCTGTTCCAACAACGGCTGTCTCTAATGGACAGTTGGGGAACCCAGTAGTTGTTCAGCGGGTCTTCAGTCTGTGCTGGAATTCTGGAACAATGAAGAAGTAGACCGTGATGCCAGTGAAGGAATGTATTTGCCAGGGAGAGCAAGGGTGAGCAGGCAGAGACCCTTCCTCCTTCCCTGTCTTTTACAAAGGCTACCACCAGGTGTGACTCAGATTTCAGGTGGATCTCCCCACCGTAAAAGGTCCAGATTTAGGGTAGGTCTTTCCTATTCAAGTGATTCAAAATCAAGAAAAAAAAAATCCCTTACTGGTGTTCCCAGCCAAACATGAGTAGCTATGACAGGAGGGGTGAGCACTGGGTGTGGCTGGGTATCCATGCAGGATAGGGGTGCTCCTGGGAGCTTACTCACTCTAGGCCCAGAGGTTGGGGGATGGGGTGACCAGGGACTCCTGGGGCAGCTCCTCTCTGCTGGCTCCTCCTCCAGGCTGTTCCTCCTAGCTGATTAGCAACTGTACTTCCTAGGATGCAGCTGGGGGGGGGGGGGAGGAAGTTCTTGCCTGTGTGTGACCTCTCTCCCTCCTCTCCCCGGCCTCTCTGGATGGCTTGGTTTTTCATGAGTTCTGTGAGGGAGGGAGTGAATACCGCTGTCTGGCTCAGTGTCACTCTCCTCAACTTGTGCCTAAGAGCTTATCACCTCACTCTCTATGGGGTAGGAAAGGGAGGGATCGACCATTTCTCTCAGAAAGAACACCAGGGTGCGGCTGGTGGAAGAGATGCTCCCTGTAGGCTGCACCCGGAAGGAGATCTCTGCTCTGACCCTCATACTATGGTGCTGGCTCTTCTCATTAAAACCACATCTTAACTCGTGCTTATCCTTGCTCAGGAGTCATCAAGAGGCATGCTGGGTTCCTTTCTGCAACAGCAGTCTCTTTTTCCCCCTCTCTGGGACTTGATGGAGCATGTTCAGGGGGTGGTTGGAATGTATATGCTGACTTCGCCTGTCCCCACAGATCTGCAGCCTCATGAGAGGGGGTATTGCAGAGCGAGGTGGTGTCCGCGTCGGCCACCGCATCATCGAGATCAACGGACAGAGTGTGGTAGCCACGGCCCATGAGAAGATAGTGCAGGCTCTGTCCAACTCAGTGGGAGAGGTAAGGCTGCTGTCTGCCTGCAGAGTCCGCCAAGATGGCGGCTAGGGACGGTTGGGCCCCCGTGTTCTCTGCCTAACAGCTAACCCTGTAAACCATATGATGTGCTTGGAAAAGCCGTTGGTCTCTCTGAGGGAAAGCAGCCCCTTTCAGAATGGCCTGAGCATGTGTGACTTTGGACTCCCCTCAGCATGCTGGTTCGTGGGTGTGACCTGTGAGCGCCCATGATCAGCACAATGAGACCGTGCTCTTAGACTCTCTGGTGTCTCAGGGCAGAGGCCTCCAGGCACAGCTCCCAGAGCCTTTTCTGAACACAAGCCTGCACAACCAGCCCCCGGGGCCCGGAGGTTCTGCTCACCTCCTAGCTGCTGTATCACTGCTGCCCCTCTGTGCCCAGGGTCAGGGTGCTTTTCTTGTCCTGGCTCACTAGTTGGTAACCATCCCCTACCTAGTTCAGCTCTTCTTGGGTCATCTCCACGGTAGCAAGAGAATGGCCAAGAGGGTTCCCGATGAGGGGCACAGCTGTCCTCACGGATCTCACAGGTGAGCAGCACAGCCCAGGGTGTGGAGGCAGCTAGCTTGGGTCACGTCACCGTGCGCAGAGGAGACTGGCCCAGTAGAGGTGAAGTTTGGGGCGTACACTTGTGTGTGTGTGTGTCTGAGGGGGGCAGGAAGGGAGAGAAAGATGAGAAAGTATAGCAAGAAGGAGGTGAGGTGAGTGTGAGGGTGTTAGTATATATACATATATAAGGTAATGGATGCATATGAGTGATTAAATCTGTGAATGTGTGGGCTAAGTGTGTATTTGTGACCTGTGAATGTAGATGTGTCTGAGAGATGGAGTATGGCTGCAGGTTTGTATGCACGTAGATGTTAGTATGAGTATAGATACATGTGCATTTGTGGGTAAGGCTGTGTTGGTGACGTGAGCATAAATGTATGAGAGTGGGTGTCTCTGAGTGCAGGTGTGTGTATGTGTGTGAATGCATTTGTGAATTTGTGGGGTAAGTGTGTGTTCATGATGTATTCATCAGAGTTTGGGCGTATGTGTATGTGAGACCAGATATATATGAGTATGGGGGTGTGGGTATGAGGCACGTGGGAATGGGAGTTGTGTCAGGGTAGTCTCTTGGAGGTGTAGGTGCCAACGCAGAGGATGAGGTTAGAGCTGAGCTGGAGAGGTGTGCTGGCTGTCGGGAACCAGGGGACATTTTCACTGGATTCTATGGTCCCTGCAGGCTCAGGCCTTCTGCCAAACTCCCTCTGGTGGTCATGCAGGGAAGATGATCAGGCTCCTATTTCCTGTGGGCAATGTGAGCTGCTATTTCCCGGGGGATCCTGGTTCCTGTCCCTCAAATCACCTCTCTTGGGGCCACATTGACAAATTCAGCATCTTGTGACATGCCAGGGCTGGGAGAAAAGGGACTTTCCTGGGACTGGCAGCAGTGATGGCTGACTCTCAGGGAGAGGAGAGGAGGGGGCCATTGGCCTCTTCTAACAAATGGCTTCCAAGAAAGGACAATCCAATTTTCCTTCCAATTCCCTCCCTCATGGGAGGGATCAGCTTCACCCCCACCCCCCAAAAAATCAGTCCTGTGGAGAAATGGGCCTGGGATCCCAAGAAATGGCTCTACCTCCTTGGGCTTGAGATTGATAACAGAGGCAGCAGGGCAGGGGAAGGATGGTAGATGCCCTTCAGCCCGTGGGCTGAGGCTGTGCCCACCCAGCTGAGATGTTAAGACATCTGCTTGCATTTTCCACCAACCCCAGGCACATTTGGAGAATGAGTCACTGGCAAACAGGATGATGTTCTGAGAGGCCTTGTGTGGGTTGTGGGTGGGGTAGGTTTTAATTGAGGAATTACAGAGAATGAAGCTTCTGAGGGAAAGTCTGTCCTGGGGTGGTGGAGAAGCTACAGTGTGAATGTAGCAAGAATCTGCACATTCTACCTGTATGAGCTGGGCAGAGCAGAGCCAGGGCCCACTTGCCTGGGGTAGAACAGGCCTGGAGGCAGCTGAGACCCTGGCAACTTCTGCCTGAGGCCAGGAGCATGGTCCCATTGACATTGACAGGAGTGGAAAAGGAGAAACTGAAGTTCCCCCTTGGTTTGCTTCCAGAGGCTCAGGGTCTTCCCACACCCCGTGGCCTGGAAGCCATCCCCTAGGTAGCTGGTTGCATGCCCAGCCCACATAGAGCCAGCAGGAGCAGTTGGGCTGTTGAGAGTCATTTGCTGATTGACCCTCAAAGAATGGAGTCTCAGGACTCCTTCCTTTTTCAGCTTTTTCCTGGCAGGGAACTCATGCCTCATCTGCAGCTTCAATGTGTTCCCCTCACAAAAACACAGCACACCCCTGCAGCTCTGGGGTGGGGTGGCTGCATCCAGCCACAGTCAGAAGTCTAACTTTTCGTTCCTCATTCTTCTGGGGTCAGCTCTAGGTGGGAGGAAAAGAGTACTACCCTGTTTCCTGAGGAAGGGAGACCATGAGCTTCTACCTCAGCCGGGTCACTCTGAGAGCCTCTCAGAGCCTGGGGATCTGTTGTTTGTTTGCACTTGGACTTGACTGAGAAGTGGCAGGCGGCTCAGCCTTCCCTCTCTGTTTACAGATCCACATGAAGACCATGCCTGCAGCCATGTTCAGGCTCCTCACAGGTCAGGAGACCCCGCTGTACATCTAGGTACACCCAGCCTCACCACGGAGCAGGGACACCAGGCAGGCCCACCTGGACCCAGAGGAGCCAGAAGCCAGGACGAAACCCTGACCCCTGACCCCGCAGCCCAACCAAGAACTCTGGCTCCCCTGAAGGGTGCATCCTCGTCACCTAGTTTTTTTGTTGTTTTTTTTTTTTTTTTTTTTTTTTAGTTTCGTTTTGGGTTTTGCCAAAAAAGAAGGGGGGAGAAAAAAAGAAGAAGAAATATGTCCTTACTGAAGGAGAGTCGCAGGACAATCCTTTGTAGAACCTTCCAGTCTCTTGCCACATTGTCGTCACCATCACCGCTGATGAAGGGTGCTCACAGGTAGTTCTGTGTGGTGTGCTGTGTCTTCCCTCCCTGAGGCTATGAAATGTGAATGTGGTGCCCGCCCACGTGGCTGTGAAGAGAGCCCTCCGTGATGCAACCGCAGCCTTCTCGGCCCTTTGGCTGGGACACCTGGGGTCCAGCCGAGTCCTGAAGGGCCCGTAGGCTGGCATTGCCTCCATCTACACAGGAGCAGGGGCAGCCTGGCTCCCAGGGCGAGACTTGTGCTGAGTGTGAGAACCTGTGATTGACTGTAAGTATTTACACAGCAAGGGGATACTCCCAAGTTTAATAATAATAATAAAATGATGGTCACGATGTCAAAACTCCATATTTATTTAGCAGATAATACTGTTTGGACTTTGACCTTGGCAAGCCATTCTTCGGATGTTTAGGTTTTCCGATGCCCCGTGACCACAGCTGCTTCTCTTGTCCTAGCCTGTTCTGAGTCCCACGAGACCCTGTGAACTTCCCTGGGCACCCTAACTTTGACCCCTTCTCTGCCACAGGGCTTCCTATTAGGGAGGAACATCCTGCCAGAGACAAAGGCAGAGGCATGGGAGATGGTCCTATTTAAATAACAGCAGCAAAATCTAAGCATACGTAGACACACCCACATACACACACTGTCCCCAACAAAGGAAGCCCACACCGGAAAACCCCATCTCTGCCCTTCCTGAAGGGACCAGCGAGAGTGCAGATGACTTGTCGAGTGAGGCTCTCTGCCATCCTGCTCGGAGCAGTGTGAGTGTGTCCGGACCAAGGAGCGCGCAGTGGCTGGCTCAGCCCGTTAGAGATCCGTGTTAACTGACATCATTTTGTCTGGCAGTCTCTTTTTTTGGCTCAGGCCGTGAAGAATACACTGTGACTTAAGAAGCCTTACCACGCAGTAACTAAAGCTTTAGGATTACTGTACTGAGGAGTAACCTGTGTGTTGCATGCAGCTGACCCTAGGACGACTTCGTGCATATCGCTAATAAACCTGAAGTCATGACCAAAAACGCATTGTGAGCCTCATTTGTCGGCCCTGTGAGCCTCATTTCCACAGTTCCTGAAGGTGCCCCCCTCCCCGAGTCTGCCCGGACATAACTGCACCCCTCCCTGCTCTGGAACCTTAGCAGCTCTCACACAGGAGGGCAGGTGCTAAAACCACCAGGCGTCATTGATGGTGTCAGATCACCAGGCCAGCTTCAGGTTGTCTACATCCTTATCTGCTGCATGAAAGACCTGGCTGGAGACTGAAGGAGCAGTCTGTTACATCAGAAGTGTGTGTGTGTGGGGGGGGGGGATGTGCATGTTTGTGTGGTACAGGATGTTGACCCACATCCCTGGCCTTTCTCCACTTTTGGGATCCACACCTGTAGAATGTTAACAGGGCATCTGTACCTTGCTACAGGTCTGCTGTTGCTTGACACTACAGGCTAATGGGGGTAAACTTGGGATTTTTCTCAGGAGGTCAGGGCGGGGGACCTTGGCAAGCAGGGTTCACCTCTCTGGCCTACCACAGCAGAACATGCCTGTGAGCTGCTGGTCATGTGCTTTCATCGCTCCTGATTCTGCAGGACCCACCCAAGGGACCTGAGCCATGTGCTCACTTCACTCGTGGCCATAAGAGGCAGGTGGGAAACAGCCCTTCACTGTGAATTCTGGCCCCAAACAGTGCCAAGGAAAACACCATCAGATTTGAGTGCATTGCGAAGGTTTTCAGGTCTGTCTGCCTCATTCCCCAAAGGCAAAAGAAATGAGAGCAAAAAGAAGTGCTTCACCCTGCCAAGGTTCAAAACCTGCTATCTAGGTGGCTGGCATTCCTGCAGAATGGAAAGAATGGTCCCCGGGGTAAAAGCTAGAGGGCAAAGGACCTGACACCTGCTGTCAGGCCAGTGAGGAGCCCCTGTGTGTCCTAGACAAAGCATGTGCCCCGCTCCAGAGAGAAGATGCACAGTTAGATTTGAAGACCTGATGTCCACCACATGGTACACGGCGTGTGTAGTGTGTGCGTGTATTCTCACCGTGTGCAGGCACGTGATCATTTGTGTACCTGTGGAGAATCATCCTTGTCACACCCCATGCTATTTTTTGAGACGAGAGTCTTTTGCAGGAGCAGGGGCTTGTTTCAGCTGGCCCCTGGGATCTGCCTGTCTCTGCACATCCCAGCACTGGGGCTGCAGTGGGCACCGCCTTTCCTTCTTAGAATCCAGACTCGGATCCTCATGCTCATCCGAAGCGTGCTTTACCCACCGAGCCAACTCCAAGGCCCTGGCACACACAGCTCAGGCCCTTCCATGGAAGACTTTGGAATACAGGACCACACTTCCAGGCACCCTGGAATGTCAAGGCCACAGAGAGGCAGCTGTGTTTTGGACCTGCGAACACAGGGAACTGCCTTCTCACCTCAGCCCCTGGCACTGACCTCTTAGTAGGCAGCTGTGGTGGCTTCTTGCTCCCCCGAGCCCAGTCCCTCCAAGACCCTCTTAGTCTCACTTAGAACTCAGCGACCAGAAATACTTTTTATTAAAACACTGATCATTATTAAAACACCTTGAGGTACATTAAATAAATACAACCTTTCAAGTTGTACAAACAGGTCTCTGGTGGCCTGAAAACAATTTCCTATAAATTCTGCCTCAGAGGCATCGGGGAGCTGATACAGCAGAAGGGGTTAGGGATGGGGGTCGGGGGGAGAAGATCCAAATGAGCTCTCCGTTCCAGGGTTGGTTGCAAGCATTTCAAATTTTATCATGGCTTCCTTGGGAAGGAGACTTAAGTCCATGACATGGAGTCACCCACCTTACAGCAGAATTGCTGCCCACAGTGGGTTCACATCAGCATCTTTCTGCCCCCCGGCAGAGTTGAAGGATGTTCTAGAAGGTGCTGGCATTTGGTTTTTGGCTGGGGTCCCAGGGCCTGGCAAGCCCAGAATGAGAGCAATCCCCTCCCCAAATGATCACTGTTGGGCCCAGGTCAGATATCAGCAAAAGAAGCAGGGCCAAGCCTTTCCAAAATGGATGGGTGTGCAAGCAATGGGGAGGAAAGCAGTTTTCTGCTTCAGCAGGGGAACCCACATTCTGCTTGGGGTTCCTAGTACTATCTCACCACTGAGGCAGAGCCAAGAGGCCCAGAAGAGACAAGTCAAATGGCAAGAACACTATCTAGTGTCTGTAGCCAAAACCTCTGACTCCCTGGAATCCTAGCACTTGGGCAATTCTAGTGCCCACACGGGTCACCTGGGGCCCTGAAAAGGTGAACAGAGACTGACCTGCCATCTAACAGCCTGGCTTCAGGAGGCAGAGGTTTTTGCCCAGCCATGGCATGAATTGCTTGTTTCTTTATCTATAATATAAACCTGTTAAAGGGAGCCTTTTCACAACCAGGGTAGAATGTTTTGTGCATACAGCTTTCTTGAGAATGTCTGGGATTCGGGCCTTCCAGGTGGTGGTGGTGATCTGCACCTAAGGGGAGGTGCAGCTTGAGGCAGGTGTGCCACATGACAGATAGATGAGGATCTGCTACAAAGAAATAGTGTCAAGGCCACAGAGGCCTGTACTGTGGTTCAGACACCTGTCACCCTGGCCGCACTATGGAAATACCCCAGGACTTGGGTCCGTTGAGATGGGGTGGGTCCTGGGGTCTCTTGAGTCACAGCTTGTTCTGAGATCCACAAATATTTACATGCAGCGGTGCATGGACCCTCCAATCAGGTGACACCCTGAAGCTGCCTTGCTTTATGTCATCTTTGAGGTGATGAAAATGCCCAGCACCCAGGCCTTAGCTTTGAGAATGTTTCATGCTTAGAGGCTCAGGGAGGCCATTCTACATGATCAACTCTGGGGGATTTTCAAAGTCCTCACTTGGAGGAAAATTAGAGAATTTTATAGTCTGAATAAAGTGCTCAAAATTTCATCTCTACTATATCTCCTGTGGAAGAGGCAAGGGTGCCGTCAAATGCCTGGGTTATATTTTCCAGATTTCTAATCACAGAAAGGCAACAACTTATGGCAATGTGAAAGCCATCAGGGCATGGACAGCTGACCGCCACTGGGAGTTTCCCACAGTTTCCGAACACTCGGAAGTCCTCAACACTCTAGCTACAGGGAGTTCGGGGCTGGAACGGAGGAGTAAAGGCTGAAGGACAGACAGGGGGAGGTGGAACGGAGAGAAGAGCGACCTAAGCCTACCAGCGGGGCACTGGACATGATAGACACACTCTGGAGGCCCACCCTGGCACTTCCCATAGACTTACGGCTCCTGTGCCTATACTGAGGCCCATGGGCCAGTTGGGGTACAGTGACCTCATATGTGTTTCCATTTCTGCAGGAAGTTCTTGCAGGCAGTACTGCTCTAAACCCATTGTGAAGAAGTGGTTGCTGTCGATCTTGCTAGAAAATGAGGTCTGACCCAGTCAAGAAAGTCTGGGGTGGCCATTTTGCCCAAGGCCACCTGTTGTGCCTTGCTTCTGCATGTTCCACCACTGGCCTTCTCTCAGAAAGAAAGTGACTGGCCACCTGCATCCTTTAGTGTAGGTGTGCCTAGTGAGTTGAGGAGGGACAACTCTGGGGTGTGAGAGGCATACCTTAAGCCAAAGGTGCACACAGAGCAGAGACCACAGCTTCCTAACCCAGACTGTGACCTACACAACTCAATTGGGTGAGGTCAGATACAAGGGGAAGCCCTCCGGGGCATGAGGAGGGGAACATTATGGCTAAGACACAAGTAACAACTATTAGCTGTGGTTGGAAGATGGGAGGGCATGGGGGAGGGGCCCAGGGAGGAAGTAGGGATAACAGTCCACAGACAGAGGCCTAGCGGGGAGGCCCGGGACACAAGGAGGTGGGCATTCAACTGCTTGCTTCCCAAAGGTGCCTAGGAAGAGCTTTCATTGTGGATTTATTTGCACGATAGTCCAGTGGGCAAAAAGTGGTCTCAGGCTATGCTAACATCACCTCCTTCTTTTGAAAGGAAGCAATGGGTCTGCATTTGAGAAAGGTTTTGTTGCAGAGCAATACCGGCCACATGGCTCCACGTGGCCGCTGCTACCCTCTACTCATTTAACACTGAACTAAAACAGGGCACTGAGGAGAATTTTGTGTTAAAG
This sequence comes from Pachyuromys duprasi, assembly GCA_028658305.1. Lineage (NCBI taxonomy): Eukaryota > Metazoa > Chordata > Mammalia > Rodentia > Muridae > Pachyuromys > Pachyuromys duprasi. The sequence goes on from CM053758.1 coordinate 43,228,588, forward strand.
GCCTTGACTTAGAACAGATGCAGTGTCCTTATGTTCCACAAGTGTCACCTGTCCCTGGATTGGTATTCCTGTCACATTCTTCAGTTCAAGGTGCTATACCCCTGAAGCAACCAGAGCTCGCTAAGGGGCTAAGGGAAGAGAGACATCTCTGAGATGTTTGTTGGTGGGACAGGGGACAGTCAGTCCCCAGGAAGACAACTGATGGGAGAAATAGTAACAGTTCTCTGCCCAGGCCACCAGAGAACCTCTTGGATGCTCTCGGCCCAGCAGGCCAATGGGCTCTCTCTATCAAGTGTGGTGGTATCCCTCAGGGCCGAACCTTGCAGGCACTGGGCCCATCAGTGTCCACATCCAGGCCAGTAGCTGCTTCAGAGCTGGTCCAGGACGCCAGCACCAAAGATGGCCTCCTCCACCCTGGGCTCCTCCGAGGGGGCCGTTGAGCGGATGGTGCTCACCACGTGTCGCACCTCTGAAGGGAGGCTGCAGTGTGAGTGTTCCAAAAACTTAGCCACCAAAACCCTGGTGTCTGCATAGGCCTTGCTCTCCACTAAGGAGTGTGGCCGCTCTTTGGAGACGGTCTGTAAGGTCCCTGGTTTGTTCCCTTGGTCCGTTTTCCAGGTGTCTGGGTCGCCAGTCGATGAGGGCTGGCGCTGACAGGCAGCCACGGCTGGGCATGATGTGGAGACTGAAACATCAAAGTGAAAGAGGTAACCTGAAAACAACTGTGAACGGAATGAAACCAAAGTTCTAGTGGGGGAGGGGAAGCAGAAACAAAACAACAGCAGCAATAACAACGAACCGAAGTGTGCCAAGAAAGAGTTGCTGCAATTGAGTGTGAACCAGCTCTCGGTGTCGCTCTATGTCCCATCAGCCTGGCGTGCGGTTGGTGTTAACCTCAAAGGATTGGTGGGCCTAAGTAAGAGGAGGGCTGGTGTGGGGTTCCTGAGCGCTTTCTCCTCAGCTTTCTCCACTCCATGACTTCTGTCCTTTCTGGTCTGATGGCCTGTTGGCAGAGTTTATGGACAGTCTGGTTTAAGACTACAGCTGGGGCCGCAGAACGGCAGTGAGATTCCGCCACCATGTCTGGCGGCAGCCTCTATCCAGGGTCTTCCTCCGAATCCTACAGGCCTGGTCTGGAGAAATGAGTCTGGTTCTGATCTGATGTCACAATCACTCTACCTCAAAATGAGGAACTAGGAATTTTGGGGTAGTGAGATATGGTCCATTGACCAAGGATCAATGAGAATCAGCTTGCCTAGTGTTTCCCAAAATAGATGCATTCTGGGAGGTCTGTTCTGAGGTCCTGCAGATGGCAGCAGGCAAGCTTAGGAATTAAAGACAACATATAAGTCTGTTAGGCAGTGCAAATGACCCCCTAAGAAAATCACCTTGGTAAAGCAAAATAAGGCAAGGCTGGGTGGCAGTGAATCCTAGCCCTCTGAGGCTGAGACAGGAACCTGAGGTTAGTCCAGGATACCTAATGAGATGCTGTCTCAAAACAGCATGTAAGTGACTTAGGCCATATGTGTGCTGTTAGTTACAGGCCTTGATAAGATTACGGAGTCGGGAACTCATATTCTAGAATGACGGTTGGAACAGCTGAATGCAGAGGCAGCAAAAGACCACTTATTTATGACATCACTCTCCACTTCAGAGTAGGCAGATGTCAAAATGTTTGAGGAGTGCCTCACCTCTTCCCAGAGCAGCCCAAGATGGTCCTGTCTTGGGGTCCTGGCTGTACCTCAACCAGGACATTTACTCCCCACAGGAAGGAACAGAGGGATTACTGATAAAAGCCACCTGCTTCTTAGAGCTGAGCAGTATGTTAGAGGTGGACAAGCAGACATGCTAAGGAAAGCCACCTTGCAGTTCTTCGGGTCCAGGCTGCACAGGGGCCCAGCAGGTGCCTGGGAATCCCCTCCGATTCTGAGGCTCTCGGGGGACCCTGAAGGCATGTGTAACGATGGTAGTCTCATCTGGCCAAGAGGAGGTAATGGGCTGCCGTGGAGACCTCAGAAAGGGATGGTGGCCACCTCTCCCTCGTTCCATCCCGTGGCTGTTTGTCACAGACTATGAGTTGCACTGAGAACTACAGGCCAAAGAAAGCTATCAGAAGGCCACAGAGGGACCTGACCCCTTCCAAGCATGTGTGATCCTTTCTCAAAGCTCCACGAGAGGGAACGGGCACAAGCCTACATGCTGCCCTTGGGGGTAGAGGGAAGGAAAGCTCTGTGGCTCCAAGTAAAAGTAAAACAGCAAAGAGAACGTTCCAGATTTGGATTGAACGTTCTCCACGGAGGTTCAAGAGGAGGGGGAATGTAGCTCCCCAGATCTACAGGTGCAAAGTCTGATGTTTCAACCAGGAAGCCACCTCCAGATAGCGGGCGCCTGGAAGTCTCCTGGCTCCTGCCAAAGAGCCTGCTCTTAGCACAGTCAGACTCCAGGCTGCTTGATGAGGCTGGTGCAGGTGTCCCTGTGCCCTCTGCAGGGTTCTTTCAGCCCCCAATCAGGAAAAGTTCCTAACTGTGATGCAGTCAGGGTCAAAGGCCATCAGCCAGTCATTTTTTGGTTAAAATTATTCCCCTATATAACACCAAGGTTTGAGTGTTTATTCTCCAGCCTCAGACACACAAGACTGCTGAGGAAGCTTGCATAGCATATACATCCCTGGGCAGCTGGCCACAAGGATCCTGTAGTCTTGGACAGTATCCATTTGTAATCACACAGGGGGATAAAAACAGCTGGTGGCGAAGGGCTGCATCAAGTGCTACCTGAACACACACAGGGCAGAGGATGGGCCACCTACACAGTCACCACCTGTGGTCACCTCCTCTGAGCTGGCTCTCAGATCACGCATGTAGTTCAGTGCCCTTGTTCATGTCAGAGCTGCTGGTCACCTAATGGAATCCTGTTACTCTAAGCTCTCAAATCCTTCCTCCCTAGCCAGAATGCTGCCTCCCTGGGAACGTAGCAAGGACCCCAGGTTGCCCACCCCAGCTCCCCAGTTCCCGACCTCAGTGTCCTCAAATGTGCAGATGACACATCCCAGGATCCAAGGGCTGGGCCTTGACTGTCAGAGGTCACTTTGCCCTGCAGGTTGGGTATACCCTGAATATACAAATGAGCCATACCTGCTTTACCGGATGTGCAGGAGGTGGGGTCGCTGGCTGAGCGGGCCACACGCCCTGGGCTTGGCTGTGCCTGTGTGCTCAAGCTTGTTGCCTCTGGAGACATGTGGTGACGAACTGGAGCAGGTAGAAGGGGTGGCGGGGTGTCTAAAGTGCCATCAGGGGATGGGTGGCTTGGACCCAGTGAGGTGGCACCCTCTGATGTCGGGAGACTCGTGCTGCTGGCAGGCACTGCAAGGAAACAAGCACAGTATTAGAGTAGGTGACCACAAAGGCACCTGGATGCAGAAACAGCTGCCTGCCCTCAAAACCTAACCCATACAGAAACTCTACAGTTAGAAGCAGGCAAACACTGAGGCGGGTCACCAAGCGCTGCCACACAGGTAGAAGGCATGGGGAAAGCAGATGACCTCCCAGGGATTACTCCAGGAAAGCAGGAGGGCTCAGGCCCCTCCCACTCCCAGAGAGACTGAAGACCAAGGTGCTTATTGATCAGAACACCTACAAGAAAGAACATGGACTCTGAAGGACACCAGGACAGTCGGAAAGTGTGACCTAGGACCTGGAGTGCAGTCCCTATGTCAGATATGTGGGACAAACATAGCCCATGTGATGTTCGCCTTGGTTCCCAGAGTAGATAGACCCTGGGCAGCAGCAACCTTATCCTGCAACAAGCCATAGTCCTGGGACATAGCCCAGTGGTGGGCTCTGGTTCCGCTCACAGGGAATCATGATCGGGAGTGGCTTGGCATTCAAGCCTCAGGTAGACAGGGATGGCCACTAAATTGCAAGCAGTGGGTGACAGACTGGGTGAGCAGCACCACTGTGGACCGGTGAAGCTGTTCAGGTCTGTGCTTCTTTCTCATGCCGAAGCCAGAAGCCTGTGGGCTGCCCAGAGGCTGTTTAACACATGGGCACTCTGGAATTGGCAGCAGCCCTCTGGCTCCATCCAGGGGCAGACACTGCAAGGCAATGGCTGCGTACGGTCCGCTTGGTCCGTGACAGCAGCCTGAATTCCATCAGTGGTAGGAGCATCAAGCTTTGCTCCTTCCTTTTCTTTCCACAGGGCCGGACCGGTGCTCCATGCTTCCCTGTGTCTGTCCATGAGCGTGCCCTAGGCCAGGACTTTGGAGCCACCTACCACTCCCAGCTCACTGCCTCTTCTTGAGGCAGCCCAGGGAAGAGAGGAGGGTCTGAGCTGCCAAGGGTAGCGCTAGTTGGAAGATTCTAAAGCATTGCTGCCTAACCGCTATATAAATAGTGGGAGACAATTACTGGCCCATTTGAAAAACATAAATGGTACCACATACATCATATACAAATACCCAAATCTTCAGGATAATTAACCCTTTTCTCTGAAGGTATAAAATTAGCAGAAGAAATTCGGTAACAGTACATCTGCAGCTTGGGGTAGAACTTCATGATTATGACAGAAACTGTAAAGGAAAGAAAGACCTGACAGTCAAAAGTTGTGTGCTTTGGCCATGGAGTGAACTGAGCATGGCTCATGGGGGCTCCCAGAGACTGAAGTGGCAACCACAGAGGCTGAGTGGGTCTGTACTAGGTCCTCTGCACATATGGTTGTTGGCTAGGTGTTTTGGGGGTACTTCTCACAGTGAGAGTTGGGGTGTCTCTGACTCTTTTGCCTGCTTTTGGGACCCTTTTCCTCATACTGGGTTGCCTCGTCCAGCCTTGATGTGTGTGCCTGGTCTCTTATTGCCTCCTGTTCAGTGGAGGCTGATGTCCCTAGGAGGCCTTCTGGTGGAAGGCAGGGGTGGAGTGGGGGGGGGATGGATATGGGGGAGAAAAAGGGTGGGGGTTCTGGGAGGAGTGGAGGGATGGGAAGCTGTGGTTGGGATGTATTGTATGAGAAGAATAAATATTAAAAAACAAACAGTGTGTCGTTGCATAAGGAACATGGTGCTATCAAAGCAGAAGCAAAGCAGAAACAAAACAGAGACTGAGAGTCCCTGTCATGAGTACGAAGGTCTTCGCCTTACACATTTTCTCTTGGCCTGATTTAATAAGCGTTTTCTCTTATGAATCTATTCCCAAAATATTTTCTAAATGAGAAAACACTGTGAAGCAAATCCAGACATACACATGGGCAACAGACGTGTAAAAAGGTGTTCAAAGCCAAGACTGGGGTGTGGTTATTCCCTGGGGAGTGGGAAGGACCTGATGGGGTGTGAAGGTGTGCTGGGCCTTACCAGTTGGTGTAACTTCTCTATAACGCAATTTGACTGCTCTATTAACACTTAAAATACACACTCCCTTGGACTTAGCAATCGCTTCCAGGAATTTATTATCGGACATAATTTGACAAATGCCCAGGGATGAAGAGATTGTATAAAAAAGCAATAATTTATCATATCAAAGAACTTCAAAGACAGAAATTTCATTTATTAATCCCAACCAGTCTCTGCTGGTTATTCCCTAGGGAACTACACAGTGGTATGCCAGAATCATCCTGGATGAGCTGAGCTGTGAGGTGCAGGCCTGTGATCCCTGCTGCTCAAGAGGCTCAAGGGAAGAAGGCTTCACGGTCAAGGCCTGTCTGGATGACAGAGTATTTTCCCAGCACATCCAACCTATCATGAAATAAGAAGTAAAGAGAGCACTGAACACCAAAGATGTAGATCATTGTAGAATGCTTGCCTAGAATATGCAAGGCCCTGAATCAAATATGAGTGTATATAAATATTTGGAAATATATATATATATATATATATATATATCAATCACACCTTTTGGGAAAAGATTTAAGTGTGTGTGTGTGTGTGTGTGTGTAAGGGCATGCATTTGTGTATAGGGACCTGACAAGCCAGAGGCATCAGATCCCCCTGAAGCTGGAGTGGTGGTTATATACTATCTGATGTGGGTCCTGGGAATTGAACATGGGTCTTCTGTAAGAGCAGTATGTGGCCTTAACTGCTGAGCTCTCTCTCTAGCCCAACACCAAAAATACAAAACTTTTTAAATAGCTTTGATTCATGCCTCCTAACTCCTCTCGATCCAATTTTCTTACCATCGGTGCTAACATAATCAACTCATAGATAGGCAAGTGCAACTTTGCTCTGAATATATATAATTACTGGAAACACAGAATTAGAATAGATACTGAGAAAGCCCCTGGCCCAGGACTGGTGACTGTTTTTGCTGTCTCCAGGGTAACAACAATGCATGCCTGCTTTTATGATGGTTATGGTCCTAATGGGCTTGCAATTTTTCTTATCCAAAAACCCACCCCCTACTTTTCTTAATTAATGTAGAATAGTATGTCTAGCGCATGCCACATGTTCTTTATGACTCTCATTAAAGGACTTCACTGTTCCCCAGGTTTTCACTCTTAGGAAGAATGCAAACACCTTCAGTTCTAGGGCACTTCCAGAAGTGGGGGTTACTTCATCTAACAATATTAACGTGGATTCTAGATAGAAAGTCCTAAAATGGCAGGATGCTTCGTAAGATGCCAGCCAACAATCTGGCTTGTGGTCTTGCCAATGTCCACTTCTCATCACTATGTCATTATTCATAATAGTTTAGAACCAACTAGAATCTATGGTGATTGTAAAACTAAAAAGCAAGTTCAACATGGTAACAAGGGACAAGATCCATGTAAGAGCGAGTCACATCCTATGACAGGGTCCATCACATTCAGTGACAATGACCACAGGGACCTGGAAATCCCAAATGCAATACTGGTCCTGAGAGAAGAGAATGAAATCCTGAGGTATGCAGTTGACCCTCTGTGAGTGCAGGGTCTGCATCCATCTGTGCAACCGACTGTGCTTTGAAAACTTCTGCGACTATGTTGACCATGTATACACTCTGTTTTGCTGTCTCCAAACCACACTGTGGAGCCATTTACAAAATGCCGACAAGAACTCTAGAGACAACTTAAGGAAAACTGGGGACATGCATGCGCTACAGGGAAGTTTTTTTGTCATCTTCTGCAAGGGACTCAAATGCCTTGTATCTTGGGGTTTGACATCTGACAAGGGTCCTGACACCTGTCCTCCAGAGGTGTCAAGGGGTGGCTGTACCTAACAAAGCATGGACAGGAAGTATCTAGAGGATCAACACTATTAAGTGGAGTTAAAAGAAACCGGAAGTGGGCCTTTCAGTCCAGGGAACAGGCCTGAATTCCTGGACTGGAAGGCAGAGTCTCTCCAGATTGTTCTATGGGTTTAATGTGGTTCCGATGGAATCCCAGCAGCAGATTTTGAAGGTAGAGACAACTCATTCTGAAATGCATGTGGAAAATCACAGGCCTCAGCCTGAACTACCTTGCACTGAAGAATAATGTGGGGATGATATTCTTTCAGATGTTTCAGCCCACTCAAGGGCTGCTTTCATGAGCAGCACAGCACTGGGAGAATATCACACAGATTAAGGGGACAGGATAGAGAACCTAGAGACAGAGCCACATAAACATAATTATATCCAACTGACTCGGTTTTTTTTTTCAGTATGGGAATTAAACCCCTGGCTTCACATATAACAGGCATGTTCTCTACTATTGAGCTACACCCTCACCTTTTTCTATCAGATTATTATTATTATTACTAAAGTGTAAGAAGAAAAATGATCTGGAGCAACTGGACATACATAAGGAAAAAAAAAATAACAGAAAAGAGACTTTAACCCAACGTCATTGCTGTTCAGCAATTACCTGAGCAGAGGTGCCTTTACAACAATTAAGTTGGCTGGCCTAAAGGCCTCCAAGGTGTTCTCTAGTACAATCCAGAGCCCTTAGTACTTGGTATCACCTCCAGAAGACTGGGTGCTGGAAGTACCCCTTGATTTTATGGTCTACTCCAGAGCTCACTGATCAGGTCCTGTACTCTGTCCAATTCTACCTACCCTTATGTAAAAACAGAGAAGGGTTCCAGCTGCAGGCTTACCCTTCCACTCCTGTTTTTCCAAGAACTTGTAATGTGTGGGCATCTCATGGTTGGGAGCTGAGGGGCCCAACCCTAGAATGCAACAAACTGGTATGGTATCACCTTCTAAACACACTTCCCCAAATTCCAGGGAACCTTCTAATAGATCCTTGAAGTAGCCAGAGGAGGGACATGATCACTTCTAAATCCCACGATTGCACAGATTTGGGGTTCCTGCAACCCAGGGGGGCCCTCTCTGGAGAATGGCTTCTTCCTGCCACTCTTAGATGTTAACTCTGTGTTGGAGGCAAGGATTGTGGTTAGTCACAGGATGCCATGAGTTATGTGCATTTGCCCTCTGAATAAGCTGTCCTCATGAGTTCCCAAGAAGGGGGTCTCTGAACCCCTATCCTCTCAGTTCCTCTGGTGTTGAGCTACATCTGCTTTTCTAATTCCTTCATCCAAGCTTGGTGCCATGGAGTTTCCAATCTGTTTAGGAATCTGGCCTTTCACATTTGCCTTTCAGAACTGTCAAGTTCATGACTTCCAGTTTATCCCCTGACCAGCCCTGTCCTTGGAAGCCTCCTAGTCTAGCCTGCTTCTGAGGGAGGAGTCCAGGCACAGTATCCTGGAACAAATGTTCATGAATGAATATTAACATCCTAGAACCTCATCAAGTTGTAACCTTTGTAAGTGGAAAACATGTGTTCTAATCTTCCTGAGCATCACAGCTCAGCCTCACATGCTTCAACATGCTTAGAACATACACAGCATTCTACGGTTAAACACAACTGCCTAACACAAAGTGTCTTTCAGCTGCCTAATGCAAAGTATTTTTCAAAGGAGTGTGCTGATAAGTCATGTAATTTACTGAAAATATAAAAGCTTAAAACGGTTTCTACTGAGCAGCATACTAGTTTTCTACCACCATAAAGTAAAAAAGAAAAGAAAAGAAAAGCCTAAGTCAAATCGTTAAGAGCCAGTGACTGTCTAAATATTGCTTTTTGTTCCTGAAAGGGTGGACCTCAAGTTATAATTTTTCTTCAAATTCACATCCTCAAGTGAGGGAGAAAGAACACCAAGGGAAGAGGTGACAAAATACAGCCCAGACAAAGAGTGCTCTATCTTACTGGATATGGGTTAGGGAAGAATGCTGTGGCTGAGGCACCATGCTAAAGCATCAAAGACAGAGGGGACAGAGTAGGAAGAGGGGGAGAGAAGAAACAGGAAAAAAAGAGACATCCTTTTTTGAGTGCTTTGGGGGGGGGGGGTGATTACCTGGTGTGCTGAAGTCCGCAGCAGTGTTTGGGTCCCCGGAACTGGAGTCAATCACCTGGTGATCAACACTTGCAACCTATAGCAAGAAAAAAAGCATCACTCTTGCTCAGGAGAACACTCCGGTGGCTGCCAGCAACACAGCCAGTCTTCTGGGTCCTCAAACTCCTTTGATTCAATCAACACAGATTCCCAATTACCAGGGCAAAACTTCCCAGAAAGTTCCCAAAGGTGAAATAGGCATCTCCATGTACCATGCACTATGCTGAGTTCATGGGGGGGTGCATCTGGTTAGGCTTAAAGTACAGGGGAGGATGTGTGTAGATTCTATGCAAACAGCACCCTGTTTTATGTAAGGGACCTTGAGCATCTATGGGCTTTTGTATCTAGGTAGTGGCAGTGGGTGGTGGAACATACCGGAACAACGGTTCTGAAGAAAAACTGTGCAGGTTGGCTTCAAGGCTCATCTGGAGAGACGGAGTTGACAGACACACACACACACACACACACACACACACACACACATTCCTCTCTTCTAACCTAAATTTACAGGGTGGGCTGTGAGAATTGAGAGCTCAGGTCATCATTGCTAAGCTCAAAGCCCATTTCTCTGGCCTTCTGCAGTTACAGCACCTTCCAGGGCCCTGGAGCACTCTGAATCTACTCACCTTCCACCAGGGCACTATATAGAACCAAGACAGGTGTGTGGGATAATTTTATGTCAACTTGAAACAGGCTAAGGACATCTGAGTAGAGGGAACCCAGACTGGGAAAATACCTCCATAAGATTGGGCTGTAGGCAAGTCTGTAGAGAATTTTTTTTTTAAACTAGTGATCAATGTGGGAGGGTCCAGCCCATTACAAGTGGTGCCATCCCTGGGCTGGTCCAGGTGCCCACAGGGTGGGGTGTCAGTGATGACATCTGTGATGATGTCACCTTAAGAGCTGCCCTGACTTGGTGGAGTATGGACTTGGGGAATTCTCCTCATGCTCAGGTCATGCAGACTCATCTTGGAGTGACTCTGACCTGGGAGACCTCAGGAAACAGGACACAGAAGCCCACGCCCCTTGGCCTCCTGTCCCATCTAACTGTGTGTGCCTGTGCTGTGTGCCTGCTGCAGTTTCCACCACAACAGGCATAACTCTTCCATCGCTGCTTCAGGCATCTGGCACAGGCCCTGGGCTTAAAACCATCCTGTCTTCACTATACCTTTGCCAGCTCAGAAAACAATATATGGCTCCTTGTGTTATTTCAGAATTGCATTGGGGACACACTGGCAAGTAATGAGCTCTAGAGGAGACTGGGGAAGGTGAGGCAAGCCCCTGCGGCTTGGTCCAATTCCAGCTCAGGTAATTACATTCCTGCCTGTCGCCCGCCACTTCAATCAGATAGCTGGTATTCCTCATCTCTGCTCTGCAAACTGTGCTGAAGTTAGGGCAGGTGGCTCCAGATAGGGTACCAACACAGAGGGTGTGAGCTGCTCTCCTCTGCAGGGATGGCCAAGTGGGGTGCTGAGGAGAACAGGAAATCAAGCTAAAGCAGGGAGGAGAGCAGCCTCATGCTGCCTTTCATTCCACTGCTACGATTTGGAGTAACAATTCATATGCTATTCTTCTTCCTAAGCCCTCTAGTCCTGCTGGGGAGGGACCCAAGGGCGAGGGAAGTCACACCACCATCATCATCTACATGCCCTTTTCCCTACTGTATTCGCTGTTTGCTCATAACCAATTTCGAAAATGCCAGCCAAGAAGCCTCCACTAAACAACAAAGAAGAAACTGCCTAAAGGGCTATTTCATTCCAGAACTCTCTTCCCATATCTAATCCCCACACCTATATATGAGACACACACATGTAGAGAGTGCAGGAGAAGGGGGGAGGGAGAGAGGAAACTTAGAAACCTGCTGCCTGAGAAAGAAAGCTTTGGCAATAAAGAAATATAAATAAAACAAGAGACATAAAATCCACAGAGGGACAAGGTCAAGAGGAAATTGTATTTGTTTCATATTCTACAGGGTATCACTCACTTCCCTCTAGCCCCCTTATTCAAGCACCAGAAAATGTGGTTTGGAAAAGAGGTGGCTCCTGGGAGTGTGTCTCTCACTTCTGAGGAGAGTGTTAGGGGTTTAATTTGAATCTGGTGGCAGAGGCCTCCTCACCGCACAAAGTTCACAGCACAGCAGAGCTAGTAAAGAGGGTGGGAAGGGAGAACAACTGTGGGGAGGGAGGGTGTCTGTGGAGGGAGGGAGGATGTGTGTGGGGAGGGAGGATGTCTGTGTGTAGAGGGAGGATGTCTGTGGGGAGGATGTGTGTGGGGAGGATGTCTGTGGAGGGAGGATGTGTCTGTGGAGGGAGGATGTGTGTGTGGAGGGAGGATGTCTGTGAGGAGGGAAAAGCACACTAAGAAAGGGACTGAACCTGGGTCTTGCTAGTTCTGAGATGCTACTTGGACCAGTCATCATAAGAGAAAGAGATTGGGATTTAGGCAGAGCAGCTCTGCGGTGAGCTTGCATGGGAACCCTTTCCTATTTCTGTGATGTGTGTCTTACTCCTAGATGGGGTCAACCATCTAGAGCCACATTTCTGAAAAGCCACTGTTTGGGGGGCAATTATCAGTTGTCATGGAGAACGAGGGTTTTATACATTCAAGGTCATCTTTGAAACATTTCGCTAGCCAGCTTTCAAAACATTAAGGTCGGTTCATTAAAGAACCCGGAGCTGGTTCTTGTAACTTCTATAACTTCTAGCATCATGTTAGTCTTCCTTTTCTAGTCATATTGCTACCCAGTCTGAATTACTCAAGTACTTCTGGGTCAGGAAACCTAGACACTGTATTTGTCAAAGGACTTCCAAAGTTGGGCACACAGGGTCAGAAAACCCGCCCTGCGGCTGTTTTCCTGACCCATCCCCACTCTGCCTCTGCATGCTGTGCTTTCCACCTGGGCAACTCTCTTGTTTCCCACATGCCTTAGTCCTATCCTGATGGCCAGGCGTGATTCCCCCCTAAAGTCCCAGAGAAGGCGAACCTTCCTTCTGCTGTCATCACTGGGGTTTTGTTAATTACGTGAGGCAGCAGATTCACAGTTTTATATCCTGTGGCGATGAGGCACAGCTTCAAGTGGTCCCTGGAATGTAAGTTTGTGTATGGTCAGAAACACGGAGTGAGAACTCCTCAGTAAGTCTGCTGCCTTGGCTGGAGAGTCAACTCTGTGACCTTCCAGTGGAGCGCAGCCTGGAGCTGTGGGGATGAGTGGCATCCATATCTAAGTCAGGAGGGGTGTGTGCTGATCAAGGAAGGGAGCTAGGAGTTCAGGGCCAGCCTGGACAATATAGAATGACCTTATGTCACACACACACAATCTTCCCAACGGCTGCCATCTCTTACTCCCCTTATTGCCTGCCTGTTGCTGCTTTACTCATGTATCTAGTTCGCTTTACCCTACCAGTGCTAATAGGCAATTTGTACACCTTTGTCTTGCAAGGACAAGCAATTAACCCGGCCCCCCTCACCAGGGAAAATGTTCATGCTGTGAAGGGGGCAGGTGGCTGGTGCAGCCTTCCCTCTGTGGATGGTAATGGCTTTCACTCACTTCTGGACTCCCAGAGATGTCTGCGGAATTGAAAAGTGCTCTGAGACCCAAACATCAAAGAAAATTGGCCTGGAGGCTGCAGGCCCTTAATCACCAGATGTGTTCTTTCTACACAGGTGGCCTGCAGAGGGGCCACAGGACATGTTACCCACTTACCTGGCTTGTTCTGTAGCAGATTGGGGTTGTGCTAGTACCTGCAGGTGGCAGGTTTCTGAGCTAATTTAAGCTAACATGATACAGCTTTGACCTTCAGCCCTTCTTACCCAAGTTCTCTGAGAGAAATCACAGAAGAGAGAATTGTCAGTGGCTTGGGAGGGCAGTGTCATATTGATCTCAGAACCATATATTAGCCCGAAGTATATTGTGTTCTTCAGGGAAAGAGAAAATTGGTGATAAAACATGAATCAATACCCTTCTAATGTACAGTGTGGGGGTGGGGGGCACTAAATGTCACACTCAAAGCCTGAGGCTACTGCCTGCACCTGCACTCAGGGGCCTTGCAAGGCCAGCATCAGGATCCTGGAAAGAGGATCTCGTTGGAAAGCAATGGCTCTGTCAGGGCCCTGCCCCAGCCCTGACTCTGTCCACAGGGAAGGGCCCACGGGATCATGACCCATTCACCCAGCTCTCTCTTATGAAAACATGAGCACCACCTCACAAAGGGAAGGCAAGAAGTGGCTCCCTGTCAGGAAACTGAAATCCTATAATAGCAGCAAGCACGCTTGCTAAGGAGTGGGAGATGGCAGAGCCTCCCACACAGTGCCGCCATGGAATCATATACCACTGCAGCCACAGCTTCTAGGCCCCTACTTCCCTCGATGGAACTGCCCATTTGCATCTGTCATCAGCCTCTTAACTTCCTAGGGTTTGCCATCCACGGAGGACCTTGCTCTGGTTCCACAGTACCCTCCTCTGGGTTCTGCCATGTGGGTTTGGTGATGTCTCCCTCTTCTAGGCCCCGTACCACATTTTTCTCTGAGATCCATCATGTTCTCATCTCTCCACCACACACCTTTGCCACAGACATCTACTGTAGTTCTCAAAGTGAGTCCTGATAACAGCAGGAGCTGGGACCTGTTAGGGGTGCAAATTCCTCACTCAACCCCTGACTTGGAAATCCTGGGAATGGACCCAGCACTGGGATTTGATTGACAAGGTTTTTGTGGGACTGAGTATTCACTGGTATCTACAATCCATGGCACAGTTCTTCACATCACCAAATCTGAGCTCTTGGATCCTTCCTGGATGCCCCAATACAAGCTAGGTGCCTCTCAGAGCCAGTCTGTCATCACAACCAACATCTTCACTGCAATTTTTTTTAAATCATAAACAGAAAGATAAAACCTCATTGTTCCTCAGAGTCTAGGGGAATGGCTGTCCAAGCTGAGAGACTTGCAGGCTCCCACTCTCCCTAGTCACTAAGCACCCTTTCCTCTCAGGGAGCTCTTACACAATGACTTTTACCATGCACACAAAAAGAAGCCAAGATCCCAGTTCTGGAACGGCCACCTGCAGCCACTGAGCCACTCAGGGCATCTCAGGGCTGGAGTGAACACAAAGGCATCACTCAAGTATCCTCTGGTTGTGTCAGGGCAGGTGACATTCACCAGGCTGGTCCAATGCCAAGGGAGAATCCCTGTGATAAGTGTTTCTTTTTCCTGAACACGCTGTCCATGTTTCCCATGGATCACAGAATACGTGCGCCCTGCAGCCTTTCCCTGACCCCTGACTTAGCCTACAGAAAGTGGCCCACCCTTGTAGATGTGATTATCTTTGAGGCTTATGAGGTCGAGCCGGTACAGTGGGACAGATAGCACTCCATCCACAGAGCTCACTCATGGGATCCAGGTCCTATAGTGGCTGAGATGAACACCAGTAATGCCGACCCCCTCCACCCCCACAGGACTTTGGGATGTCCGAGGTTCTGGATGAGCGCTTGAGGCAGTGTCAAAGAGGCTTAGCCTTGCACTGGGGCTATCATCCAGGGGTTCGCAAGGCCAAAGGGAGCAGAGTTTGGACATACGTGGAATGTCCTGTAGAGCCTCCCTGTCAGAGAATTAGTCAGCTCTGTGGCTTGTGCTTGGGGCCAGCCCCCAGCATATTCCACCTACGCTACCTGACTTTGTCCCCACCTCTGCCTCATTTCCTACAGCTTTCACTTAAGACCTCCTTGGCCCCATGACCTCACCTCTCTGCCTCACTAGAGACTTCACACTCGATAAACACAACAACAAGAATGTCAAGATAAAAATGTCAACAAAATATACTCAGAGACCTCTTCTGATTTCAGCATTTACCATGTTCCTAGTCTTAGACTGGATCAGGACCATTCTGTTTCATCCTATGCACTTGATACTTAAGAGTTTGTTTGCTTGTTTTTCCTCATCATTTTCCAGATGAGGAAACCAAGGCTTTATAGACATCTTCAGCATATCTGAGAGTAGTTGGGAACCATGAAGCAGTGGGAGGCCCTGGCATGCTCAGCTCAGAGAAAGTCCCAGATGCCTGGCAAAAGAAGCACAACCCTAGCCTAGGGCTGACTGGCCTCATAGAGTCTACAGCAATGGACAAGGCAGGCCCTGGTCCCCTGAGCCCTCAGTCCCCAAGCCCTGTTCTCCTCATTCTGGTCATGGCTTAGAAGCTGCCCATGTTCCACCTATGCCCTCCCCAGACACACGCTGGGCAGCATGGACCTCAGACACATCTGCGTTGGGCTGTGTGTCCGGCTGCGGGGATTAAATTGAGTAGCCAAAGGCCAAGTTTACATATTGATTCTAGGCTGGAGCTGGATTCAGCATCCCGAAGTATACGCAAGGCCCTCCGATGTACACTGAGTATAGAGGCTTCATCACAAGGCACATGTCGCTGCCACAGTCAAAGCTGTCTGGGAGAGGAGCTTTCTGAGGGCAGACCAGGGAGCCGGGCACGCAGAGAAACTGCCCTTGTCAGGGCCTGGGCCTCACCTGGCTGGTGGGGGTCTGACCGACCACGGCCTCATATGGTGGGGGCAGCTCAGCAGGGTATAGCATGCCAGGGCTGTTGATGGCAACATCGTAGAGGGTGCTGAATGGAGAGGAAGCGAAGTCCAGGTGGAGGCCCCTGGAAAACAGAACAGCCCATTACACCGTCATCCTCCGAGGATGGAGCCCCGTGTCTGACATTTCTCTCCAAGTGTTGATTGTCTAATACGTGTCATGTTGAGAAATATAAGCCTGAGTCCCTGGGCGGGTTTAACTGCTGTTCTTTCTTCTGGACAGATGTCCAGATGTCATTAATCACTTCATCGCTGCCTATTACGATGAACACCACAATAAAGCTGGTGAAATGCCTAATTAATGTTCCATGCTCTGTGACGACTGTCACTCACGAGCAGCTTTACATGAGTAAGGGTATGGCAGTGCCCATTGTTGGTCTGTGCTATCATTTAGGTGGCACAACAAAGGAACCAACAGAAATCTTTTACTCGAGCCAGGCTGTGTGATGATCCACTATAATTCTAACACTTGGGACACTGAGACAAGGGCATTAGGAATATGAGGCCATTTGGGGCTACATAGAGAGATCAAAGCTGCCCTGGGCAGAGGGCCTGTCTCTAACAACAACAAAATCAAACCACCATCACTGCCCAAACCCCAGTGAACAACAAACAGTAAGAAAAGACATTTTCTTGATCCTGCACTTCTAGGTCACAGCTCCTTTCTACATGTCCTGCCTGGAGAGGCACACGCCTCCATACTGGCTCACATTCTCTCCCACTCCACACCTCTCTCTCCCCTGCCATTGCAACTTCCTCCTCCCAAAGATGTGTCCTGTCTGCGGCTTCTCAGGAAGCACGGGGCGGGAGACCCGGAGAGGAAGACTGACCTGTGGGCCTCCGCTGTCGGGGTGCAGGAGTATTCTGGAGGGTAGTAGGGTGGGGGCGGGAGGGGGGCAATGAACTCGTCGAAGTCCAGGGTCTGGTGGAGAACGGTGCCGTGGGGAGTCACACAGGCAGTACCGGCGGAGTGAGACCTCTGTGGGAAGAACTGGAAAGCACAGAGAAACCAGCGTTACCCCAGACCTTGTACGGCTGGCGCCTAAGGGAGCCCAACTGCACAGGCTTCACTTTTCACAGTAAAATGCCTACTTTAACCTGCCAAACCATGAGCAGTAAACACACACTTTACAGAGGACAGCTCTGAGAGGACCACCTTGGAAGCCTCCCTCCACCCTGCTTCCCACACTGCTATGCGGGATGCCTTTGATTTTTTTTTTTTCAAGGCTAAAAACTGCTGCCTGGGAAGTCTTTAATACAGTTCTTACTGGGAACCCTCACTCCTGCGGCTTTAATGCTTAAACACTGCAGTTAAAGGATGCTTGCCATGCATGCTTCAAAACAGCACTTTATGAGGAAAAGCTAGACTTTCAGCGTGCTCACCCAGCAAGTTCCTGTCACGAAGTACACTTGGCATGCACCCCATACACAAGTCCCTTTTCAGAGCCCAGCATGCCTCACACGCTTCCCATAGCTCACTGTGGGCCCTTTGAACACTAGTATGTAGGGGAGCTACACACTTTGTAGGGCATTGATCTGAAGGTAAGCAATGTTCACCATGAGCTCCTGAATCTTCTGTGGGACACTTGTGCACACCAGATGCCACTTAAAAATATCAAGGGAAGCACACTTTAGCAAAAATGAGTGCCCTCAGCCTGGATCTCTCTATCTGAAGTACTAATACTTGTTTCTCTTTCCAGCCTCCGGTCACTTCTGCAAGAAGTCACCTGTTCCATGGAAATGCCCGAGACGCCATTTCATCTATAGATGTGAAATGACTTATACCAAATGGGCTCTGAGCCTTCCCATAGCATGTCAGTGGAATAAGAGGAAAGCCAGATATACCAAGAGTCACTTGTACACAGTTAAGCACAATAGCTTCATTAGTAAATACAGTCCTCCAATCCGCGTGGGAACAAGGCGGTCTGCATTCATGAAGCCGATGCTGTCTAAGTGGGCCTTCAAACACTGGTAGGGTAGCAAAGGCTGGGGCTGCAGGGGAGCATCTGGGCTCGAACACACGTGACTGGTGAATGCTGTGTTTCAGAAGAGCAAAACCATAAGGATCTAATCAATTCATAATTCGGGAGACAGGCTGAATGAGGATGTCGGGGCTGTGCGGGGGTGAGTACCCTGTGGGGGCAGGATAGGGCTGGTGGAGACAGGGGCCAGGCAGTCGGAGAGAGTTTCTGTACTAGCAGGGCTGAGCCCAGGGTTCTGAATATGGTCAAATGCCATGAAATCAGTGTGCTCTGGGCTGATGGCTACATGGGGGGTGGGGGGAGACACACCAGGTTAAAACGTCTCCTACCAGCGTTCCTAACACATAGCACATTCCCTGTCCTCCCAGATAGTCGGTCTCATTGCTGTCAGAAATTGGGGGGGAAGGGGGAATTGATGGCTGTGACTGGGTTGGATGTGAGCTGTCATCCTCTGCCTCTGAAGCTGTTAATTTTTGCCCTTGCTGCACAATAGCTAGCGAATGGAGGTGGCGAATGGAGGACAAATGTTCTTGAGGCCTAATAAGAAAATATTTTGAATTAGTCTCTATCAGAAAGTAAATGAATCAATAATAGCCTACTCAAGCAAAACTAATGAAACGCAAAAGCACCCAACACCAGAGGCCAGACAAAGGCTAAGAGACAGGGCATCTACTCTAAGCATGAATTTGGCTGTCCTGGGCTGTGCTGGCCCCGCCCCTACAGAAACTTCCAGAGCCTTCTCAAATGGAGCCTTTTCCTAGGCTTTTCACCCTCCTCAGCAAGACGTCTGCCAGTCTCATGTGATTCTCTCCTTTCTACCAACAGTGTATGTCAGCGAGGACCCGGTCTGCCTTGCAGTTCAAGGGCACCAGCTTTGTCTTCTGCGCTGAGATGCTGGGGCTGGAAGCTGGCCAACTACAGTCTCCAGTCTCCAGGCTCTCAGGCCAATGGGCTCCATTTAGGCCCTACCCATAGAAAGTCTAACAGGCTGCCCCAAGGACAGAATTACAGCAATCTTGGCTCGTCTCATCCCTACTGTTCCCCAATTCTAAATGGGTAGTTTTGTCTTGGGTAAACTCAGCACCTCCCTGTGTTCCTTCACCCTCACAAACCTGAATAAACAGCGGTCAGAAACACAACAGGTGGTTTCTTTCCCTGACTGTGGTCATTTGTGTGAGAACGGCACTCATGTCCTCAAACTCAAGTTGGTGGAACTGTCTGGGAAGGATTAGGAGGCATGGCCTTGCTGGATTAAGTATGTCAATGTGGACAGGCTTTGAGGTTGCAAAAGATTCCCCCCACTCCCATTTCCAGTTAGCCCCCTCTGCCTCCTGCTTGTGATTTGAGATGTGACTTCTCCTTTCAGCTGTTTTTTTCCCCACCATCTCTTCACTCTACTGTCATGTACTCTAATCCTCTGGAACTGTTAGCCCAACAAGATGCTTTCCTTTATAAGTTGCCTTGGTCATGGTGCTTCAATCACAGCAACAGAAAAGCAACTGTCAGGCTGCCTGTGTTCTATTCCCCTCTTCTTTCCTAAGTGGGGACCAGCACATGTTCAGCCAGTGTCGGCTGAGTGGATGGATGGGCACCTCTCTGCTACGGTGTCCTCTCTCTTCTGTCCCCACAGAAGCTGTCAGGAGAAGAGCTCAGGAGAAAGCTTTCTTGTCTCTGCTTCTAGAATGCAGTCTCCATCTTTTTCAGGAGCTATTTTTAAACCCAGCCCAGATTAGCTCATGCTGTTGAGAAAGAAAAAAAAACCTCTTACCATTAAGGCTGTGCACACCGAATCTATCCAGTTTCCAGCTTCCTTCCAGCCAGTGCCAAACACCCTCTGCCCTGAACAAGGTCTGCTCAGTCACCCTTCACACCATACATGCTTTGTTTCCTCTTCCTAGCAACTTAGCTCCTTCTCACCTGGCAACCTGCCAGGCCTCTTCCAGGACTAGGCAGAGTGTCCGTGACTGAAGGCCTGTCTGCCAGCCCACATCCTCCCAACTCCGGCTCCCTGCCCTGAGGCCTCACATCTACACTTCCATGGTCAGGTGTAAAGCATGATTCTACATCTCCTGAAGTGAGTAGGAAATGGGCTCTGCATCTTCTCTCATGTCCTGGCTGGTTCTGTCTTCCCTGGGCTGTCTAAACCACGTGGGAACACCAGCACACCGGCATGTGGAAACTGGCTGAGGTACTCACGCTTCCACCCAGGGTTGTCATCACACAATAGCAGTGCGTACCTGAGGCAGTATGTCCTGTCTGTTATGGGAGAGGCCGTGTGACTTTGGGCACCATAATGACCTATCAGTCTCATGCTCCTTTTTCCTGGTGCCAGCAGGATTATAACAGGACGTGCATCCTCTGTCACAGACCCACCCAGCAGTGTCAGAAGGCTCAAATGAGAGCCCCTGCCAGTTACTAGCTCTTCTGTCTCCGTGTCTGATCTGCTTCAGGGAACAGGGCAAAGGACACGGTTGGATAGCACAAGCCTGGCTGTCTTGTGGTGGGATTTGCCGGGGGCCTGCCCAGCACTGCTTTCCCTGGACCCCAGAAACAGAGGCTACCCCCAGATTTCCTTCAGCATTCTGGCTCTTTGGGTTATGGCCTCGAGTATCGCACACACCTGCCAGCTCCACACTCACAGTAACCTGCACAAACAGCACACCCACCTGCCCTGTCTACGGGGTTCTACCTAATGAATCATGTGAGCAGAGGTGAGAACGTCGGGGCAGTCCTAGGAGGTGACTGTGGCCAGCCAAGCCGGGTAACAGCTGAGGACGTTCCTGAGGCTAAGGTGGCAATGAGAGAAATGGGGAGGAGAATGGAGTTACATTTAAAAACAAAACCAGAAACGACTCTGGAGACACTTAGGAGATAAAGGACCGTCTCTACCGAGCTATGCCGATAAGCGGAATTGCATCATCACACAGTTACTATTTCTGCACATGTTAGAACTGCTCGGCTTTAGTGGTTCTGACAATAGAAGTAACACTTGCCATCTCACACGTTCATGATGATAGTTCCAACTGCAGCTAATTATTCCCCAACATGGATGCATTCACATCATAAGGATGATAGGGTACTTAGAATTCTACCGTCCTAACGGTGCTGTTGAGCTCCTGGGTGTGGTAATGACCGTGAGTTGCCAGTATCCATGAGCAAACTACAGAGCTGCTTGGTGGCTCCTGAAATCAACTATGGAGGCCACAGAGAAAATAGGTAAACATGTCAGTCTGTGACCCATGCACATTTGGGACTCTCCCAGAAGCCTGTGGGGAGAGTTGGTTAGGATGGTGCTTAAATTCGGCAGCAGGAGCTGGGAGCATGCATCAGGAGCACCCCGCTGTTCCCTCTGAACACGGCCTTTAGGAGGCTGCACACATGCTCACAGGGCTGGCTCCCACAGTACTTCTTAGAGGATCTGGGATGTGGAATGTCCCTTACCAAACATGCACAAGACCTGCAGTACCACAGAGACACACAGATACAAGCAAACACACACAGAGACACACAGATACAAGTATACATATAGAGACACACAGATACAAGCATACATACACACACAGATACACACACACAGACTCCCCTCAGACACACACATAGACACACACACACACACACATAGAGACTTGCACACAGAGACACATAATACTTCTAAATTTGAGAATCTCAGGTAAAAATAGCAGAAGAATGGTTGGCAGGTAACATGAGACACAACTAAGTTCAACAAAGGCGAATCCAGCCAGAATTGAGATGTCAAAAGCCGGGAAGATAACACTGACATTGTGACAAGCGGCACACAACAGAACTGCCACACAGATTAAATATGATCCCAGTGTGATTAGTTTTCAGAAACATGGACGAACTGATTCTGAAAGGGAGACATAGTTCTCCCAACCAGCTTGAGAGTAAATGAAGCTGGAGAGTTCTTTTAAAAGTTCCTGTAACGCTATGGTGACCAAGGCTCTGTGGAATGGCTGTAAAGGCAGACAAAAAGACTGATGAAATGGAACTGAGGCTTAATATTTGCATTTCAATAAATGGCACTAGGAACCACACAGGACTGGAACCCCACCACACACTGTCTGTGACAATCAACTCAAGATGTGCCTAAACATCAACTCAGAGTACAAAACCCTCAGAAGGAATAACTTTTTTTTTCTCTTTTTCTTTTTGGATTAGGCAATAGGGAGACAGGATAGCAAAAACAAAAGCAGTCATGGAAAAAAGACACCTCGTTCAAACTAAAATTGTTGCGGTTTGAAAGACACCACTAAGTGTAAAGATAATCAACAGGATAGTATAAAACATTTGCACACTGAACCTCTGAAGAGAGACTTGTATCCAGGGCACACAAAGAACTCTACGACTCAGCAATAAAAGGCAAGCGCATTTTAAAAGTGAGCAAAATAAAGTCCATTTCTCTACAGAAGATCTATAAGAAGCCATTAAACACACAGAAAGAGGACCAACATCATTTAATCACTAGAAAAGTGCAAATCTAAACTACAACAAACTATCACCTCACAACCCCTAGGCTGCGGGACATAGGGATAGGAGGAGAGACAACTATTCATATGCATATGTATAAGCACTTAGATATGATGGGTGAATGGAAGGACTTGATGCAACGCTTCATCATTTGTCTCTTCTATGCATTACCTTTTCTTTATGTACTGCTATATAATTTAGCTTCTTCCAATGATCAAGTAGCATTCCTTTAATTAAATATCTGAATGAAATGAAAAATGAAGACTGAAAAAAAGAGATTTCAAGGCACACCCCCCCCCCTAAACATCCTGGTTGCATGTGACTAGATGTGCCCATAACCCTTTTGGGCCAGCCCCGTTCTTGTAGGGTGCAATCGCCACAGCCAGCCACATCCCCTATAGCCCCCTATTTTGAAAAGAGCCCCATCTCTATATATTACATGATCCATCCTCTCTGCAGGATGGAACGGCTCAGAGACTTAACGGCCTTTAGCACAAAAGAACAAAGACCAGTAGGTGGTGACAGGTTTATAAGCTGTTCTCACAGGCAGCTCTTCTCTCCGCGTCCCTCGCGATGCTGGCGCGCACACTGCTCAGTGTGACTAGTGGACCAGACAGAACCTGGCCTGTCCCACAGCGCATGGCCACACACGAGGCCTCACCGGCAGGGAGCTCAGTTGTTCCGACTTCTAAGCCGGGAGGTGTCTGGTGGCGGCTTGGTGGGGGCTGGGGTGTGTTTACTCTGCCATTGTCGCACTGTTGGAGGCTTGGTCCTGGGCATGGTGCCTCTGGGAGGTGGTGTGGAGCGTTGCAGAGCTGGGGTGGTGGGGTGGAGTTAGGTGACTAATGGCCTTTGGAAGGAAGTGATGCCATACTTTCAGTTCAGAGAGTTTGTTACAGATAGCACCCCTGATCTTTTCCACATGTCTTCTCCCATTGTGATGCCATCCCCCATGCTTTGGCAGGGGTGAGGGGCACTCATGAGGGCGGGCACCATGCTGTCTTGCCCCTTTGACCTTCTAAAGTGTGATCTAAATAACCTCTCTATAAGAGTCTACCTAAGGTATTTTATTACAACAAAAAACTATGACAGAGCCTTTGTAATTTCTGTAAAAACTTGCTTGTTTATAGTGCACTAGACTTAGTAAAGAAGAGTGCAGTGGTATCACCCCTGGGACCACAGCTGTGACATCACAGCGGTGATGTCATTGCTGTGATGTCATTACCGGGGTGTCCAGTAATTGGCCGGACTACCACCACATTAAAAATGAAGATAAAGCTGGGGGGGGGGGAAGGGTGCGTGGCAAAGTGTTAGAGCTGCTGCCTAGCCTGTGCATGGCTCTAGCTCCAGCTCTGCTATCAACTAAAAATACCGAACAAAACCCAACAGAGCAGGTTGTCCTGTGAGGCCCACTTCACATGTGAAGAAACTATTGGACAAGTAGGTTTGGTGATGTGGTCAGAGTCGTCACATATGCAGAAGCAACGGACCTCAGTTCAGACATGCTTGCAGCCCGACCCCAGGCCCACCTCTGTTCTAATGGCCACCAATAAGGACAATGCGTACTCTGGTTTAATTCTAAAGGCTTACACAGCTAGAATATGCCTTATGCTTATTTAGTTGGCGGTTTTCATTTTAGTGTTTGGAAGTAGGAGATACATATTGCTATCCTCTGCAGCCTTTAGCTCTGTTAGTTTGGTTGAATTGGTGTGATATTTACAGATCAATAGCAAAATCTACTGAGATGGGTAGAGCCTTCTGGTATTTAACCTTTCCTTTATACCCCGTGCTGGAGAAAATTGCCAACACGAGGCCTCGATGAATGAGGCCAAAAGTTCATCCTGCTGAATAACTGCTTAATTAGACACCTTTCAGAACACTGCGACCCCTCAGAAAGGTCAGCTCTCTGTGACAGCTGCATGGATGTATGCTGTAGGCGCTAGGCTGCACGCCACACGCAATTAGAACCAACGGAGTTTTAACATACTGGTAATGATGCTCTCTGGCCTTATATCCTGATTAACGGATGGGTGAGGAAGAAGATGTAAAAGAAGAGCTCACTATAGAAATAACTTGACTTTCCTTTTAGGGGATGCACAAAATATTGGATGTAGGGCACAGTGGCCTTGTGGGTCAGGCTGAGAGACACAGAGATGTACACAGTGAGCTTTGGCTTGACTGTGGTTTGTCTCAGCCCCAAATGGTAGAATTGGGAGGTGGCCTTAGCAGGAAGTGCTTGGGTAACAGGGGTCAACCCCTCCTGAATAGATTGATATTATGTAGAGGGAGCGAGGGAGGACTCCCTCTAATAAGTAAGGTCAGCCACCACTTGGGAGCAGGGTTGTTAAAAAATAAAACAAGGACAGGTTCTTATATTCTGTCTCCCACATGCACCCCGTTCCCTTCTGCCATTTGCCATGAAGTTTTCCATCAGAAGCCAACCACATGTAATTGTGCAGTCTTGGACTCCACTCCCCCCCCTCCAGAACTGGATGCTAAGTAAGCCTGTCTTCTTTATACCTTACTTAGTCTGGACTATTCTGTTATGGTAAGGAAAACCAAACAAGGCAGACAGAGAGACAGCAAATGGGGGAAGGGAGGGAGAATGGACACAGGAGTAGCTCCTAAACCAAAAACCAATAGCCACATTTTTTTTTAATCATGAGTTTCCCAATAACGTATTGAACCCTAGGCTGTGGCCCGTTCATGCTGAGGTGACTAAGAGCCATCACGATTTATGAAGCGTGTGTTTAGAGGTGTTTATCAACAAGCACCTGACCCCTGACTTGGCCTTACCACTCTCATGGGAGCAGAAGGTCTTTTCTTCAAAGACTCTGGCCACGAGACCAGATGAGGGCCACCAGACCATGATCTCAGGGTTAATTTAGCACATTTCAAAAGCAGAGCACAGCAGTTTTTGAATTGGAGAAATCATCTTCTCACAACCCCAAACTTCTACTACAGAGAATTCCGAAGAACAAGGACGGGCCTTGTTCTGAAGGCTCTGATTCTGCAGGCTGTCCAGCGTGGCAGACTTTCACTTACTCAGGGACACATCCCAGGTGCTCTGTGGAGCACAGGCAGGACTCTATCACAACATGCAACTCTGCTGATGTCTGAAGTGAGGCAACAGCAGCGAATCTGCAGAGCCCCCTTCTTCAGAAAGCAGCACTAGGTGACTCCAAGGGTCCCTGGGCGATCTGGACTGATAGAGCTCATGGTTCTCTACCCAGAAGCAGTCACTTCTCCACTCCTCCCCTAGACTCGAGCTACAGAAGAGGGAGGACTGGACTGGCCAACCGGAGAGGGCCTGGGCAAGAGCGGAGCCACTCACCATCTGCAGGACATCAGCAGAGACCATCTGCATGCAGCACATGGCTGTGGCCAACGCGCACACGATGGTGGACAGGACATTCAGGGCGCATACGCTGAAGAGGAGGTCCTGCAAGAAAAGAACCAAGAGAAAGGTCAGTTCCTGCCACTCACACAGACACGGAGTCCAGGGCACACTTAGGCAAGCCTGCACAGCACGGACAGCAGCCGCCTGCTTCACAGAAGGCTGGTTTTGTATGTGGCTGTCTTTTATTCATACCCAAAATTAGCCTTTAAAATACACACACACATTTATTTTTTTACTGTGCTGTTCAAACTGTTCTTAATCCTACAATACGGCCTTCAGAGTTTTGGTAATTCTTAGGAAGTCAGTAATATGGCTAAGAAAATATTGGGATGTTCCTGTAAGAAGGTGGGTAATTTTTATCAACCACAAGGTGTTGCTTGATGCCGATGAATGTTTAATAAAATTTCAAGTTTTTAAATGGCCCTTTTTGTAATTGTAATTACAATTGTAGATTCACATGTAATTGTCAGAAATGGCAGAGTTACTATGTGCACCCACTGGTGGCATCACGCAAAACCACAGCTTAGTGCACTACTGCAGCCAGGAAACTGACAGCACAGTCAAGACCCAGAACACCCCATCACCGCAGGTCTCCCATGCTGCCTTAATAATAATCCCCCGCCCCCGCTTTCCACTCCAAATTCCTTCCGTCAACCACTCGCTTGTTCCTCAATACTTGTTTCAAGAATGTTATAGGGATAGAATCAGAAGGCAGGAGACCTTTTGCAATTGATATATATATTTTTTCATCCAGCACAATTGTTTGAAGATCCACCAAAGCTGTATACTTTAACAGTTCATTCCTTTGTACTGGTGAGTAGCATTCCAATAAATAGATGTGCCACAATTGGCTTAACCATCACCAGTCGAAGCCTGGGTGCTTTTCAACTTGGGTCTAATACGAATAAAAATTCAGGTGTTTACCTGAAGGTAAGTTTTCATTTCTCTGTAGTAATTGTTTAGGACAACAACTGCTAGGTATAGTTATTGTATAGCAAGTTTTGTAAGGAGCAGTTTTGGGAGGAATAGTCAGACGCTTTCTAGAAGGGCTGGATCATCTTATATTCACACCCATGGTACATGAGTGACCCAGTGTCCCTGCATTATTGCAAACATTGTGTGTGACTTCTACTTCAGCTGTTCTGCTAGGTACATGTGGATTTACCACTCCGGCTCTATTTTCAATTTCCTTGATGCATAAAAGACGTCGAACAATCTCTTTTTGCTTGCTATTTGCCATCTGGTTCCCCTTTAGTAAAATGTCCTTCAGGCTTTGCTCATTTTTCCCATTGGCCTGTTTGTCTTTTTATTCCTGGCTTTTAAAAGTTTTTTTATACCAGTTCTTTCTCAGGCATGTGACTTGCAAAAAAAAATTTTTTTTTTTCAAATTGGAGCGTATCTTTCCAAGTACTTCATGGTGCCTGAGTTTTGGGTGTAACAATGAAAATGCCACCACATGGGTGACTATAGCAATAAGACATTTGTTTCCCACCTTGGAAACTGAGGGTATATATCAAGGCATTGGGTCTGGTGACCAACGTCTAGCTGTGACTTCATCTCACGGAAACAGGGCAGCAAGCTCGCTGGGTTCTCTAACAAGGACTCAGATCCACCTTCATGACCTCCTTACTACCTAGAGGCCTGGTGCCCTAATAACATCATAGTAGGGTCAGGATTTCAGCATAGGAATTTGGGGAGGAAAATGTTCAGTCCATTACATGTGGACTTTGCAGACAGCACACGTTTTTGGGTTCTAATATCCCAATCTTGCCCTCTTCTCTTTGTGGGCCATGCTTTGGGTGCCAAGTCTGCCTAGCTCTAAGTACTTAAACATTTTTCCATGTTTCTTTTCTAAGCATGTTGTTTACGTTCATGGCCATGACCCACTTTGAGTTAATTACTGGATAAGGTTTAGGCTGCAGTTCATTTTTGCCCTTTTAATTTTAATTTCCACATGCTCATTGTGAGTATATAGAAGTGTGATTTTTATGTGTGGGCTTATGTGGTATCTCATAATCTTGAATTCATTAGTTGTAGAGATTTTAAAGGTGCTTTGGCATTTTCTATGCAGAGAATCAAGCCATCTGCCAACGTTGTTTCTCTAAAATTTATATGCTGCTTTTTCCCCCCTGCTTTGTAGCACTAGCTAGGAGTCTGACCACTGGGAGTAACAATAAGTCTAATGAGATGACAAAAGCAGAAGACTTCACCTTGTTCTTCATCTTAGAGGGTCTACTTCATGGCATTAACTGTTGAAAGGTAATTCATTCTTCTTTACGAAACTCATTCTCAAATCCATGTCATAAACTGGATTCACGAAACTGACCAAAGAGTCACAAAACTGACCAATAACATATCATTCAACTCCAGCCATTTTTGAGTAGGCAAATTAAAAAAAAAGCTACCAGTTAAAACTATCTTTTTATGAAAGGACAATGATACTGAGGTTTGTTACAATGATCTATCAAAGGGTCAGCATCCCAGAAACAGAAGATGCTATGTTGTTTTAGTTTTGTTTTTTTCATGTAGCCTTGCTGTCCTGGACTCACTCTGCAGAACGAGCTGTCCTCTAGCTCACATTAGTGACTGACGTCATGCTTGCATGGGGGTCTCTGTGTCCATCTGGCGGTCTAGTCCAGCAGCCTTTCCTGAAGTCATGTACACCAGCCTGTTCCTGTAGTCATGAGCCAGTGTCTTCTCTTCTGTAGCCCTCTCTCGGAAGTTTTCCACTCTCTTGTAAGCTGTCTATCACTGCAGAAGTCACTATCTAATTCCTTTCTTTAGAACCTCAAAGCCAACTTGTGAGATACAAAAGAGGTGTGATTATGACAATATTATGGAGGGCAAATGTAGCTCACAGCATGTCATGGTTCTGAACATTCCACAGCCCAGTGTAAAAGTGGAGTCAGAGAAAAAAGTCTGGCTTTTAACATCTAAGCAGCACTCGGTCTGGGGTTCTTAATTTCCTGGAGGTCAAGCCATCCTGGGGCCTCCAAAGGATATGAGAATCAGATTCCGACTCAGTCCCCTCCCCCAAAGCCCAGGCTCTGTGTCTCTAATCCTTCCAGGTGGCTCTTTCCATGGCTTATGGTAGTTTCCCCCAGAATATGCTAATAGTATTCAACAAACACCCAAGGGACATGCTCCCTAGATCCCTCAGTTCCATCTGTATGCCTGTCCCCCCTCTCCCGCACTCTAACCTGAAAACTCCACCCAGGGCTTGGCCCTCTCATACTTTTGGTTGTGTCTCCCTCCTAAATTCCTTCTGTTAGCACTGAGCCCTGGGAAGTTTCTTCGGGAAGTCAGCAGGAGAGGGAACTGCTTGCAGACCTTCTCCCAGAAACCACAGTCCTTTATTGCATCCTACTCCAGTGTGTCCATTCGGTTGTTGCTTCAGACAGGAGGATAAATCTAATCCCTGGTTACACCATCTTGGGAAGAGGCTCTGGGTGGTAATTTTTGTTTCCAATTGTGGCAGAGCTGAACAGGCTGTGCAAAGTTGCTATGGCCACTTCGGATGCGCTCTCTGCTCCTGCAGCCACTGAAGACAGAGCGGCATGAGAGTTTAGTCATGGAACAGAACACATATGGAGTGCTAGAGAGAGGATAAGAAGCTTGGACTGTGTTTTGTGGGCAATGAGTTACCAACGAAAACGGGTGATGTTGGAAAAATGGAAAGAAGGTCTTCATTTACAAATGAATGGAGAAGTAATTTGAAGGTCACATCACAGAACTTGAGCTTCAACATCAGCAAATATTGTTCATTGAAAGTTTGGAAACACTGAAGCAACTGGTGATGTGCTGTTGGAGAGGGGTGTGAGCCAGGGCCCACCGAAGAATCATGAAGACAGTGTCTGAGCCAGACTTCAGAGCCCTAGCCAATACAGCACAGCCACATATTGGTCATGAGTAGGGAGAGAATGGCATGCGGAGGAAGGGATGGTAGAAGGTGATCCTGGGGAGTGTAAACATGAGACACGAGCCCCCGGGTCAGGTGGTTACTGGAGATGACCATTTGAAACAAGCATAGTCTGGGACATGAAGAGGCTTAATTGCCAGGGTGCCATTCCATAGCTAAGCTAGAGAAAGGTTGAGAAAGTAGGTATGCAGCTCATGATGGACCAGAGCTGGAGGAGCAGAGTAGGAGCTGTCCCATGACCTTGACCTTGAGGATGCTCTTGATGTGTCTAGTGGCTTATTTTAATTCACTTTAATCTCTAGCTCTATCACACCGCAAGGGCCAAGATTCCCCAACCAATGCCCTGTAGAAGATGGGTCTCTGCAATGAGATCAGTCCTCTGGAAGATTATACAGGACTCTTCATTATATATTTTACATGTCTCTGGGAGGTAATTATAACTAAAACAGTGATCCCTGTCAAGGTAGCATAGCTAGAAGTAGAATAAGAACACCATGAATTTCAACTTTAATGACCACATGTTCCATTGTCACTGAAGTCAATGTCCTAAAATAGCACTAATTTTACATACATTCCCACCAGCCTCATAACCTTTTGTATGAATACGCATCCCGAGGCAAACACTGCTTTATGCCTTGTGAAGTATATTTATTTGAAACACATGCCAAAACGACTTGTTTCCCACAGGCTCCCCCGGCTGCACAGCACTGGATAGGCTCAAGTGTTCCTTTCCAGTTCCTCTCCGCTTTAAGTAATGCACTTACACTCATGACTGCTTTCTCAGGGCATCTCCACAGCATTAAGACCCACCGTCTGTAAAATCCCTTTACATGGTCAGTCGAAAAAACAAGTATGGAAACAGCACATCTGTCATTGCTGATGCGAGTCTGACCTCCGCACATTCTGCACACTTACCTCCAAAGTTATTAACACTGAAGGAACTCTCACACAGAACACAGCACGCAGAGAACAGAAACAAGAGGAAAAAACATTTTGAATACTTGTGCAAATCTACACACAGCAAATTCTCTGAATATTCTCTCCACTCCAAGTGAACCTGGATACTAGCAGCATAATTACTAGGACAGGTGCCAGCGAGGAGACTCACTGATGCCTACACATTAGGAGGCTCAAAGTCCAGGGCTTTGATTCTTCTGTCTTTCTGGAAATGCTCTTGTATTTTTTCTACTACTTCATTTGCTAGGTTTTCTCTTCTGACATGTTTTCTTTCTTTGAATAATGAAAGCGGTTTCGTAGGCCATTGTCAGCCAAGGTATTGTATGTACTGCTAAGGCCTCATCTATAAAACAAAGAAGCGGAGTGCTGTAACTGGATGTGGGAAGGCGTTGGGCTTTACCTGCATTATCATCTTAGATGCTTACTCCTCTGCTTGGTTATTAGCTTGGCATGTCTGACACTGGCCGTGCACTCTTATGTGATATTTACGAATCCATTTCGGGGGAGGCAGTCTGCCAAGGGTGTGGGCACACCTCCAAGTTCCTGCTGACCTAGACCTTGACTGTTCTGCACAGCTCACTTTCCCGGGCTGAGTTTGCAATAAGCAGCTGAAGAAAGAGGAGGGAGGTAACATGTACCCCAGACTAAGTGTAGCTTTACTAGGTAGGCACAGATTCCCCAACTTCCATGTCCCTCTTCTGTTACCTGAATCACTGGGTGTGCAGGCATCTGTGATGGGAGCTTTGACCAAGTTGACCCAGATCAAGCACTCTACACAGGGCTTCTGCTGTGAGCAATTAGACGCCCTGTCTCTGAACCAGCCTTCTGTCTTCAGTCAGAGAAATACCAGCAACCAGGAACAGGCTGGCTTGTTAATTTGAAAGGAGGTAAAATCTCAGGTCCTATGGTAGGAATACAAAACATTCCCACTTCCATCTTGAAGAATAGCAAGTCCAGAGGCCACTTCTTCTACCACCATAGACGGTAGAATGACTTGCTCAAAATAGGAGGTGCTAACCAGTCATTTGAAAATGTGTAAGCTATCTCAATGTGCTCTTTTGAATTTTAAGTTCAGACTAGAACGGAACATATTTAATTCCCACATTTCCAACCACACACAGAGAAAAATCCAATTTAATTTTGACACAAAGTTATTCAGAAAATGACACAGTAAAACAAGACACACAAAACAATCCTCTTGGTTTTGGTAGTGTAATCAATGTGTATGTGCATGCGTATACTGTGATTCTGTGATTTCCATTTTCCACATTTTTCACCAAAGAATTTGACAATCATGGAGCAGACCCTGAGCCTCTTATATTGCTTCTGTAGAAGGCGGTGGTTAGATACAGAAGTCTTTCTAGGTACCTGAATACAGATCCTAGGAAGGGAGCTAAAATTAGGCTCCCCTATGAAAAAGATGAGTGATATGAGGCAAGGAGGGTATGGGTAAGCTGTGCTTTCGAGATGCAAGCATCCCATCTAGGACTCCTGAACGTAAGCCACGGGGTCTGGCTCTGAGCAGCAAGGGCACGGTTCTGCTCTTCACAAGGATGTTGTATTGGCAACGGTACTTCGGCTGAAGAGCTATTGGCAACTGACAGCTTCTAGGAGGAAGAGAGTCAGTTTTCTTTTAAAGTGTGGCGTCTGGTGTGTCAATGACACTCCTGTGGGAGGCTATACATCTAAGAGGATATAGATAGCCCTCACTGTGCCTGATGGGCTTTAAATTTTAAAAGGATGCAACACTGGGTTGGTAGGGGAGGCAGTGGATCTTGGAGGAGTAAAGGGAAGGTGTGAAAATAATCAAGATACACTGTATGAAATTATATTAAAAACCTAGTTTAAAAGCTCACAGGAAAGTGGCACTTTATGTGGCCTCAATTAGGACTGATGGATTTTTTTAAAAGATTAAAACAAACAAACAAACAAACAGATCTAGATGTGAAAAGAAAAACAGAAGAAAATTATTTCCTATGAGGTGCAAATATCTTACATAAGATGTTGACAAGCTAACATCTGCTACATATAAAAACTCCACATTGTCTCCAAGCTTAGCTTATTATTGTTTTAATATAATTGACTCTTCCAATCCTACTCACCATGTTAAATGAAAACCACAATATAATCACCTCAATATATACAATATGAGTTTTTTTCAATACTAGTATTGAAAGCTCTAAACACACTAGAAATCAATAGGGATTTCTATAACTCAAGAAACCCGACATCAAATACGTAGAAGGACATGGGGCAACATTCTTAGCACTCACTCTCAGCTCTGGGCAGGAGCTGAATAATAAATACAAGTTGAATAATAAAAATTGAGAAGCTTTCAAATTAGAATGTAATTATTTGCACACAGCTAGTAATGTATTCAAGTAGTTGAATTAGGTATGATGCTCAAGTTGTTCCAGACAAGGCCAGCAGCAGAATTGCATTCTCCATTCTTCAAAGAATGTCATTCATATTAGCAGTGAAGGCAGGAACATACTCATGGGTAAAGATAGAAAATGATGGGATGATAGACAAGTACTTAGAAGAGACTGTGGCCGTGACAATTATGACAGTGTGGCATGGTCACACCGTCTGTGAAGCTCATATTCATAGATTCAGTCAACTGTGGATGGAAAATATGCAGGGGAAATGAACCTACACTGAACATATACAAACTTGGAACATTTATTTATTTCTAATTATTGTGTGTAGAGGGGTGAAAGTAAACCCATGCCACGATGCTTGTGTGGAGGTCAGAGGGCAACTTTGGGGAGTCAATTCTCTCCTTCTACTGAGGACTCTAGAGATGAACCCAGATGTCAGAAGTGCAAGCACCTTCATCCACGGAGCCATCTCACCTACCCTATGTACAGACTTTTCTTCTTGTCATTAATCTTTAAACAATCCAGTAAAAGAATCATTTGCATAGTATTTACATGCTAGGTATCACATTGAGTCAACATGAGAATATAGGATATATGCAAAACACTGTACATTTTCTATAAGGTACATGGGCATCTTCAGATATACCCTGCAGGTACCAAGAAATAACAGTGTGGCAGAGAGAGGAGAAATAAAGACATATTTAGCAGAAAAGGAGGCAAAGAAATATTAGAGCTTGATGCATGACTAACAAGGCAAAAAATAAATTTTTATGGAAAGAATAACTTAGTCAACAATACCAAAAGAAATAGCTGTTTATACAACATGTCTGAAAAGCAATGCCAAATTGATTAAGAAGGTGAATGTGAAGGGAAAATGGATACATAAGCATATCATTATGCTTAGAAAATAGCAAACACAAACAAACCTCACACAAATGAAAAATGCAAATAACCAATAAAAACCCATCAGCAGACATGAATAGCCATTCTCAGAAGAAGAAATAGGAATGGTGGGTAAATATCTGAAAATATCCTCACGTATGGCAAGATTACTCAGTGGGTAAAGGCGCTTGCCGCCTGACCTGAGTTTGCTTCTTCAGATCTCTGAGGTAGGAGAGAACTGCAAGTTGTCCTTAGACCTCCATGCATGCACCAGTCATGGTATACATATGAGGCACAATGAGGCCCTAACACTAAGCACATAGACATGCAGACACACAAAGACAGACAGACACACAAATAAAGAAATAATGGAAAGTAGAGACAGATTTCAGCAATACCCAAGAAATGTATATGAAACCAACAAGATAACCTGCTAGTCAGACAAATTCTATAAAGAACCATGCCAGGTACTAAAGGTGAGTCAAGAAGGATGCTAAGACATTTCAGGTGGAAATGGAAACTGTAAATTCATTGTGGAAAACAATTTGGTATTATCTGTTAAAGTTGAACATTTCCACCAATCTTCTTCTTGGGATGAGCTCACCTCATAGCCTATAAGAAGAGCACACAATTGTTTGCTCTGGCCAGCTCTGGTACCAAAAGCAAGTATGCTTCCACAGTGTAGGTTGAACATGCTATAGTTTATACAGAGATGGAAAATTCCAGAGCAGTGAAAACAAGCTCCCAACACATAGAGCACAACTGAGGAATTTGTAGAAATAAGCTAGGTATAAGAACAGAGTGCCTAGGGTGGAATGGAATTGATAAGAAATGGGGAAATAGACAAAGAGAAGAATTCATGAAAAGAGCCAGGAGCCATGACACATGGCAGATCAATAGTAAAGGCTAGGGTCGCACTGAATGACACCAGGCCTGTCGTCTATGTGTGGAGAAGCATCAGCAGTGTCGCGCCACCCACAGGAGAGGAATTAAAACCCATAAAGCTGCAATATGCAAATGAAACTTTCGAAAGAAAATATAAAACCAAGCTGCAGCACTGAGGGAGAGGAGGACAGGTGCTCCCCATTATTTGTGAATTTTGTATATACAAATTTGGCTACTTCCTAAGATTTATTTTTAACTCCCAAATCTCTCTCTCTCTCTTTCTTCCTCTTCATCACCGTCTGTGTCCCCCTCCCTCCCTCTCTCTCTGGATGCATGTGCACCATGTACTGTGTGAATCTGTGGTATGTGCGTGTGTGGTACATGCACCCATGAGTATAAGCATGTATGTAGAGGCCATAGCACATTGTTGAGTGTTTTCCTCTTTCACTTGAGACGGTGGTCTCTCCCTAAACCTGTCCTCTGACTTAAATGTCTGGCCAGTGAGCACTTAGATTCTGCCTATCTACCCCTTCCCCCATGCTGAGGCTATGGGCACCTTTGGTTATCCTTGGATTTTACTTGAGTACTAGAGCTCCAAACTCAAACTGAGGTCTCACACTCACAGAGCACCCACTAAGCCACATCCTCAGCTCCCATCTCTGGCCCCTGGGTGAAGAGAGGCCAAGTCTGTATCCATCCTCAGTAAGGCTGAACAACACAATGCTGCTTTTTTTTCCAGTTTCCAAGCTATTGTTTTTAATTTTAATTAATTACACTTTATTCACTTTATATCCCCCCTGTAGCGCCCTCCCTTCTCCCCTCCCAAATCCTTCCCTCCTCAACCTTCTCCATGCATGCCCCTCCCATAGTCCACTGCTAGGGGAGGTCTTCTTTTCCTTCCTTCTGATCCTAGTTTATTAGATCTCATCAGGAGTGGCTGCATTGTCTTCCTCTGTGGCCTGGTAAGGCTGCTCTCCCCTCAGGAGGAGGTGATCAAAGAGCAGGTCAATCAGTTCATGTCCGAAGCAGTCCCTGTTCCCATTACTATGGAACCCACTTGGACACTGAACTGCCATGGGCTACATCTGTGCAGGGGTTCCAGCTTATCTCCATGCATGGTCCTTGATTGGAGTATCAGTCTCAGGAAAGACCCCTGTGTTCAGATTTTTTTAGTTCTGTTGCTCTCCTTGTAGAGCTCCTGTCCTCTCCAAATCTTACTATTTCCCACTTCTTTCATGATATTCCCTGCACTCTGCCCAACAGTTGGCCATAAGTCTCAGCATCTGCTTTGATAGTCTGCAGGGCAGAGCCTTTCAGAGGCTCTCTGTGGCAGGCTCCTGACTTGTTCCCTGTTTTCTCCTTCTTCTGATGTCCATCCTCTTTGCCTTTCTGGATGGGGATTGAGCATTTTAGCCAGAGTCTTCCCTCTTGATTAGTTTCTTTAGGTGTACAGATTTTAGTAGGTTTATCTTATATTATATGTCTATATGAATGAGTATATACCATGTGTGTTTTTCTGCTTCTGGGATACCTCACTCAGGATGATCTTTTCCAGTTCCCACCATTTACCTGCAAATTTCATGATTTCCTTTTTTTCCATTGTGTAAATGTACCACAAGTTCTGTATCCATTACTCAGTTGAGGGGCATCTGGGTTGTTTCCAGCTTTTGGCTATTACAAATAAAGCTGCTACAAGCATGGTTGAGCAAATGTCCTTATTGTGTACTTGAGCCTCTTTTGGATATATGCCTAGGAGTGGTGTAGCTGGATCTTGAGGAAGTGCTATTCCTAAATGTTTGAGAATGCACCAGATTGATTTCCAGAGTGGTTGTACAAGTTTGCATTCCCACCAGCAATGGAAGAGGGTTCCCCTTTCTCTACAACTTTTCCAGTTTGTGTTCTCACTTGAGTTTTTGATTTTGGCCATTCTGATGGGTATAAGGTGAAATCTCAGGGTTGTTTTGATTTGCATGTCCCTGATGGCTAATGACAGTGAGCATTTCTTTAAGTGTTTCTCTGCCATTTGATATTCCTCTATTGAAAATTCTCTGTTTAGCTTTGTTCCCCGTTTTTTTAAATTGGATTACTTGATTTGTTGCTTTTTAACTTCTTGAGTTCTTTATATATTCTGGATATTAGCCCTCTGTCAGATATAGAGTTGGTGAAGATCCTTTCCCGGTCTGAGGAATTTGTAGAAATAAGCTAGGTGTAAGAACAGAGTGCATAAGGTGGAATGCACTCCCACATGCACCCCAATATTTTGTGCATCCCCTAAAAGGAAAGACAAGTTATTTATATAGTGTCATTTTGTTCTGACAACAGTGCCCTTTGATTTACAGAAGCTTTTCAGTTTCATGAGGTCCCATTTATTGATTGTTACTCTTAGAGCCTGTGCTGTTGGTGTTCTGTTAAGGAAGTTGTCTCCTGTGCCAATGAGTTCAAGGCTTGTCCTCACTTTTTCTTCTAACTAATTTAATGTGTCTGGTTTTATGTTGAGGTCTTTGATCCACTTGGGCTTTAGTTTTGTGCAGGGTGATAAGTATGAATCTATTTGCATTTTTCTACATGTAGACATCCAGTTAGACCAGCACCATTTGTTGAAGATGCTATCTTTTTTCCATTGTATGGTTTTGGCATCTCTGTCAAAAATCAGGTGTCTATAAGTGTGTGGGTTTATTTCTGAGTCTTCTATTCAGTTCCATTGACCCACCATTCTGTTTCTATGCCAGGACCATGCAGTTTTATTATTGTTGCTCTATAGTACTGCTTGAGATCAGGGATGGAGATACCTCCAGAAGATCTTTTATTGTAGAGGATTGTTTTAGCAATTCTGGGTTTCTTGTTATTCCATATGAAGTTGAGAATTTTTGTTTCAAGGTGTGTAAAGAATTGTGTTGGTAATTTGACAGGAATTACATTGAATTTGTAGATTGATTTTGGTAAGATGGCCATTTTTACTATATTAATCCTGCCAATCCATGAGCATGGGAGAGCTTTCCATCTTCTGATATTTTCTTCTAATTCTTTCTTCAGAGACTTGAAATTTTTTTTCATACAAGTCTTTGACTTGCTTGGTTAGGGTCACACCTATTGTGGCTATTGTGAAGAGTGTTGTTTCCCTAATTTCTTTCTCAGCCCTTTTGTCTTTTGTTTACAGGAGGGCTACTGATTTTTTTGAGTTAATTTTGTGTCCAGCCACTTTACTGAAGGTGTTTATCAGCTGTAGGAGTTCCCTGGTAGAATTTTTGGGGTCACTCAGGTATAATATCATATCATCTGTAAATAGTGATACTTTGACTTCTTCCTTTCTGATTTGTATCCCCTTGATCTCCTTCAATTGTCTTATTGCTCTAGCAAGAATTTCCAGAACTATGCTGAAGAGATATGGAGAGAGTGGGCAGCCTTACCTTGTCCCTGATTTCAGTGGGATTGCTTTAAGTTTCTCTCCATTTAGTTTGATGTTGGCTATAGGTTTGCTGTATAATGCCTTTACTATGTTTAGGTATATGCCTTTTATCCATGATC
This sequence comes from Pachyuromys duprasi, assembly GCA_028658305.1. Taxonomy (NCBI): domain Eukaryota; kingdom Metazoa; phylum Chordata; class Mammalia; order Rodentia; family Muridae; genus Pachyuromys; species Pachyuromys duprasi. The sequence continues at coordinate 43,266,919 of CM053758.1, forward strand.
TCTCCAATACTTTAAACATGAATGGATGTTGGATTTTGTCAAATGCTTTTTCAGCTTCTAAGGAGATTATCATGTGCTTTTTTTTTCTTTCAGTTTGTTAATATGGCGGATAACATTGATGGATTTCGGTATATTGAACCCCCCCTGCATACCTGGGATGAAGCCTACTTGGTCATAGTGGGATGATATCTTTGATGTGTTCTTGTATTCGGTTTGCAAGTCTTTTGTTGAGTATTTTTGCATCAATGTTCATAAGGGAGATTGGCCTGAAATTCTCTTTATGTGTTGGGTCTTTGTGAAGTTTAGGTACCAAGGAGACTGTGGCTTCATAGAATGAGTTTGGTAGTGTTCCTTCTGTTTCTATTTTATGGAAGAGTTTGAAGAGAATTGGAGTTAGCTCTTCTTTGAAGGTCTGGTAGAATTCTGAGCTGAAATCATCTGGTCTTGGGCCTTTCTTGCATGGGAGACTTTTGACGACTGCTTCTATTTCCTTGGGGGTTTTAGGACTATTTAATTGATTTACCTGGTCTTGATTCAGCTTTGGTAAGTGGAATCAATCAAGAAAATTGTTCATTTCATTTAGATTTTCAAATTTTGTGGCATATAGGCTATTGAAGTAAGACCTAATAATTGTTTGGATTTCTTCAGTGCCTGTTGTTATGCCCCCCTTTTCATTTTTGATTTTGTTAATTTGGCTAGTGTCTCTCTACCTTTTAGTTAGTTTGGCTAAGGGTTTGTCTATCTTGTTGATTTTCTCAAAGAACCAGCTCTTGGTTAAATTGATTCTTTGAATTGTTTTATTTGTTTCTAATTTATTGATTTCAGCTCTGAGTTTTATTATTTCCAGCCATCTATTCCTTTTTGGTGTGTCTGCTTCTTTTTTTTTCTAGGGCTTGTAGGTGAGCCATTAGGTTGCTTGAATGAGATGTCTTGAATTTCTTCTTGAAGGCACTTAGAGCTATGAACTTTCCTCTTAGCACTGCTTTCATTGTGTCCCATTAAGTTTGGGTATGTTGTGTCTTCATTTTCTTTGAATTCTAGGAAGACTTTAATTTCTTTATTTCTTCCCTGACCCAGCTGTCATTTAGTAGCAAGTCAGTTTCCAAGTGTGTGTAGGCTTTTTGCTATTTCTGTTGTTGGTGAGGTCCAGCTTTAGTCCACGGTGATCAGATAGGATAAAAGGCATTATTTAAATCTTCTTGTCTCTGCTGAGGCTCACTTTGTGGCCAACCACATGGTCTATTTTGGAGAAGGTTCCATGAGGTGTTGAGAAGAAGGTAAATTCTTTTGTGTTTGGGTGAAAGGTTCTTTAGATGTCTGTTAGGTCCATTTGATTCATGACCTCTGCTACAGACATTGTTTCTTTGTTTAATTTCTGTTTCGTTGACCTGTTCTTTGTTGAGAGTGGGTTGTTGAAGTCTCCTACTGTTAATGTGTGGGGATCTATGTGTGGTTTAAGTTTTATTAATGTTTCTTTTACAAATGTGGATGTCCTTGTATTTGGGGCAGAGATGTTCAGGATTGTGATGTCTTCCTGGTGGAATTTTCCCTTGATGAGTATGAAGTGTCCTTCCCCATCTCTTTTTATTAATTTTGGTTAAAAGTCTATTTTGTCAGATACTAGAATGGCTACCCCTGCTTTCTTCTTGGTTCCATTTGCTTGGAAAACTGTTTTGCAGCCCTTTGCCCTCAGGTAATGTCTATCTTTGTGACTTAGGTGTGTTTCTTGTATCCAACCAATTTTTGGGTCTTGTTTATGCATCCATTCTGTTAGTCTGTGCCTTTTTATTGGAGAATTGAGTCCATTGATGTTGAGAGAGATTAATGACCAGTGGCTGTTAGATCCTTTGATTTTGATGTTGGCTGTGGTAATAAGTTTTTGTGCCTGGTTACTTTTTGTTTTACTGTAGTGAGCCTAATTATTTCCTGTGTTTTCTTGAAAGTAATTAGTTTTCTTGGGTTGTATTTTTCCTTCTAGTGTCTTCTGTAATGCTGGATTTGTGTGTAGGTATTGTTGAAATTTATTTTTGTCTTTGAATATCTTGTTTTCTCCATCTATGAGGACTGAGAGTTTTGCTGGGTATAGTAGCCTGGGCTAACATCTGTGTTTTCTTAGGGTCTGCATGATATCCATCTGGGCCTTTCTGGCTTTCATAGTCTCTGTTGAGAAGTCAGGTGTGATTCTGATGGGTTTGCCATTATATGTTACTTGGCCTTTTTCCCTTGCAGCTTTTAGTATTTTTTCTTTGTTCTGTATACTTACTGTTTTGATTATTATGTGGCAGGAGGATTTTCTTTTCTGGTCTAATTTATTGGGTGTTCTGTAGGCCTCTTGTATTCTTATAGGCCTCTCCTTTAAGTTGGTGAAATTTTCTTCAATGATTTTGTTGAAAATATTTTCTGGGCCTTGGAGGAAGGAATCTTCTTTTTCCTCTATTCCTGTTATTCTTAGGTTTTGTCTTTTCATG
>CM053758.1:43269486-43282127 GCA_028658305.1 Pachyuromys duprasi
TTTCTCGTCTCAATTTTCTCCATTTGTGTTTTCTTTAATTTTTCCAATTCTATCTTCAGATCTTGAGTTGTTTTGTTGATTTCCTTCACCTGCCTGAGTGTATTTTCCTGTTTTTCCTTCAATTCCTTCATCTGTTTGTTTCAACAATCCTGTTTCTTTTATTTCTTTTTTTAAAGATTAATTTATTTATTTTGTATATAATGTTCTGTCTTTATGTACACCTGCATGCCAGAAGAGAGCACCAGATCTCATGATAAATGGTTATGAGCCACTTTGTGGTTGCTGGGAATTGAACTCAGGACCTCTGGAAAAGCAACCAGTGCTCTTAACCTCTGAGCCATCTCTCTAGCCCTGTTTCTTTTATTTCTTTCAGTGATTTAAGTATTTCCTCTCTAAAGGCCACAAACTGTCTGGCTGCAACTTCCTCTATTTCTTTATGGATGGCCATAATCTGTTTTTCTTCATCTTCCTCTATTTCTTTATGGATGGCCATAACCTGTTTGACTTTATCTTCCTCTAGTTCTTTCCGCATTTTATTTGTTTCCTTTATTATCCTCTTCATAAGCGTAGATGTTAGGTCATCTTCTCAAATTTCAATTATTCTGGGGTGTCCAGGGCTGCTTGCCTCTGGATAACTGGGTTCTGGAGATGCCATATTGGTCTGTATTTTGTTGGTGGAGTTTTTACACTGGCCTCTACCCTTTGGGTTATCTTGGGTGTTGGGTGTTAGTTTCTGGTGGTTCCTGGAATCCCATGGTGGAGAGAATCCCCTTTGCAAGAAGATGATTTTTCCTGAAGGAAACCTCCTCAGCTTTTTGAGTATGGTCACTGAATGGCCGGTGTTTTTCAGGAATTGCCACAGCTCACCTCAGTAGTGGTAACTGTGGTCCTTGTTAGTCAAGAGGGCTCTCCTCTCACCCGGAGAAGTCCTGGAGACAGCTGCCCTGCTTCTGGGTTTCTTGCTGTAAATTTTGTGAGATGCTGCTGTGGTGTGCTGCGAGGTGCCCTGTGGTTTGGTCAGTTTAATTAAGGATAACTGTTTGCCCCTTGGAGCAGTATCTGGGGGTTAATCTCAGGGATCCCGGGCTTCTGTAGGTCTGAGTTTGGGTCTCTGTGTCCCAGTACCCAAGCGGTAGTCAGTGGCAGGTGAACTCTGCTCTCTTGCGTGAAGCTGGAGGCTACAGTCAGGAGCTTGTGGATAGCCAGAAACTTTTCTGGAGCTAGGTGTCCTGAGGTAGGGCCAGATGTTTCCCCCACTGTGAGGTTTTCTCCCAATAGGAAGGCCCACTCTGTGGTGTTTGGAGTGGTGCATAGAGTAAGCAGGCGCTGGCAGGTGGTGGCTCCAAGCTGGTGACTGGGCAGGAACTTGAGGTCTTTTCCTGAGAATTTTCCTGTGTGTGCTGGTGGTGGGGGGGTGGGGGATGGGGGATAGCTGAGCGCTCTAAGCTGTCTCCCTCCCTGTGGGGTTTTCTCCTGACAGGGCCTCCCAGGCTCTGGTGCCCTGGGGTGCACAGTTCTGTCTGTGATGGAGAGTCAGGCGCACAGATCTCTGACCTCATGGCTGGAGCCCCGCTCAGGGCTGGCGGGGTGCGTACGCAGGTCTGCGGGACCTTTTCCAGGGATAGACTGGGTGACCTGAGGTCAGTCCCGTTTCCTTCCTTCCCTTTAGGTTTTTCCTGTGACTGGGACTCCCAGTCTCTGGTGTTTTTGTGCCCACCGTTCAGCCTGGGAAGGTGATCAGGGCACACAGGCGTGTGGCTCTGTTCTGGCGACCAAGTGCCTGTGCGACCCGGGATCTCTTCCGGTTTATGGCTGGGTGACCTGAGGGTGGACCCGACTGATTCCCGCACCGTGGAGTTTTATCTCACCTGGGAAACATGCTCAGTGTTGTTTTAGGGCCCAGAGTTCAGCCTCTCGGTTACTGTAGCGACTTTGCTGTTCTGCTCCTCAGATGCAGTGCCATCCTGGGACTGCCATCTTGGAACCTCCCCACAATGCTGTTTTTATGGTTGACTTAGTGTTGTGTGTCTTGTTTGTGTTCTTTCATTACAGACTCACTGCACACACACCCCTTGAGCCATGCTGCAACGCTCTCTAGAGTCCTCTAGTGTAAGAAAGCTGTGATATGCCTTAAGGAGAACATACGTGTCAGATAAGTGTTATCTAGGCATGAACAGTAGCATAGTGGGCCATGAAGTCATTGCTAATTAAGCAATAATATATAATAAATAAGGGGCCTTTAAATAGAAACATATGCAAAACAAGGTTCCATATACATCGGGTGGTAAAAAGTCATGACCAGAGGCTTGAAAGAGGTAAGCCCTGCTTTTTGTTTGTTTGTTTGTTTTAAACCTAGGACTAATTGTTTCCTATAGAATTTGTTTGTAAAACATAATTACTATGAACAAAGAGAATTAACTGCATTTCTTAAATAAGGCAAATGGCATAAATTATAAGAAACATGATGAACATGATTGACTATATTAAGATGTTAAGATGTCTAGTGTGAAAAAAACATTAAAACTAGAAGAAAAAATAGGCAGCAGATGGAGTTCTGTCTGCAATACACTCAAAGAAGAAATGATTATTAATCAGAAGGCAAAAGAAACGTTTAAAAATTAAAAGCAAAATGACGACTCAATATAAAAGTAGTGAAAGAGATGAACAAAACCACTCAGTGGCCTTAGAACATGAAGGCTCAGACATTCCCTGTGGTGAAGGGGATGCATGGATCAGCCTCAGTATGAAGCTATGTCCTTCTCTCAACTGGCCATTGCAGAAGGCATGGCAAACAGATAGAGCTGTGGGGACCTGGACAAAATGGCGATGGGAGCAATTCATTTGGCCTCTTTGAAGAACAATTTAGCAGTGTTCAGTGATATGGAGGATGCATTAATTGCTGGGCACCTAATTTCCTGGGTACCCAGAAAACACAAATGTGGTACTCGGTGTATTACTGTTTGTAATAAGAACACACTGAGAGTACACACTTCCATTAAGTAAATGCTGGAATGTATACACAGTGCAAAAGTATACATAGGAGTGAAGGATGAGTTAGGATCCTTCCCACCAACATAACTGGCTTACAAACAAGGACAGAGGAAAGGGCAAATGCAAAGAGCATAGTGCCAATTAGAACATGTGAAAACTCACATATCATTACAAGCAGCACAATAGAAACAACACAGGTTTTCTGGAACCTCAAATAATATGGGGTTCCCCCTCACCAGCATTGGCTACCAGCAAGGGATTTTCTGATCCAGTACAGTTCCAAATTTCCCAGAGATAGCTCAGATTTCAAAGGCTAAGGCTCAGATCCCATGATTCCCTCTGCCTATCATCTTAGACGTCAGTCTCAAGTCCCAGGTTGTTTGACCTGCTGGCTATAAACCTAGTTTCCAACAACCTACTTGATGATCTTAATTTTCTAGAGCAACTCAGGACTTACCTGTAGCATTTGATTTCCGAGGGCATAACAAAGGCTGCGTATGAGCTCTTAGGGCAGGGAGCATGGGAAGGGCTGTGAGTGCCATGGATTTGAGTCATCTAGAGACTCCTACAAGTTCAGTGATTTGGAAACTTGGTCTTGATAGACAAAGTAGGTCATTGACTTGTGGCCTTGGGGACTCTGCTTTTCTGTATTCTCCTTTCACTTCTGGTCTACCACTAAGAAGAAGTCCCCCACCTTGGTTGTTAGACTGTTATGCCTCCCAAACATGTGCAGATTCACAGAGCCAAGTAAACGTGGAAAGAACCTTCTAAAATCATAAGCCCAAATAAAACATGCCTCTTACATTGTTTCTAACGGGAGTTTTGTGATAGGAAAGCACACTAATACACATGCTCAAATGTTGGTTGAAAGACAGTAAACACTTAAGAGAAATCAGCAAAGAACAGAATATCCCAGAGTGAATCAGAGTAGCGGGAAGTTATCATCAAAGGCCTGACCATGAAAAGGAAGGAGTGACATGATCAAGGGCCAGGCAAAGTGTAGCCAAGAGAGAGATGCCCCTCCACAGAGCAGGGTCTGTAGCCAAAAACTGCCTGGGAGAACAGGCAGCTGCAGACAAACATGCTGCCCACTTCTTTCTTCCTCTCTCCTGCCTCACAAGGGGCAAACCCAGCCAGATGCCAGGGAGAAGAGACCCTAGGGCACGAAGTCTGCAGGATCGTTCCTGAAGTTTACGGAGAGGCTCAGAGCACAGGTTATGGGATGGGAAGCAACAGACAACTTCTCCATCTATTTGTCTCTGACTCTATTCGTGATATATTAACTGAAGCGAAAACGTTGCTAACACAGTTAACACAGCCTGCTCCTTTATATGCACTTCTGTTTTCTTTGATTTCAGTTACCTGTGACCCCAAAAACATTAACTAGAATATTCCAGAGAAGAAACTACCACACATTTAAAAACAATCTATTATATTTACGCAAATGCTCTATTTTGCTTTTAGTTCCTGCCAGCCTCTCACTGTGCTAACTTTATAAATCAAACTACTATGTAAACACATATATATGCATAGATGGGCATATGTACCTTGGAAGCATCTGTGATTTCAGGTATCTCCTGGGGGCCTTGATGTATATCTTCTACATATGTAGGTCATTGCTGTGTGGTATTACAGTGTTTCTGGCTCTGGCTTCAGGTTAAACATTTTATATATATAAATGGATATTGTATAGAAAAATGTCTAACACAGAATTGATATCCCATAGAATTTTCTACTTACTTACTCTAATCGATCATGCATGCAATTACTTATAATCTAACTAGTTGCCAGTGTTTTTTGCAGTGGCCAGGTATCACTTTGATAATAAGACAGAAGTTCGTCACTGTATTGGTTTGAATGTGATGTTTGCCATAGGCCCATTCATTTGAACACTTGGGGCCCAGTCAGTGGCACTGTTTGGGGAGGTTTAGGGGGTGTGGCCTTGGTGGAGGAAGTGTGTTACTGGGAACAAGCCTTAAGAGTTTAAGGCCTGTCCTGCTCACAATTTGTTCTCTTTGCTTTGTGGCTTTCAGTTCAAAATGTATGTTCTCAGCTTCCTTGCTACCTGCCAATTCCTGTCATGGTGATGCTCTTTTATCCCTCTGGGACCATGAGACCAAATAAATCTCTCCTTCTGTAAGCTCCCTGGGTTTAGTGTTTTATCACAGAGATAGGAAGAAAACAAGTGCAATATTCTACACTGAGCTACACCATGCTCAATGATTAAAATGATTTATTTTGTAATCACTGAATATTGAGGAAACGCCTTTTACTGTGCAAAACTATTCTCAGAAAAATGGTGGGACTCTGTCATAACTCTCTATGTCTATACTGAATCACTCTTAAAATTATTGGCTTTCTTGAAAAAATGCCAAGGTAGCATAAAAAGATGAAAGAAAACTATTAATTAAATTCCAGATGACAAACGTCTAGAGCCTGTCTGCCCTGTGACTTCATGGTGATGACTAGCTTTAGATTTTTTTCTTCACCAACACAATGTGGAATAAAATGAAAATCCTGGAGGCAGTCAGCTGGGCACTAGAGACTCCAACTGGTACCGCAGCTGGCGGAGGGAGCCCATCATTGAAGAGTCACCTTCCATGGAGTACTGCACAGCAAGGCAATGCAGTTGCCAAATCTGTCATCTGGCAAAAGTCTGGTCTATTCCTGACCTCATGCCCAGGAGGTGCCAATGGTGGGTCCACCACCCTTCGAGTGTTTGCTAGTCACAAGGGTGCCATCCAGAGCAGTCTTGTAGAGAGTACTGGGGACCAGGTGGGACAGCAAGGCTTTCGCTCAGAAACCAGAAGTGAGACTGAGAGCTAGATGGGTGCACTTGGGTGTCTGTGAGAGGTTTGCTAGGCTTGAGGCCAGAAGGGACCTGACCAGGCTGTCGGAGTTGGACCATGTCGATCCTTAGTGTATCCCCCGTTTGTGCATGTGTGGGGGTATCCCTGTTTGCATGTATGTGTATGTGCCTGTGTGTATGTACGTGTATATACATGTGCCTGTGCATGCATATATATGTATGTGTATATGTGTGTGCGTGTGCATGCATGTTTTTACATGCTCTGGCATGAGATAGGTGTGTCTGGCTGTATGGAGATTCAGAAGTTGAAGGTGAGGCAATCATGACGTCATGACTCATGAAGGCTCCTGAGTGGGAAGGTCGTGGAAGGTGAGAAGTCTGTTATCCATGTCTATGAAAGGGGAGGGACTTCATCCCTCACCACAAAGCTCAGGGAAAGGGTTAGGGATGCAACTTGTGTTAGGGTGGGAGGAGGGGCCTTTATGACCCTTAAAATAAGGTCAGGCGCCAGGCAAAGTGGAGACAATGCAGAACATGCCGTCCACGCAGAGTCTGCCACACAGGCAGGGAAGCCCACAGGGTCGAGCTCCTATCCCTGCACAGTGGGAGGCAGAACAGTCCTCCTGAGGTCATGACCTGAGGTTTGCCAGTGGTGACTGTGGCCCAAGAGCAGTGACTGGAAATAATGACCGATATGTGAGCTCTGAGGGATAACCTGAGTGTGACCTATGGACAAAAAAAGACCTGAAACGTGAAAAAGACCTGAGGTGGAAAAGCAAGGTGTAGGTCACAAAAGGGTATGAGAACTGTCACTTTCTGAACCATTCATTCCTTTAAAATGTATTAAGTTTTAGGAAGAAAGTATGTCAGCAGAAATTATGATACAATTTGCTGTATTAATATTTACATTTGACAACATTTAGTTCAAAGCAAAACAGTACATTTAAAAGATCATTAATAAATTATGACTTAGCTGTCAATAATATAGATGTTTTGGGAGAAACTACAAATGAAAGAAATTAATTCAGCTCATTTAAATGCATTGTAGTGTTAGTGAGTACTGTGGTCTGAACATTTTTATTCCCTGGAAGTCCCTGTTTTTGAGGGTATTCCTGTCAGGGTAATGACATCAGGAGATGGGCTCTTTGAGAGAGCAGGTTAGGGGGATGCAGTGCCTGTGGGCATGGTCCCTGTGGGCATGGTGCCTGTGCGAGAAGATACGGGAAGAGGCCCAGCTGCTCTTCCCCTTTCTCCCCTGTATGTGACAGCAAAAATGAGAAGGCAGCCACTCATGTGCAGGAAAAGAGCCTTTGCCAGAGCCTGACCATGTTCACTTTGGGGAATTCTAGCTCCCATGGTGATGACAATGATGGGGGTGGGGGGCAAGGTCTATTGGGGCTGGGAGATGGCTCTGTGTTTGCTGTGTTCAGATCCCTAACATAGAAGCTACAAGTGTTCTTTGTTCAGATCCCTACATACAGGCGTAGCGGTGGGTGTCACAGCTGGAGGGACACAGGGACAGGTGAACCCCAGGCCTCACTGGACAGCCAGAACTCTCTCAAAACATACAGTGGACAGTGTCGGAGGAGGACACCTAATGCTAATGTCTGGTCTCCGCAGACACACACAGGGAAAGGCATCTCTACACACGCATACACACTGGATACACGCATATATAATGTTCAAGCCATTCGGTATAAGCATTCTGCTGTAGTTGCCCACACTGAGCAGGGCAGGTGTAGCTTCTATCATTAAGATCGTCCCTAAAGCCACTTTCTTCTGACTGCAGGGCCTATACCATTCTGTACTTTGCGGGAATACATATGCACCCCAAATAACAAGACACAGCCGCCTGCACATCCTGAGCAACACAGTGACGGTTCACACCCGGCATTCAAGCACCCCACATTCAAGCCACCCACCCCACAGCCCCTCTCCCCTCTTTTTCCTGCTGGAGAAGCCATGAAGGTGTTGGAAACAAATCTTATTTTATCAGCTGTTTTAATTTCGGCAGAAGGAAATCTTTTATTTGCATTAGCAATCCCCTTTCCCGCAAGATCAAAGGCACTCATAAAATGTCTCAGCTGTTCCAAGCTAATTAGTCACTGGCTAAAATAACAACAATCTACAAGGCGTTTCCTCGGTTTTCATGTGGAATGATTTGCAAGGAAATTATTTCAGCCAAACAAAGGCTTTGCAGCTGAGTACAACTCGGAGCGTGGATGAGAAGGCCAGTAAGGATCTTGCCTGTGTATTAAAACCCTCTAAGCACCGCAACCTCAGTGCTTGGGCCCTGGAGCCAGCTCTGAGCAGGTGGACTTCGTTCGCTCCGGTCTGCAGCATTATGGGGACATTGGCTTTTAACTTGCACTGCCTTCTAATACTGTGTAGCATCTCCCTCTGCCAAATAATTCCCCAGGAACATACAGAGGCGCAACATGTTTGCTTTCAAAACAACCCTGAATGTACCTGTTTTGCTTAGGAATTGAAGGCCAATTAGGTTTGGGCATGACTGAAAGAAAATGTCAATATTGAAGAACTCAATTAGTTAGCCCCTAAGCCCAGGGTTTTGGGGCTGGAATCTCTCTAGATTTTAGAAATCAGGCAAAGCAGTTAATTAGTGGCCCCTTCATTAGCTATTGATTTCGCTTTCACTGTGAGGAGCAGAGATCCATGGTGTAACTGGACAGTGCTCTATTATTCAGTGTTCCTGTGTCCAACCTCCTTTAATTCCAGGGTGGGAGCTCTGGACAGCTGGGCTGACATGGTCTCTGTCCTCCATTATCTGCTGCAAGAGATGGCTTTTCAGCCACTGGTTATGCCCCAATATCCATCCTTCAGTGGAACAGGGGAGCAAGGGCCCATGGGAGAGCTATGGGGAGGACAGAGAGCCAGGAGGAATGCATTTGAGCTGGGCCTTAAGAGCAGGGAATGGCTACGTAGTCACCTAGCTGACCGCACCTGAACAGAGATAGGTCAGGCAGGGAGAGAAAGTGTGAGGAAGGGAGGAGTCAGATCACAGCCGGTGACGTTACCAGTCCACAACTGTAAGACCGACACTGAGGTCAAAGGAAGCAACGCTTATTTGGGGGAGCAAAGATTCTCATAATCTGGGTAAACTCAGATGGATAAGACGTGAAGAGTGTCTTCAAGGCAAATGCTAGAGAGCTTTCTGACGGGATTTACACAGTAGTTATGCTCAGAGGCAGTTCACTGGCTGGGGAGATACCCTTCCTATCGGCTAGGGTAGCCCTAGTCCTAGCTGAAGAGATTTCCACCGATTCTCACTTCAGCCGTTTATCTAAGTCTACCGGAATGTTCCGTAGTTTAACCCTTAGCACGCGAGAGTATAAATAAACGCCTCTTGAAACATCCTGACCCCACTTCAGGAGACCCCGTCTTCACTGTGTCATTTGTCTTTCACACAGGCTTCCAAGTTCATGGTCAAGTATGTCTGGGGCTCTTACTCAGCTGCCCACTGACTGAACCTCTCCACTCTAAGCAGGACTTGACACCCGGGTCCACTCTCACGTGTTGTCCCACAGACTCATTGAGCACCGATGGGATGGGCTTGCTCCAGCAAAAGCTGGCTTTACTCTCCTGAAGGCAGAGTCTGTAAAGGGTGGCCAGCCGTGTGCTGGGTTTACTCTGCACTCTTCCGTGTCTCTGTCTCCATAGAACAGCTCCCCAGCAGACTTCCTGCTTTGCCGGGACTGAACACCAACTTAGTTTTCTGGTCCCAGGTTCCCGGCTTAGGAAGAGTATTTACTTACTGACATCCTCTGGTTAGGTACCCACTCCAGCTGTGTCCAAGCAACCTGATGGGTAGGAGTGGGTAGGAGGAACACCTGCACCCGGGTGCCCACCAAGCCTAGGTGACTTCAGCACTCAGCACTTAACATGTACAACTCAATATGCTCATTTCTATGTGACCGGGACATAAGACAGCATCATGGCCACCCCTCTCCCCAGGGACTCATTTCTTGGCCACATTGCACAAAATCCCCCTGGACAGGGAGCCTCCCTCCTCTGTCTTACTCTGGGGAGTGTGGGTTTGAGCGTTTCCTCAAAGCTTGACTTGAATGGAGCTTGACTTCCTCATCTGTGAGGCTGGGAGCAGTTAGCTTTCCGACACACCAATCCCCGGAACAACTTCCATTGCATGTGTGCACCTATCTGCCCGAGGCACCAAGATGCTCATTATGGGGACGGGAGGCCTAGGTCACCAGGGGAGGGTGGCACCCTTTATTTTCCTGTCTCTAGGATTGATTGTCATAGCTGGACTGACTTCAGTCAACCCAGAACCTCATCCATAAACTCATCCCAGAAAGCAGACATAATAACTCGGTTATTCAGCTGTAGACATTATGAAGTGCTTTAAGGAAGTTATGGTGGAAATGATTATTCCTGTATTTAAGTTCCTGTTGAGTGGAAACAAAGTTTTAATTGCTTTAAAGTATGCCTTGGAGTCTCTCATTAGCAATTATAGCAGCAACTGTTAACTATTCATAAGAGAGAAACTCTATAGCTCAAATTAATCTCTTGATAGCCAAAAATAGAAAGAAAATCCCACTCTTTTATTTAGATGATTGAGGAATATTTAAGATTCAGGAAAATACCAGGGCTTATTTCAAATATTATTTGGGGAAGAAAATGCAATCTTGGCCCTTGAAGAAAAAAAAATTGCAAGGGAAGATTTGTTACATTAGTAAATTCCAAGATACAGACACCTGCAGATCTAACCTGCTGCTAGTTTAGGAGATGTGGCCTCCTTAGGCAGCAGAGCCCTTGAGTCCCGAGGTCCTGTGGAGTTACGTCTATTTTATCGAGGAGGTGGTGTTCTTTTACCTTCAGGTCAAAATTTATTCTTCACATGACAATGGAATGGCACACAGGGTGAAGGGACACATTGCCTTTTCCAAGGAGTCTGTCAAAACTCGAAACACCTTATACCGGGAACCACAGAGCTTTGTCATTACATTGTGAAGTACAAACTTCAGTCAGTGGCTATTCATTTCACAGGCAGAATCCATAACACACTCAAATCTGGGCACAGGGAACACATCCATCAGAAAACGTTCTGTTAGGAAGAGAGCATGCCCAATATGGAACATGTGAAAACATGGTTTGTTGGTTTTCAGCTAGTTTTGTTTTTGAAAGATACTGAACATATGCAAGAGTGAGCAAGTTTATTTTACAAGTTCAGAAGGGAATCAGTTGCTGGGTTTGCTTTGTTCTAGGCACTCACATGCAGCTTGCAGTAGCTGAGCAATCATCTCCTGCCTGGCTGGGACTCTCTGCTCCACCTTTGAACGCTATATGATTCTGGGACTTAATGTCACATGCCTCAGGGTCTTCATCAGTTATATGAGAACAATAACACTTGTTTCTTATAGCACAGTTTCAAGGGAAATATTAGTTCAGAAGTGTGCTTCCAGCAATGCCTGGCCCACAGCAAGGTTCAATAAACATTACCTATAATTACTGCAAACTGTTAATCACCTGAGTGCCCAAGCCTAAAAACAGACACATGTGAGAATGAATTTAACAGCGCTCCTTTAGTCCTTATGTCTGATGCTCAAGTCAATCAGTACCATTGATTATCAGACAGATGAGAGTGTTCCCAACAAAACATGCTGAGTTGTGATCCCTCTTGGGGAGTAGTCAGATGTGGGACCTGTAAGAGGCAATTAGTGGTCATGAATAGGTTAATCATGCATAGATTGATTAATAGGTTGACAGACTGTCTCCAGAGCCAATTGTTACAGAAGCCAATTTGGTCTTTCTTCAGTGGTGCAATAATCATTGTCAGCACGTAGCACCAATGAGGGAGCATGCCAACACCACGCTCCTGGACATCTCAGCCTCCAGAGGCTTGAAGTAATTAACTCCTAGTCTTTATCAATTACCCAGCCTTGGGTAGTTTATTATAGCAACAGAAAATAGACTAAGACCACATTTATACAAAGATTGTGGTCTGAAAATTACACAATATTCTTTTTTGCCTTTTGATCAAATGATGGAGTGAATTTCGGGTATCTTTCCACCTTTCATTATTCGACTATTTTTCTGTCTTCTGAATGCACTGTCTCATGGTGACTTGTTTTACCCCTGAGAAGGTTAAGTATAGGCACAAGCAGCTTGATTAAAGTCTAGGAAGATTAAGAATGAAGTTAAAAAGAATGAAGAGGCACTTGTGGGAAATGGCGACTGCACAAAGAAGTCACTTAAGTGATCTTATTAGCCTTTGCCTCCTGAGTGCTTGGGAAATGTCTATCACATCCCCAATCTATTTAACTGGCAGTCTCACACTCCCTTAAAAAGATCCGTGTGCCTCTTTCCTCATTCTTCCTGACTGGACAGTTTTCTTTAATGCTCTCCAGGGCCAAAGCAGTTCATTTTGGGATACAGAGAGCAGGCTATTAAGAATCATGGTGGTGGGGGGAGGGGAGGCTAGAGGTTAATGTTGGGTATCCTTCCCGATCACCTCCACCTTATTTTTCGGACAGGATCTCTGACTGACCTGGAGTTTGTTAATTCAGCTAAACTGGCTGGCCAATGTTATCCTCCTGTCTCATCTCCCCAGAGCTGGAATGACAGGCATGTGCTACCCCACCGGGCCAACAAATGTGTTTTAGGGGACTGAACTCAGGTCTTGATGAATGGCAACCATGTTACCAATTGAGTGCTCTCCCGAGGCCAAGCATGGGAACAAATCCAGGGCAGAGAGGCCAGTGCTTGAGAGTGGGGACAGGCTGCAGGAGGGATTGGGGGGGCAGCTGGTGGCTATCTGAGGAGGGATTGAGGGGGGCGGGCAGCTGGTGGCTATCTGAGGAGGGAT
>CM053758.1:43282227-43334781 GCA_028658305.1 Pachyuromys duprasi
CGAGGAAAAGTGGCAGTTGTTGGACAGGAACCTAGAATCCCCATATTTTTCTTGCAGCCTCCAAACCCTGTTTCCTCTCTGTCTGTCTGTCCTCCTGGTCAAGCCCATGCCTATAGATAACCCGACATTCCATTGTTGGTGTCAGACCGGGAGGCCTTGTAATGTTTCTCCTCCTTGCCTCCTGGTCTCCAGTCCTGACAGTTACTTTACCTCTCTGAAACAATATCTGTGGAGGATATGTTCTAAGCCCCGCGGTGGATGTCTGAAGCCCACATAAATAATGGTCCTGTATCTCTTAGTTGCTAGCATCAACTGTTCTTGCTCTTGGGGCCTCTGCTGAGTGAAATGATAGTTGCTGTGATCCCCCAACCGCTGATCTATAAACCAGACGGTATGAGAGTTTGATGAGCAGGCAGTGCATACAGCATGGGTGCACTGGATGAAAGCATGACTCATGTTCCCAGTGGAATGGAGTAGGATGGTATGAAACTTCATCATGCTATGCAGAATGGCGTACTGTTTAAAATGTTTTGGTTGTTTACTTCTGGAATTTCCTATTTAATATTTTTGGACCAAGGTTGACTGTGGGTTACTAAAATCTCAGAAAACAAAAGAAGGGCGGCAGAGCAGCATGCACTGAATCAACTCCCATGCTCCTCTTCCTTTGCTGTAGCCTCTAAAGGTGCAGCTTTTGGCCTTGCACCTAAGCCTCTTAGTCATGTCCCCACAGCTGCTGAAAGATCTGTTTACATAACAAATCTAGCCATACTTGCCCTCTGACACAACTTCACCAGAGCCCTCTCTCTCAGGATCTCACAATGTTACCCAGGCCATCCTTGGATTCCTGGGTTCAAGCGATCCTTCTCTTAGTCCCCTAAAAAGCTAGAATGAAGGCAATGTACCCGTAAGCGGGAGGAAGTAGATAGTGGACCTGGGGACAAGATGCACATAAAGGAGATGAAGAGGTGAAGGAAGGGGAGAAGGTGGAGGAAAAGTTGCAAGAGAAGAGGGAAGAGAAAGGTAAGAAGAGGTGATAATCCCCAGATCTCTACCCTAAGCAGCCAGGAGTGATGATGATACCAGCCACTGGTTGTTTGAGGAAGAGAGGGAGAGGGGCTAAGATGAAAGGTCCCATTTGGGAGCTATTTAAGGGAAGATGGTGGGGACCAATCCCAAGGTCTCCTGCTTGTCTGCACAGGAGACCTCTGTGACTCCAGCCACAGAGTGGGTGTTGGGCTGATAGAAGTGTCCTACTGTCTCAGGCTTAGATTTGTATTTGTAACAAAGTTAAGCCCCAGATGCGAAAGACAAAGTTTTCAAACATAAAATCTAGACACTTTATGAGTGCAGGACAGGAAAATATTTTCTTTTAAACGCAACACGAAAAAATGACAATCGAAAATGAATTGAATTTCCTTGCTTTACAACTAACTGTTCCTCTATGACAAACAGCACGGAAACAATGTGTGAGGATGAGGCACAGAGGGACACTAGAATGGAAGAGAATAATTGTTTAGACTAAAGAACAAACAGCGTACCAGGGAAAATGACAAGACTGGCTATCCTTGGATTGGAGACACAAACAGCCACAAGTCACATGTAAGATGGTGGCATCAGAAGCAAGGGCACTTCTCCTGAGGCCTAAGACTACGTGAGTCGGTGCAGTTGCCATGGAGAGCAAGAGGAAGAGTCTGGTAGTTGTGCGCTTTCCCCACCACAGGTAATCGCGCTTCAGAAAAATCTACCCTGTGATCCAAGGTGTACATGGCTATTGTGGGCCCACGGCTGCACCAGAGAAATCGCAAACAAGCCAGATCCACTCATGAGGGACATGACAAGAGTTCAGAACAAGAAGATGGGTGGAAAGGGACAGCTGCTCATTGCCCCACTAATGGGAGAAAGTTCATGCACATTGCAGTGAAGCATTCAGCTGTGCAAGGGAACAGTAAAAATTACCTCAGGAGGAAGGCTGCTTCTAGGCAATCATTGACCCCGTGGAAGGGAGGAGGGAACACGGAGGTGAGGGTTTTGATCTGGGTATGCCAGAGTAAACTATGGTCTGGATGCTTTACCCCCAAATGTCCTGTGTTTAAAATTAGCCTCAGGGGGGCTGGTGAGGTGGCTTGGCAGTTAAAGAGTGCTGGCTGCTCGTGCAGAGGACCTGGTTCCACATGGCAGCTCACAACGGTCTGTAACTCCAGTTCCATGGGCTCTTATGCCCTCATGTGACCCTCGTGGACTCCTTCATGCTCATGTTGCTCATAAACCCATGCAAGCTCACAGACAGGCGCATAAAATAAAACAATTAAAATTAACTCTAAAATGCATATGTTGAAGGGTGTTGGGGATGGGTTCCTTGGTGGGTGGTAAGGACTAGATGAACCCATGTGGGTGGGACCCTGGGACCCTCTCCCTCTACCTCCCCCATGACAGCACTAGTGGCTTTATATAAAAATGGAGACTGAACTAGCATGCTTGCTCTACCTCATTATGTGACATTCTTGGCCTTACCAGAGATCAAACACCGCAATTCTGGGCATCCTGTTGTTTAGAACCATGAGCAAAATAAGCTTCTTCCATACTTTATAAATTACTGGGTCTTAAGAATTTTGTTAAAGCAAGAGGAAGCATACTAACACAAGCATCATGGATAGACAAAGCTTGGAGCTGTTTATTACATTATTTTCAGTGTGTGTGTGTGTGTGTGAACTTGTTAATCGGTTCTCAGGAGTAAGGTGTGTGTTCATTGATTCTCAGATGTGCCAGCAGGTGCATGGGGCAAAGGGCTGCCAAAGGCATCCCCAGACATTTGAACAGCAAGGCTTCCTTGGCTATCCACTGGCCGGCCACAGTTCTTCAAGCACCGCTGTTGTCTCTGTTCTCTAGCAAACTGGTTACTTTAGGGTAGAGGATGGACCTATCAGGTATGGAAGCCAGAAATCTAGACCTACCACCAATTGTGAGACCGCAGCTTCATCCCTGTACATCATGCATCCTCCTCCATCTTTCCCTCTGGAATGAAAATCACGAAGTTACCCCGCCAGCCTCACTGAAGCTGGAAAAGGATAGGACGGTAAAAAGGAAGGAAAATCATCCTGCCCATAAGGAGCTTCTGCCATAGCTTGACCCTCATCGCAGGCGCTCTCCCGTGGCTCCTTTCAATTTGACCACTTCCACTGTGGCCTTGATGTAACAAGCCACACACAATAATTTTATTCAGCTCTTCCGTGATTACATTATTCCTTGGAAGTTCCTGTAACCGGCTGCCTACTGATTGCTGAATCATATCAATGCCCAAAAGAAACCTCTGCATTCTCGAGTCTCTCTCCCTCCCTCCTCCCTCTTTCTCTCTCTTTCCCTCCCTCCCCCTTCTCTTGATTCTATGATTTCCTTCTTTAGTCACCTGTCACAAAGGTTTTGAGAGCTTTCTTTCGGCATTACTCATTCGCAGTAACTGCACATATTTTGCTCACACAATTTACTCCCTGGAGTCGCTTTGTGCTTACTGTTGCCCTTCTAGCATTGCGGTGCTGCCTTTCTGATGGTCCGAGCCTTCCCTCCTTCTTGCACGTTTTCTCCTGTGGCATATTTACCTCTCTCATTCCATTCTCCTCTCAGTCCAATGCTAATTTCAAATTCTGAAAACAATGAGATGGCTTCAAAATAACCTCTCTTTTCCAGGTGTGAGGTCATGCCCCCAGGCTGCTTGCCTAATCCCAGATCCTTTCTCTAGCCTCATATTTGCCTCCAGCACGAGGCAACAGAACGTCCCTTAAAGCCACTTATTCCTAGACTGGAGTGACTGGGGTTCTTTTGAGTGTATAGATGAGATCTGAGTCCTAACTACCAGTATACTGCTAAGCCCTGCCTCAAGACCTTGGAATGTTTAGTGTGCTGCAGACAACCTGCAACACAAAGGAAGAGAGTGTGTGTTCCTGTGATGGATTTCACCTGTTTCTCCCCCAATGCACTGACATCCTCTTAGACTGCTCCCCCTCCCCCCGCCCCCCGGCCCCGACCTCCCCTCACTGCCCTCCACCCCACCCCCGCCTAAGGAGTTGGCTTCAATTCTTTTGTGTCACAGCACCTATGTTCAGGTGGGTACAAAATTCTTGTTACAAGAGGAACTAGGGCAACAATCCACGTGGATAGTGGCTGGGGCAGGAGGTTGAGTGTCACATCTTGAAGGTACGTATTAGGGTACATTACATTAGATCTTAAAATGTCTGTGGTTGAGAGGTTCAAAAATTTGGAGTTAATTCTTGGGACTGGGGCAAAGTCACCAGAGCACAGTTCTTTCAGAGCAAGGGTCCAGCAGTCCCCCACCCAGATTAAGCTTGGGATGTGACTAGGGTCATGTAGCCCCTAAGGAAGCCTATGGAATGTGTTAACTCCCTCCCCCTTGCTACAACCTAACCTGCACATAACAGGGCAGGTGTCCCCAGGTAGCCAGATCTGATCATTTGCAGTTTTGGCGCCTGAAAACAAACCAATCATTTTAAGGTCAACTCCCCTAGGGACCCTTTCACCCAATCCTATAGTGCCAAGACTTGCACTTCCCTACTTTCGTTTTTGCTCCCTTAAAAACCTTGTTCCCCCAGAGTTGGGGGTTGCTTGCCTCTTTGTTCTTGCAAAAGGCAGCCACCCAGCTTGAGTTTGTAATAAAGGCCCTCGTGTGTTTTGCATCAGACTCAAAGCCTGTTGGTCATTTGGGGACTCTCTATCTGGGTATTTCACGGTCATTTTAAATAATGAGATCACAGCTCATGGTGACTAAGAGTGCCTTTCCAAAAATGAACCCTACATATCATAACTGAGTTCATATTTAGCCTACCTAGCAGTCCTTACTCCTCAGAATTTGGGTACATTTCTTCACATACAGTTCTGCTTAACTTTGCATAAAGGTTCAAAAGGCTAGCCTATCTACATTGCTTAGTTTTTTTGTATGTGACTTGTATTGCAGAAATTTCTAGAACATTCAAGAAAGGGCCAGTTTCTCTGCCTTTCTCAATGTCCATGATGGTGCAGGATCCTGGTTTCATGGGACCTTTGTATTTCAGGTGTGATTAGAGGTGGGGTAGTGTGTGTGTGTGTATGTGTGTGCGTGCGTGTGTGTGTGTGTGTGTGTGTGTGTGTGTGTCAAAACATCTCTGCCCACATAATCATGTTCTTGTTAGAGACTGTTCAGCAACAGAACCCCAGAAGCTCCTCAGGTCTTCCCACTTCCTCAGTTGATGCTAACTCTTTACTCATAGCTGAACCTTCCATCACCCAGCCACACCTACATTTGGTATTACATTTACCTGTGGGGGAGGTGCAGGTGCCCACTGCACATGCTTGTAGGAGTCTGTTCTCTTCTGCCACGCGGGTCCCGGGGATTGGGCACAGGCCATCAGGCATGGTAGCAGGTGTCTTTACCTGCATGGCCATCCCAGCACCCCATATCTAAAATTTTGCCCACCCAGCAAAATATGGATGTCCCTCTTGAGACCAAGGAAGGGAATGAAAATACCCATAATCCAATACGTTTACTTTGTTGCAGCAAATGCAACACACCACACAGCAAGGCTCTATTGCACTCGTCTCTTTGCCCATGAAATCCAGAGGCCACTGTCTGTGTCTTTAGTAGCTAGCCTATCTACATTCTGTGCCTGACCTGGGCACAGAAAAGTGCTTTGGATATTTTGCTGAGCGAAGAAATTAATACTTCTGACAGAAAAAGGATTTTTTACTGACTTCAGAAATAGTCTCGGAGTTCTTTCTGCCCCATGCCCCTTGGTCTAAGCCACAACTGTCAGCCTAAGAAATTCTGTGGTCACTGAGCTGGAGACCACACGAACGATGGGCGTGGCGGGAACTCAGAGAGTGATTGGCATCCTTCATGGGCAGTCTTGGTGGCAGAGCCCAGGTAGACAGGGTCAGAATCATACTGAGTTGCTGGACAATGTATGTGGTATATGGAAGAAGCATCTAACATATGTCTAGTGTCAGAAGCCACATGTTGAAGGCTGTGTGACAGCAAGAAACATGGGTTTATTCTTCCTACCCTCAACAGGGTAGACTCTTGAAAAGCAAGGAGGCAGGAACCTAAGAGTTAGGCTTTGGTGTGGTTTGGAGGTAGTGTGGTACAGGGGAACAACCATGTCACATGGTCACCTTGAGGCGGGGGTGAGCGCTATGCTGAGTTTGTAGAAGCTCATCTACGAGAAGGGGATGTTAATGGCAGGGAGTGCCCCGGCTCTATGTGGCTCATTTCCTTGAATGTCCTGTATCTTCTCTAGAAAGAGGAGACGACATAGGGTAGCTGTTTACACAGGGGAGGGAGTTAAATACAATATCGAATCACCACACTGATACTAAGTGGTGAGTGGCCCTCCTCCTGCCTCTGCTATGTCTGGCTTCTCAGGTTCCACTTGTGAGAGCAGTGTGTGTGTGTATGTGTGTGTGTGTGTGTGTGGGGTGTTCCTGATGTCCACGCATGGTGCAAGAAGCACAGAAAGACAGTCTGGCCAGGCTGCCTTTACAGGTTTCTCTCTGAGAGCTCTGCCCATCAATTTTGCTAATAGGATGAGATTACTGTTCATATTCCATAAAATACACTGTACAGATGCCACAAAAATACTTTTACCTCAACCTCTGAACTGTCTGGACTGGGTGTGAGCTCAGTAGGTACAGAACTCTTCAGTGGGCTGTCCAGTCAATGCAACTATTTCAAAGGGCAGCTAATACAAACCATGTCACACACATTTGTCAGTGCGTGTGCCAGATAAAACATGGTATCTCACTACAAAGGGAAAGTGGACTCCAGTAACATCACAGAGCAGGAGGTAGCCAGTGAAAGAGATGCCATTCAGGAACGCTCTCCTGTCCTCCAGAAGGTCAGGCAGACTTCTGGGGCTAAGTGATCTTATCAGAAAAGCCCAGTATTTCTAGATGTTCCTTCCTTTACTCGGAGTTTGTAGTTACTAGTATACACAGGGCAGGAAGAACAATGGAACCTTTTTCATCTCTGACTATACCCCATCTGCCGGAGGAATGCTGATGCACCCCCTCCTTTAGAAACTTGGGGGAGAGATTTCTTAAGTTGTGTAAAGGTGTGCTACATTTGTACAGTAGCTCTGTGTAGATCCCAACTTCTGAAAACAGAATGAGCAATCCTAGAAGAGGTGTGGGTGTAAGTGGCACGTGCGTAAATGAGCATGGTGTAAAAATTATTTATGTATGTAGTGGCGTGTGTGTGTTTTGTGCAAGTGTGTACATTTGAGGGGTATGTGTAGTGTGTGCATGTGTACATTGTTGTATGAATATTTGATAAATTGGGGTGCATGGTCTGGTGTTTGATACTGCCAGTCAGTGCTCAACAAAATGATGATCGCTTATTTATTCATGAATTGTTTTCATTTTCTTAGCATGAGTAAGAACATGATCAAGAGTGGATGGTGAATTGATTCTTCATGTCTCTAGGTGTCTTAGGAAGTTATTGCCGCCTCTTTCTCTGAGACAAAGTAACTTTAAGGTGAGAGCACACATAGCTCAGTAACTCACTGGTTTCTTAGGGAATGTTGGTCTCCTCGCCTGTGGGCTAGCTTTCCTTGGTGATTTGGTTTAGTGTTGCTTGATAAATTAAATCAGGTATGAAAGCACAATGACTATTTTGAAATTAGCCAGCAGTTTGGGTGTGTGGGATAAATACAGGACAGTACATGAGGCATATTCCACTAACTAATTCTGATTTTTGTGGCTTCAAAATTTATGGTAATGCTGAATAGAAAATGTCACAGGTTTGTGTTGGGTTAGGCTTCATAAATACAATCTTTAATCACTATTTTTAAGTGTATCATTTCTTCACCATTTTACAAAAGAACAGAGAGTATTTCATCCAGAAAGATCCACAGACTTGATTTTTCAGATGCCCTGAATCACCACTGTCCAAAGTTTTGATACCCAAATCCTCATTTTTATATTCTGTTTCCTGACTACCATGAAATGCCACCTCATCGGGGCAGGGCAGGGATTGTGAGGGACTGAGACCCACAAAGGAGACTTGATTGCTGCCCAGATTTCAGGGGACCCAGGAGGCCCCTCCTAAACACCCCAGCTGTGCTGGGCTCCAGCACACACTGAATGCCTGGGCAACAGGATGTCATCATGCTCCCATACATGCAGATCCGAGGATCCCAGTCTGGCACAATGAGCTCGGGGTCCCTTTAGGTTGCTGGCTCTGTGGTAGAGAATAAAACATTTTCTGTGGCCTGTGGTATCATCTTTGAGAGAGATGGTTTCTGCCTCCAGGGTTCTCTACTAATGCTTCGGAATGGCAGGGGTGGGACACATCAGGGCATGACAGGGCATGACAGGACAGGGCAGAGCAAGAGGCAGGAAGATTTAGGGGCATCAGGGCCTCCAAACAAGCAAGGACTATACTGAGAAGCTCAATGTCTGCATCTTATTCTGGATTCCAAGATCCTTCCTCATCAGCCACCGAGACAGCCCTGGGCCCTTTCCCTGGCAGGCAACAAGCATTTAGCCAACCCTCACTAAGTCGGTACCAGTTCATTCTAACACTACCCAAAACAGCGCTCTTTGACTGCCAAGCCAATTATATGGGACTTTTACCAGCATCACCTGAGTTCATTAGCTACCAAGGGATGGATAATCTATAATTTAATATGGAGATGTAGACATGGAGTGTTACTAATCAGGTAGGTAAAACCTCAAATGAGACTACACAAAAGACCACTGAACCCACAGTAATTGCTGGCCTAAATGGAGGGATCAAGGAAACCAATCAAGGAAGTATTTCTCCAGCCCCCTCCTCCACTGGGTATCAGGAACATTTTCAAAGACTAAGCAGGGCTCCCATGAACATTTGTATAGATCAGTCCTACTCAGAGTGACCCCATTTCCCCACCACCCACACACACTTCCTAGAAAGAAGTCATCCATCATACATGTCTTAAGTTTTTCACAGCAACATCATGTTAACAATGACTGCACCAGTAATTACGAGGAAACTCGGCAACAATATTAAATTTATGAGTCTCCCTGAGGAAGAAGTATCTGTAACCGTAAAGAGAAGGTAAAAAGTCTTAAGTAAAGCCTACTTAAAGAGCACAAGCTTGTGTCAGCATGGAGAGGGCAGAAGTCGGCTTTAGCACTTTGATGTATCCATGTTGGTCAGGAGAAAGATCCAAGAAAGACCTGAAACGGTACAAGTTCTACCATCGAAGAGCCAGACAGAGGGAGAAGAAGGCAGCTGTAGTCAAAGTGCCAAGGCCGGGGTGCAAGGGTTCCAGGACCAAAATGAAGGTGGACGAGGGGGCTGCCAGAGCTCAGCATCACACTGGAGGTGGAGGGAAAGGCAGTCTGGCTGAGACAGCCAGAGAGAGAGAGACGCCAAACAGAGTGAGCGGGGGTGGAAAATGCAGTTTGAAATGAGAGGAAAGTGGCAGCCGTGAAATATGGATAGAAATGGTCCACAAATTGTGCCACTGTTGTAAATAAATTGAACTGGGGGGAAAATGAAGTGCCCACTTCAAGAAAAAAAATGTGTGGGGTGAGAAATGGTTCATTAGCTAAGAGCCTAAGAGTGCGTACTGCTTTCGCAGTGGACCCAAGGCAGGTCCCCACTGCCCACATCAGGTGGCTGACAAGTGCCTATAACTGAGCCGCAAAGGATCCGACACCTTTTTTTTTTTTTTCAGATTCCATGGGTACCTGGACTCATATGCACACATCCACACACTGAAACATATTTTATAATAATAACTCCTTTAAAAAAAAACTTGTCTGAAATGAAGCAAAACGCAAATACCTACACCGAATGGGCACACGGTATCCAGACGCACCTTGGTGAAACTAACAGGCCTAATAACTGAAAGACGCAATAGAAATCACACCCCAAACTGTCATGACAGCTCATGGAAATGATGGGCAATGAGTAAGACCACACAGGGAACTGGCCAGCCAAATGGAAGCAAGACCCGGGCTTGGGTATGTTGCAGTAACAAATATCCCCAACAAAAGTAACAAAATCTTACTTTTCATTCACAGTGTACATCCAACCTGGGAAGTTTGCAGGAGGCTCTGCTTCCTGTGGCACTCCAGCTGATGGGATACCACCATCTATACTTTTCACTTTCCAGGGCCAAAGGAATTAATTAAAATCTATTTTTAAACTTAACTAATTTTATTTTATGTACATGTGCTCCTGAGCATCATGTGCCTGCAGGTGCCAGCGGGGGTCAGGAGAGGCATGGATCTCCAGGAAGTGGAGTTGCAGCTCGTTGTGAGTCACCAGGTGGGTGCTGGGAACTGAATCCAGGTCCTCTGTGAGAGCAGCAGGCACTTTTAACCATTCAGCCATCTCTCCAGTCCCAGCTTAAGAGTCTTAAATACCATTTATGATCATAAAAGGCCTAAAAGGTACTAGGAGGATTGTAGAATTTTCCCTATGTCAATATTCAATGAGAGAAGAGACTGTCATCTTCTTCTTAGGTGGAACTGCTGGGGGAATCAGTTCTTGAGAATTTTAGATTGGCAGAGATAAATCTTCTAAATGGGATTCCATATGCTCTGGGCTGGCAAAAGCACTCCTTTACGGTTACGACAGAACACTGGGTACTGCAAAATCCCAACTAAAACTGAGCCCACTCATACTTCAGGTCACAGGGCAACCAACCAAATTCTAAGAGAAAGATGGAGCCTCCCAGGAGAAATATGAGGACTCTCCTAGGGCAAAAACAGTCACACACCAGCTGTAGTGGAAAAGATGGGCAGCAAGTAAGAGCTTACCAGTAAGTGACCAGACAGATGAAAGCAAGAAGGACCAGTCTAGTGGAAATGCTAGGAACAGGGAACAGTTGCTGGTCAGGAGAAGTGACTCACACATGTAATATGAGCAGTAAAAAGGTGGAGGCAGGAGGATCACCAGAAGTTCAAGGCGATCCTAGAATACACGGTGTGACCCTGTCTTGAAGAAAGAAAAAAGCAGTCGCAGAAATGAAAAATGCTTTAATACACAGGACCATCAATATGGCCAAGGAAAAGTGACTGACGGATAGTTCAGGAGATGCAAGGGTGGCTCACCACTGAGAAGTCAATTTTTATCACCATGTTATCACACTGCAAAAGATGAAAATACAAGATTGAAGAAGAAAAGAAGAACATATGTGAAACGGTTAGTATTCATTCTGTTATGCCGCTGCCCTGGGCTGTGATAGCTTGCTAGGTTCTGCCTGAGAGCTACAGGATTACACAGAGCTGTGGGATTAAGATGTGTTAAAATTTTCCTGAGCTCTGCTTGTGTTCCTGCCTGCTTCAATTGAATCCCTTTCCTCTTATCTAAAGAAAGCAAAGATTTGCAAAGCATGTTTGCAAAGATGTCCTAAGACATGATTGACAGAGCTGTCCTGTTAAACTTCAAGAGCTTGTTTACTAAAGCATGACCCAAGGGTCTGTCTGTAATAGCTGCATCTCTAAGTATGCTAAAACTGAAAAAAAATAAAAAAGAACCACCCAAAACCTTCCATTCAGTGGTTCAAGATTCAGAGACCACCCTAAGATGCTCAAATAGACAGAATCCAGAGACAAATGATGATCCCATAGAGAATTCGACACCATTGTTCAAACTATAGAACAAACAGACAAACTGCAGGATGGGGCTGAACCTCAGAGCTTTAGCTATGTCCACTGCTTGCTGGGATCCATCAACAAAGTTAAATGATATTTGTTTTGTTGTTGTGGTGGTTGCTATTGTTTTGAGAGCCCAATTTCCATGAGTAGGTGACCTACGTAGGTGCTGTAACTGATCGACAAAATGCAACATCTACTCATGGACAAGAGTAGATGTATCCAATGATGGGAATTACTGGGCAATTTGGAACAAATATTACACCTAAGCTCTAAAATCAAGAAAAAGGAGTGAATGTTTGCCCTTGATGCCTCCATTTGGCCATGTCCTGGAGTTTCCAGTTACAGGGAAAAAGAAAAGAAAAGAAAAAAAAAAAGAACGAGCCATCCAAACTGGAGTGTGTGATAGATCCTTTTAGGTATTGACTAGGCTGGATGAAGGATTCCAAGAGAACCAGTAAAGCACTGTTTCCAGGTGTGTCTGTGGGCTTGCACACTAATAAGTGGATCAAGTGGGAAGGTCTATTCTTAACGTGGCTGGACACCACCTAATCAGCCAGTCTCAGACACAACAAAATGTGAAAGTGGTGAAACTCCCCTTTCTCAGTACTCTCCTGCCTAGGACATCAGAGAACTCAAAGCACTCTGGGATCTTTGCCAATGGCTTCCCAGGGCCTCTGGCCTCTGGCCTCTGGCTGAGACTTATAATCTCTGTTTCCTTGATTCTGAAGCTTCTGGTATTGGACAGAGCTTCACTGCCAGAATCCTAGGGCCTCCAGTTGGTGGACAGCCTATTGTTAGATTTCTCAGCAAGAGTCAAGTGAGTCAGTTAAATCCCCTGTCCTGTGTCTAGGTCTACAAGTGCCCTCTGGGTCTGTTCCCTGGGGAGCCCTGGCTAATACAGACTAGGAGATGTAAAACCTCTCCATAACCACAGGATCAGCTAGCAAAAAGTCCCTACTGCTACCAGATGAGTTTAGCAAGATCACACGATACCAAGATCAGTAACAAGCATCAAATTTGGATATAACAATAAGAGATGATTCTAAAGCATTATGAAAATAGCACCAATAAAGGAAAAAGGGGCAAATAACTCAAAACACATGAAGATCTATAAACTGAAAATTACATTCTGATGAAGATGATGAACACTGCTGAAATAAAAGAAGACTTAATTATACATTTTCAAAGCTAGGTGTGGGTTCTACATGATCTCAATCAAAATCCCAGCAGGACCACCATAGAAACTTGACAAGCTTATTTTAAGATGTATATAGAAATGCTAAAGACCCAGAATAATGGGAAGGAGTTCAGGAAGTAACAAAACTGGAAGACAGCAATGAACCACAGACAGACACTCACTCCTAATAGTCTCCATCTTGCTGATCTCAGACAAAGCGAGTTCTCATCTCAAACCACTACTCCCTATAGAGGCCTCCATTGAGGGGTAGGGGTAGGGGAAAGGTTCCCCTTCTTCTAATTTCAAGTCATTGCTAAGGCTAGATCATCACCCACCCACCTCAATCATCAACACTGACTACTTTGAGCCCGCTGCCCTCAGCTCTGATAGCCTCTGACTTGAGATTATTTTTTACAACGATCAATAAGAAGGGTGAGGGAACTTTTCATTTGCCTTCAACTCTTTTTTTTTCCTTTTTAAAATTATTTTTATTGATGTTTATATATTTTTTCACTTTACATTCCAATCTCAGCCCCCTCCTTTCTCTCCTCCTGGTAAGACCTTTCCATCCTTTTCTCCCTCCAGCCCCTTCACCTTAGAGAAGGGGAGTGTCCCTGCCCCATACCAATCTACCCCAGCCTATCAAGTCGCATCAGGACTAAGAGCATCCTCTTCCACTGAGGCCAGACAAGGCTGACCAGCTATGGGAAAGTGATCCAAAAGCAGGCCACAGAGTCTGAGACAGCCCCCTGCTCCACTTGCTACGTGACCCACATGAAGACCAAGCTACCCATCAGTCACATCTGTGTTGGGGGTCTAGATCCAGTCTATGCATGCTCTGTGGTTTATGCTACAGTGTCTGTCAACGCCTGTAGGCATAGGTTAGTTGACTCTGTTGGTCTTCTTGTAGAGTTCTTCATAGGACCAGCTTTGGGCAGCTGGTCTGGGGTTCTATAAGAAAGTAGGATGAGCAAGCCATGTAAACAGCACCCCTCCATTGCCTCAGCATCAGCTCCTGCCTCCAGACTCCTGCTCTATCTTCTTTCTTTTTTAAAATTAATTATAGTTTAATCACTTTGTATCCCAGCTGTAGCCCCCTCCCTCATCCCCTCCCAATCCCATCCTCCCTGCCTCATCACCTCCCATGCCCCTTCCCCAAGTCCACTGATAGGGGAGGTCCTCCTCCCTTTCCCTTTGACCTTAGCATATCAGGTCTCAGTGACAACACATGCTGGAGAGGATGTGGAGAAAAGGGGAACCCTCCTCCATTGCTGGTGGGAATGTAAACTTGTACAACAACTTTGGAAATCAATTCTGGTACTTTCTCAGAAAATTAGGAATAGTGATACCACTCCTAGGCATATATCCAAAATCTGCTCAAGTATACAACAAGGACATTTGCTCAACCATGTTTGTAGCAGCTTTATTCATAATAGCCAGAATCTGGAAACAACCCAGATGTCCCTCAACGGAAGAATGGATACAGAAATTGTAGTACATTTACACAATGGAATACTATTCAGCAATTAAAAACAAGGAAATCATGAAATTTGCAGGTAAATGGTGGGAACTAGAAAAGATCATCCTAAAGTGAGGTATCCCAGAAACAGAAAGACACACATGGTATATACTCATTTGTAAGTGGATATTAGACATATAATATAGGATAAATATACTAAAACCTAAAGAAGCTAAGCAAGAAGGAGGAGCCTGGGTAAGATGATCAATCCTTACTCAGAAAGGCAAACGGGATGGACATCAGAAGAAGGAGAAAACAGGGAACAGGACAGGAGCCTACCATAGAAGGCCTTTGAAAGACTCTACCCATCAGGGTGTCAAAGCAGATGCTGAGACTCATAGCCAAACTTTGGGCAGAATGTAGGGAATCTTATGAAAGAAGGGGGAGATAGAAAGACCTGGAGGGGACTGGAGCCCCACAAGGAGAGCAACAGAACCAAAGAAAAAATCTTGGCACAGGGGTCTTTTCTGAGACTGATATGCCTTCAACTCTTAACAATTTCCTGGCTGTCTGCATCTATATGAGGGGCCACTGACAATGTTCAAATAGTCAGCTAGGCTAGCCAGCCCTGACTTGAATCCCTTCTCTTTACTTGGCTAATCCATAAAAACATTCCCCATTACCTTTTCTTGCCAATTTAATAGAACAGCACATGATGATAAGACTGCACAGTCTAAGCCACCCTGGGCTTGACCCTGCACCTTAAAGAATCCTTTCCCAAAACTATTATTTCCTTTCAATTCACATCTCCTTAGGGGGTTCCTGAAAGTAGGTCCTGGGTCTCATTGAATAAAGATTCCAAGGAGAAGTCCAGGGATTTGGGGCAACAGACCAAATATTCTATATAACCTATTAGCTACAAATAAAATAAAATAAATAGCAGAATGATTTGGCTAACTGTTTGCCAAAGGTCCACTGTTAAAAGCTGGATCCTTGGGACTGGAGAGATGGCTTAGCAGTTAAGAGCACTTGCTGCTCTAGTAGAGGACCAGAGTTCAATTCTCAGCACTCACACAGCAGTTCATAACCATCTATAATTACCACTCCACCCTGTTCTGGCCTCTGTGGTCAGCAGGTGCATGCAGGCAAATATTTGTATACTAAATAAATAGCTATTAAAAAACTGGAAGTTTAGGAGGAAAGACTTTAGAAGTCCTTAGGTTGCCTGAGGATATCTTCCAAGGGGATTGTGGGATCCTGGCACTTCCTCTTTTGTGTCCACCCTCTTGCCTATGGTGAGATGAGTGATTTTGGCCTGCTACATGGTCTTGTCGTGGTATGCGGGCTCACCATGGCTCAGAGCATCATTTGATCACACACTTGAAATTCCAAAATTATACAATGTACTAAAACCTTTTCTCTTCCAAGTAGAACTTGGATTTTTTTTTTATAGTGACAGAAAGTTGATCGATATACACAAGTGGTCCTCGGAGCTTTAGATGCCCTGGGAGCATGCAGCTTTCCCAGGAAGTGGTGGTCATACTGTCACTGTAATTACCTATCGTCTGATTATGTTCCTTAAATGTGGAAAGAAAGTGCACCAGCGCTTAAGCAGTAACTTAGAAATGATCAGATCGAGATCTTAGAGTAAGCAATGTAAGTCTAATCCCTGTTGCAGTGGGTTGTGAACAGCCCTGCAGCCATTGGGCACTTCTTCTGAGCAGACCTCAGCATGTACGATAATATGGACAATGAAGGCACATAACATAGGACCACAAAGATAGTTGGTACCAGAAAGGCATTCCTGTGGCCCTGCAATTCTGGCTTCCTCCATTCTACCCAAGGCTGTCACTTTGAGGGGTACCAGGACCCTGAACTTGGCCCATTTCTCCATGTGGACAAGGTAGGTGAGGAGGCTGCCCACACACCAAGCACAGGTACATCCCAAGCAGTCAGCTTCCTTCTCCCCAGGTTGGAGGCAGCTGCCTTTGGGGCCTGTAGTCCTTGGAACTCCTGTTTCCTGCCATACGCCAGAGCTCCCCACACACAATAAACACAGTCTCACCACCAACCAAAAGGTCCTTCAGTGGCAGCACAGCTTTTCAAAACATTTCAGCCACTTGTTCAGGGACAAGAAAAGACTTGTGGTGACTGTCCATATGGATTTTTAAGCAGCCAGCTTGGGTTTTAAATAAAATAACCCCTGTAAGAAGACAGACAGGGGAAGAATAATATAGATAGCATTTCCATGTTCCCTCCCTACTTCTTTGAACAGGGTCTCACGGTGTAGCACTGGCTGGCCTAGAAGTTTTTATGCAGAAGAGGTCAGCCTTGAACCTGCCTCTGCCTCCTGAGTGCTGGGATTAAAGGTGCTCCATCCTGCCCGCATTCTATATTGCCTTTAAAAAAGATCAAATGCTTTAGATAAGTGTAGATTATCATGGGAGATTTTATTAATTCTTTCTTTAACTATCCTTTAATTGCATATATTCATTTATTTATTATTTATATGTGGTTATGTCTGAATACCGTATATGGAGAAGATAGAAAACAATTTTTCAGAAGTCACTTCTCTCCTTCCTCCAGGTGGGCCCTAGGGGGTCTAACTCAGGTCATCTGCTTGATGGCAAGGGCCTTTACCTGCTGAGCCATCTCCTCTGCCCAAATATATTTTTTAAAGTAAAATGAATAACCATGTGGCCCTTGATGGAGTTATAGCAGAGACTATGAGGAAAACAGAAGAAACCATGGCAACCTCATCTGTGAAGAATTCTTTCAGCCATTCTTATCCTACTCTGCATCTGTCAGAGGCAGGAAAAATGACAGGGCAAAGATGGAAATGAAGACCAGAAAGCAGAACTTCCAAACGACAGTCTTCAAGCCTTTAAAATGCTCTTTTCTGAAGGATGGTCCGTCAGCATCCAACCACCTGGATCAACAGGAGCTGAAAGGAATCTATATGCTAATAAATCTTCCTGCATGTCTGCAGGAGAGGGAAGAGATGCACGTACAGGCAAGTGCCCAGCCTCACCTTCAAGGTCAGCCTCACAGCGTTGCAGTTCTCCTGCAGGGGGTTCAGCTTCAGCGTCTCCCCGAGGTTGCTGCATCCAGACGAGTGGTGCTGCAGCTCACAGCACACACACACCTCCACGCTGTCGAACTTGATCTAAACGGGAACACAGACAAGCCTCACCGTCAGCATGGCATTTGGCCTCGGAGGCAAGGCATAAATGTGTGAAATGGCTCCACTGGAAACTAACAGCTAAAACCATTCTCATTGACCAAGGCCATGAATGCCACCATGAAGTACTTCAACTTTTTTTTTAAAGTAACGATTTAAAAATAAAAAAAGAAAGAAAAAAAGGAAAAAAGCTGCAGAGCTGGATCAGTGGGTAGAGGGTTTGCCACGTGCACACCAGCATCTGAGTTTAAATGCCCAGAGTCTATGGGAGGCTAGACCAGGTAGTATGTGTCTGTAATTCTAGTGCTCCTATACCAAAATAGGGGGCAGAGGCAGAAGAGTAGTCAGAAGCTCACAGGCTGCCAGCCTGATGTGCGTAGCAACAAACAAAAGACACTAGTGCATATGTGCATGTGTATTATATTTATTGAAAATAGATTCTTTTCTCAGACAATACATCCCAACCAGAATTTTCACCCCCTCCACTACAACACTGTCTTAAGCAAAGTGGAAAGTGAGGACAGATGCACCCTAAGTTGTCCTCTGATGGCACATGTCTCTCTCTCTCTCTCTCTCTCTCTCTCTCACACACACACACACACACACTTCAAAAGGAAACATCGTTACATTCCATGAGACTGCAGGTGAATTACAGAAATAAATGTATTCTGAAAATCACTCACAGGCATTTGTCAGTCTTTGGATATGTGCTTTGGCCCATTCTTCTTTCACGATCAGAAATCACCTGTCTCACTCCATGACCCCTGAAACTCCTTCCCATTCATCGATAATCAACCCATCTTAATCTTCAAGGCTTGGTCGGGCTTTCCATTCCCATCTCTACCCAACACTTGTTTTGTTTCGCTGGAGTGACAGCTTATTGTCATACTATGTGCAGCTCAGGTGACCTGTCACTGCCAGAAACCTCTGAATATGTTAAAATAGCTTGTAGTAAGGACCATGGAAGAAAACAAATGCATCCTAAGAACTTGGAAAAACAATGGCAATGAGGGAAAAGATATGAGAAAAAGAAAAGAATTACCAGGGCCTGAGAGGAAAGGGGATTAAAAAAGTTGAAAACCTGGATATAAAATGTCTAAACAGAAGACACTCACTAAATCTATGGGATTTTACTCAAAGCTGCTGCAACATGAAATGAATTCTTTTCCTTAGAATTTCCCACTTCCAATAAATCCTGATAAATGTTTCACACCAGGTGACTCATTGCCCATGTGTTGTTTTTTTTTTAAACAGAAAAATATTGGCCCAATGTAACTGTAAAATAAGATGATTTTTCATTGTATGACATATTGCAAAGTACGGTGCCACAGACTTCTATGTATCATGCCTGTCATTCCTGGTCACTGGGTGTGGCGTCAGGCCACATCTGCAGAGCTAAGGAATGTCCAGGGATTCATCAGAGGCTTGCTTTCCCTACAAGACATGTTTCCTGCAGGTACAAAGCTCAAGATGACATGCTGACTTTCCATTTACACCCACCTGAGCTGTGTCCCACCTAGCTCTTGCCCTGAGTTCCTCTTCCTCTTCTGGGGATCATTCACATGCTTCGACCTGTATATTTTTACCATTGACACCAATGAATTTCATGTATTTGCCTAACTTTATGAATGCCAAGAGTGATTACTATATTTAGATGCAGGTGACTGATGCTTGTTGGTATCGTAGTATAGAGCACAAAAACTCTATTTTTTTAAATGCCTAATCTACTGATGGGCCAATGCTTGGCAGTTACAAGTAAACTGCTATCACATTCTGTATTTGTGTCCCAGGACATACATGTGCCATTTCATTTAAGTATAATATGCCTATTGAATGGGGCTACTGAGCCTCTAGGGATCTTTATAATACAGAAACGTTTCTAGTGTGTGTGTTTAACAATTTATATGCCACCAGAAGAGTGACAGCACCCTTAACGTTCACATCCTAGCTTTATAATTTTGGCAAGAAGAGTAACGAAGGGTGAAGTTCACAAAAATGAGAGATTAAGCCAAGAAGAAAAAGAGAAGGAGGAGGAGGAAGGGGAGGAGGAGGAGAAGAAGAGAAGGAGGGATGTGCACAGACAAGAGATAAAGGAAACTCTGCGGCAAGGAGAAAAGAAAAACAGACCTTCTCTGAGGCCAAGCAAGTCACACTGAAGCAGGAGACAGAGGCCCTGGGAACTATTCTGAAAAATGGAAAACACAGCTTGCCAAAGCCACTGGGGCAGATCGCTTTGACAGATCTTCAGTTCTTTTGAAGCGACTGAGGAAAAATAGAAACAGGAACACAAAGCACCAAACACAGCAAAGTGAAACAACTATAACTTCAGGATCCACGATCCCATACATATAAGCAGCACATGGTTCTGTTAAATGTGTGGCTTGAAAAGTCTACACTTTCTTATATAGTTTCTCTTTTCAGCACCTTAAGGCAATTATTTATAGAGCAAAAGTTTTCAGTTTGGGTGACATCCAAATTTTTATTTTTGCATTCTAATCATTTATATAAGAACTTTTTGTGGAGCCTTAGGTCCTAATGATTTTCGACTGATTTTCTCTAAAGGCCTTGTATTTTCATCATTGCTTTTTGATTCATAAGACTTTTTAAAATTAATGTTTGTATAAGGCTGATTTTGCCTAGAGAGGTCTAACTGACCTAAAGTCTGCGGCAAGGCCTTCTCTTCTGCATTGCTTTGGCAAAACTCAGCAAGTTGTATCTGTGTGAATCCATTTCTGGCTTCTCTGTTCTGTCCATCTCCATCACAAAGCACTTGTTGTACACAAATGCGAGCCCGAGCCCTCAGCTGCGTGACTCTAACTCCAGTGCTGAGGTGGGGGAGGGGAAGACAGGTGGATCCAGCTGAAAGGGTGAGCTCCGGATTAATGCAGAAGCTGAGTGTGGTGGCACAGGCCTTTAATCCTAGCTCTCAGGAGGTGGAGACAGAGGGGTCTCTGTGAGTTCAAGGCCAGCCTAGTTTACATACAGAGTTTGAGGTGTCAGCCAGGGTTATATAATGAGGTCTGTCTGAAAAAAAAAAATGGTGAAGGGACTGGACACATAGCTGAGCACTCAGCAGTCAAGGGCCCTTTCCAGAGAACCCAGGTTTGGTTCCCAGCATCCACATTAGCTGGCTTACAACCATAACTTCAACTTCAGGGGCTCCAATACCATCCTCTGGCCTCCATGAACACCCACATACATATGACACACACACACACATATATATGCACAGACACGCATACATGTACACCTAAATGCATAAAAAATAAATCTTAAAAATTAAGGTGGAGAGCATTAGAGGAGGAGAGGGATTACAGTCTTGATAACTGCAGCTATAATCCAGAAACGGAACAGATGGATTCTTACCATTTTATTATTTTCTTTTTCACTCCATATGTACTTTAGAATATGATTGTCGATGCCTATATAAATTCTTGCTGGGATTTTGACAGGAGTCAATAAAGCTGCACCTCAATTTGGAAGGAATGAACACTTCCTTACGTTCAAATTCAAGGATAAAGGACGACTCTCCTCTTGCTCTGTATCATTATTCTACAGTTTTCCATGAATGAGTCTGATATACGCTTTGTAAGACTTATACATACTGTGAATGCCCATAAATGATACTTCATTTTAAATTCCAGTGTCTCCTTTCTCATTTCTGAGGTAGAGTAACACATCAAATTCTGTGTTTCTATGCATCCTGTAACATCTCCAAACCCATCAATTATGTTTTGTTGCTGTTAAATATTTGTACTGTTTGCTGTCTTTTAAAAAATTTCATTGTGATTTTATACATAGGTACCAATGCCATATAAACCGGCTTGATTTTATTATTTTCTCTGCAATCCGTATGCCTCTTATTTTATTTTCTTGTCTGATTACACTGGCTTAAACTTCCATCACCATGTCCATGTTGGACAACCACTGTGAGAATAAGCATGCCCGCTTTGTTCTTTATTTTAGGAGAAAAGTATTCAATCTTTCACCATCAATTGTTTTAATTATAGGACTTTGCAGTCACTTGTCTAGCTTACTGGTGATACCTACACCTATTTCCAAAGTTATTTTTTGTTTTTGTTTAAAAATATGAGCTCACTTTCTTTAGACATTCATTATTCAATGAGAAAATGCTAATACTATTGGTACACAGGACCCTAAACTACAGTCAGACTAGGTACAACTGTCATTTCACAAGATAAAATCATTCAAAATAGTCATGATGCTTTCTAATTCTAAAGATTAGATCAGGGAGTTCTGACTCCCTTTTTTATGGAAAATAGATTTTTTCATACAATATTTTCTATGAGTTATTTTTTTAAATCACAAGAGGATGTTCAATTTTGCCAAATGTCCTTTCTGCATCAGCTAAAATAACCATGTGGTGTTTCTTCTTTGTCCTATTTAAGAGAGTGGATTAAATTGATTGGCTATGTAATGATGTGTATAATTTATAATCATGAATATGTATTTCCTTTTGTTATTTTCAAGGACTTTGCAAATTTATTAATGAGTTATCTCTGGAACTTTTTCTGCATTGTCTGTATCTACTTTTGGTAGTATGGTAGTTTCATTAAATCAGTTAAGAAGTGTAACTTTCTCTTCTAATTCCTCAAATAGAATAAATGTAGAAATGATATTAATTTTTATAACATTTTGGTTTGTTCTCCAGTGAAACCTCTGGCTTTGGGTGTTTTATTCTGGGGGGCTGTGAAATTATAAATTTCATTTCCTCCCTAGCTATAGAACTACGCAGGTTTGTTTCCTATTCCACAAGTTATGGTAGCCTGTATTATTTTTCTTCATTAATTTACTTATTTGTTCATTTTATATCCCAATCACAACCCCACTCCCTCCTCTCCTTCCCAGTCCTACTCTCCCACACACTTCCCCTAAATCCCCCTTCCCTGATACCAGCCCACCCTGGTACATCACGTCGCATCAGGACTAAGTGACTCCTCTTTCACTGGGGCAAGACAAGACAGCCCTGCTGGGGAAACAGGATCCAGAGGGGAGGCAACAGAGTCCAAGTCAGAGACAGCCCTGCTCCAAGCCCCTGCTTGTTAAGGGACCCACTTGAGGATCAAGCAGCCCATCAGCTTCGTATGTGTAGGGGCCTAGGGCCAGTCCTTGCATGCTCTTTGGTTGGTGGTTCATTTTCTGTGACCCTCCATGGGCCCAGGTTAGTTGGCTATTTAGGTCTCCTTGTGGTGTCCTTGACCCAAGCTCCAGCTCCCCAATCCTTCCCCTAACTCTTCTACAAGATTCCTTGAGCCAGCCTATTGTTTGGCTGTGGGTCTCTGCATCTGTTTCCACTATCTGCTGGATGAAGCCTCTCAGATGACAGTTATGCTAGGTTTCTGTCTGCAAGGATAGCAGAGCATCATTAATAGTGTCAGGGGTTGGCTCTCCCCCATGGGGTGGGTCTCAGGTTTGGCCAGTCATTGCTCTATCTTTTATCCTTGCACATACTGTAGGTGGGACAAATTTTTGGTTAAGGATTTTGTGGGTAGGTTTGTGTCTTCCTCCTTCCACCCTAAGTCATGGTAGCCCGTATCTTTTTTTAAGAGGTTGGTGATTTGTATATAATTTGTGAGACTTGCACATATTTCTCACATCACTACCTTATTACACTTTTGGTGGCTACAGAAGATCATCTGGAGATGATCTTCTTTGTACTCTAGATCTTGGCCATCAGTGTCTTGTATCTCTTTCTCTCTCTCCCTCTCTCTTTTCCTCTCCTCTCCCTCTCTCTTGCTAGATGTTTCTAAGTTGCTTTGGATTAATTTTGCTATTCTCCATTGTCTCTATATTTTTAAATTAAAATTAATTGTATATATTACAAGTCTGTGGGGGATCCAACACAGTGTTGATTTTACATCGTGAATTATTAGATTACACTAACTAACAAATTTATCATTTCACAAACCAACTCTTTCAGAGTAAAACATTTAAAATCTACTTTTAGTAATTTATTATATAATACTTTTATTTATTTTACCCGTCACTGCACAATAGCTCACTAATAACTAAGGGTTATTCCTTATATCTACTCAGTGGTTCTCAACCTTTCTAATGCTATGACCCTTTAATACAGTTCCTTATGTTGTTCATAACTGTAATTTTGCTATTAATATGAATTGTAATGTAAAGATCTGATATTTCCAATAGTCTTAGACAACCCCTGTGAAAGGGATGTTCAACGCCCAAAGGGGTCATGGCCCACTCTGAGAACCACTGATCTAACTAAAACTTTGTCCCCTCTGATTATCACACCCACTTTCTTGTCTCCTGCTCCAGTAATTCCCATTCTGCTCTGCTGCTATGAGTTCATTATTTGGATTCCAGTGTAAATGGGTCATGGGGTGCATGTCTTTCTGGACCTGACTTATTTCATTTAGCACAGTATTCATGTTGGTTACAAATGATAAATTTCCCATCTTTTAATCTTCAGTTGGATAAAAAACCATCTATCTAATGATGGGGTTTCATGCTGCTCACATATTTTAGCTATGGTGAGAAGTAATAAACCTGAGTGTGTTGGCATATTTTCAGCACACATAGTTCATTTCCTTTAGGCACAGACTGAGAAACGGGGTAGCTAGATCATACAGCAGTTCTGTTTCCTTTCCTAAGGGGCTTCTATACTCTTGTACATAGTGGTTGCATTAACATGTATTCTCACTTGCTGTAACTATTGTCAATCAAATGGTGCACAATTTCACTAGACTGAAGAAGCAAGCATCAGTTTAAACCAACTAAGAATAGGGGGAATGTAGCGATGTATCAGAGCAGATATTAAGACTCGAGATCAAGCCTCTGACAGAGGGCGAGAAGTAATGATAGATCTAGAGGAGGTTGTTGAGACTTGGGGAGAACAAGAGCTCCACAAAGACCAAACTGAGCAGGGCACAGGGGTCCTGTATGAGACGGTTTCTACAATCAAGGACCATGTGTGGATGTGGACTGGAACCCCTGCACGGATGGGGCCCATGATAACTCGGTGTAGGACTGAAGACCCTATTCAGGGAAACAGGGACTGTTTCAGTCATGATCTTGATGGCTGACTCTTTGACCCTCCCCCATACAAGCTGGGGAGTGACAGACTGGCTAGATCTCAGGGGAGGACATTGCAGCCAGCCCTGAGGAGACAGGATAAGCTGGGGTTGGATGGAAGGGAAGGAGGTCCTCCCCTGTTGGTGGACTTGGAGGGGGTGGGGAAGAGGGAGATGAGGGAGGGAGTGGGAGGGTAGGAGGGAATGGGGGAGGGGGCTACACCTGGGATTCAAAGTACCTAACCTGTGATTGAGATAAAAATAAATTAATTAAAAAAAAAAGAATAGGGGGAAAAAACCTATGTCTCCTAAAAATTCTCACAAACAAAAAGTACCATTAGTCTGGAGAACCAGGGCAGGTGTACACTGGCCCCTGTATGGAGAAAGGTGAAAACCCTACCCATGCGATCTTTTCCAAGGAAAACATGCCAGTGTGCTGGCACTCTAGACGGAGTCTCAGTGCCACGGGTGGAACAGGAAGATATTAGTTTAGAGGTTTCATAGAAAAATAATGTATGCAAGAATTACCTAGAACATTCTATACAAAGAATAACCATGGGGGGTGGACATTATTCTACTATTCAAGGTGCTAAAATCAAAACATGAAGGTAATGGCTTTAAGTAGACACCAATAAGAGAGTGTCAGAACGAGGAACAATGACCCAATAGAGTGTGATACAGGAAAAATGACATTTCAATCCGGTGGAGAAAGAGTAGCCCTTATTATAAGGGGTGAGTAGCCCTTATTACTAGGTGGTGTCACCTAGTTCAGCCACTATGGAAGTCACTATGGAAAATCTTCAAAAACACTAAAAATAGACCCAGGCTGTGACCAAGCTATTCCACTCATCTGTCTTCTTGAAAGACTCCAAGTCCACACATCACACACATGCTTGAGCTTCAGTGGTTATAGGCATACTACTCTGAGTAGCTACATTATGGAACTAACCTATGTGTCCAATGACAGAGAAGTGAGAACAATTCTCAGTTTTATATGGAAAAACAAAAGACCCAGAACAGTCCTGTACAACAACAGACCATCTGGAGGTATCTCCATCCCTGATCTCAAGATGGACTACAGAGCAATAGAAATAAAAACTGCATGGTATTGGCATTGAAGTAGAACAGTGGATCAATGGACTTGAATAGAAGAGCCAGATATAAACCCACACATCTACGGATACTTGATTTTTCACAAAGAAGCCAAAAACCATACAATGGAAAAAAGTTAGCATCTTCAACAAGTGGTGCTTGTCTAACTGGATGTTTACATGTTGAAAATTACAAATAGATCCGTATTTATCACCCTGCACAAAACTAAAGTCCAAGTGGATCAAAAACCTCAAAATAAAACCGACACACTAAATCTGCTAGAAGAAAAATTTGGGAAGACCCTAGAACTCATTGGCACAGGAGACAACTTCTTTAACAGAACACCAACAGCACAGGCTCTAAGAGCAACAATCAATAAATGGGACCTTATGAAACTGAAAAGCTTCTATAAACCAAAAACAAACAAACAAACAAACAAACAAAAAACCACTGTCATCAGAACAAAATGACAACCTACAGACTGGGAAAAGATCTTAACCAACCCTATATCTGACAGAGGGCTAATATCCAGAATATATAAAGAACTCAAGAAGTTAAAAAGCAACAAAGCAAGTAATCCAATTAAAAATAGGATATAGAGCTAAACAGGGAATTTGCAGTAGAGGAATATCAAATGGCAGAGAAACACTTAAAGAAATGCTCAACATCCTTAGTCATCAGGGACATGCAAATCAAAATGACCCTGAGATTTTTACCTTATACCCATCAGAATGGCTAAGATGAAAATCTCAAGCGAAAAACATGCTGGAGAGGATCTAGAGAAAGGGGAACCCTCCTCCATTGCTGGTGGGAATGTAAACTTGTACAGTCACTTTGGGAATCAATCTGGCACTTTCTCAGACAATTAGGAATAGTGCTTCCTCAAGATCCAGCTATACCACTCCTATGTATATATCCAAGATATGCTTAAGTACATAACAAGGACATTTGCTCAACCATGTTCGTAGTAACTTTATTTGTAATAGCCAGAATCTAGAAACAACCCAGATGTCCCTCAATGGAGAAATGGATAGAGAAATTGTGGTACATTTACACAATGGAATACTACTCAGCAATTAAAAACAAGGAAATCATGAAATTTGCAGGCAAATGGTGGGAACTAGAAAAAAAAATCATCCTAAGTGAGATATCCCAGAAGCAGAAAGACACACATGGTATATACTCACTCATAAGTGGATATTAGACATATAATATGGGATAAACATACTAAAATCTGTACACCTAAAGAAGCTAAGCAAGAAGGAGGACCCTGGGTAAGATGATCAATCCTCACTCAGAAAGGCAAATGGGAAGGATATAGGAAGAGGGAGAAAACAGGGAATAGGACAGAAGCCCATCCCAGAGGGCCTCTGAAAGACTCTACCCAGCATGGTATCAAAGCAGAATCTGAGACTGATAGCCAAATTTTGGGCAGAGTGCACTGAATCTTATATAAGAAGGTGGAGATAGAAAGACCTGGAGGGGACAGGAGTACCACAAAGAGACAAACAGTACCAAAAAATCTGGGCTCAAGGGTCTTTTCTGACTGGTACTCCAACCAAGGACCAGGCATGAAGATAGTCTAGAACCCCTGCACAGATGTAGCCCATGGTCACTCAGTCTTCAAGTGGTTGTCCTAGTAAAGGGAACAGGGACTGTCTCCAACATGAACTCAGTGGCTGGCTCTTTGATCACCTCCCCCTGATGGATGAACAGCCTTACCAGGCCACAGAAGAAGATAATGCAGCCATTCCTGATGAGGCCTGATAAGCTAGGGTCAGATGGAAGGGGAGGAGGACCTCCCCTATCAGTGGACTTGAGGAGGGGCATGGATGGAGATGACAGAGGGAGGATGGGTTTCGGAGGGGATGAGGGAGAAGACTATTGCTGGGATACAAAGTGAATAAACTGTAATTAATAAAAATTAAATAAATGAAAAATGAAAAAAAACAGAGAACTGGATAAAGATAAGGCAGTATGTATATTAGTAAGATTTCATTCATAGATAAGAATGAATGGAAATATGTGATTTTCAGGACATTAGATGCAACTGAAAATGATCACATTAAATGTAGGAAAGCAATCTCACCATATCATATGTTTTCTTTCATTTGTTGTTCCTAGATCTTATACAGATATGTACAGGTGACGCGAGAGTAGAAATAAAACTGTGAAGGGAGCAAAGGAACTAATGAAAAGGGGGGTTGTGGGGCTAAGGGGCATTGAGCAATGTTGCACAGACAGTTGGATGTAAACATACAATTGATAGAAACAATAAAAAGATGCTTAAAGTTTTGGCACGAATGTATAGGAATTGGACTCCTCTTGTATATTACTGCCAAGAATACAAAAATGGTATGGCATCTGTGGAAAAACACACAACATTTCTTCTTAAATTAGAATTAAATCGTGTCCAGCAAGTTCCCTTGGGTGTATATAGTGGTTGAAAGGCGCCACCGTCACAGAAGGATAACTACTATGGGTTCCAACTCAGGTGGGTACCTGAAGCAGCCACATTCACAGGACAGGAAGGATGAAGGAGCCATTTTAGTGTCTTAAGATGGGAAATTTGTGGAGACAGTGTTGATGCCAGCAAATGGGCTCCACAGTATTGTGCACACGGTTAAGGTAAGAGATTTTATGTTGTCCATATTCTGTCACGATTGAGAATTAATATTTAGTTTTCACAGACCTATTCTGTAACTAAAATGATGATGACAAGAGC
The DNA here is from genome assembly GCA_028658305.1 of Pachyuromys duprasi. Lineage (NCBI taxonomy): Eukaryota > Metazoa > Chordata > Mammalia > Rodentia > Muridae > Pachyuromys > Pachyuromys duprasi. The sequence continues at coordinate 43,310,551 of CM053758.1, forward strand.
ACCAGCAGATGACATTGGCTCTTGCTGATCTTTAACGGGGTCCCAGAAATTTGAGACTCAGAAGTTAAGTGGTAAATGATACTCTGAGCATTCTGTAGCCCACCACATATAACGGTTTCATTCCAATAAACCACTGTAGCTAAGAACACAGATGGATTTCTGCTGAACCTGCGGAATAGTACGAAGTCAGCCCCACCTACCTCACGCATGCTCAGAATGCTTGCGTGAGCCTACAATTGGGCATAGCTGTAAACAAAGTCACCGCCTCACCGCCTTATATAATCTATTGAACACTGAAAGGGAAACACAGTGTGCTTTCAACTGACATAGAGTCAACAGCCTTGCAGTTGTGACTTTGGCATGCCCTCTGTGAACCACCAGTTCATTCTCATTGGCCTCTGTCTCCTGTCCTGCCTTCCCTCCCTGGGCTAGTAACTTGGTTCCTAGGGTCAGCCTTCCCCCAGTGCTGTCCCTTTGTCAGCATGCAAAGGTCACATATAGCTCATTTGTATTTCTATCAACGAATAGCAGGAGTGTAGCATCTGTCTTTTTGTTGTGTAAGCCTTTCTAGTCCCAGACAGGCTGATGGACCATAAATAAGGGGACAGGTTAGCTTTTAAATGCTCCAAAGAGAGTCACAGAGAATTACTGTGGTTTCATTTGCAAAGCTCTGCTGTGTCTTTCTCAGTGACCCTGACGCCAAGGGGCACTCTTGGAATAAATCTGTCAGCTGTTTGCGCATCCAGATGTCAAGGTCAGAGAACTAATCATCAGGTTTCCTGAATTCTTCTTAGAATTAATCACACACTCAGTGAAATAACTGATGGAAAAGATTTATTTGGAGGGCTCTTCCCTGGGGCCACTGCAGGGTTCTTTGGAGTGAAAAAACAAGCCTTTCAGCTAAGCCAGCCTGCTTTCCTTTCCCGGGGACCATCCTGCACTGCAGAAACAGTCCTGTCTTTCGCATGAGCTGCTTTAGTGCCAATGCCAAGCACAGAGATGGACTTAAGATAATACAATAATTTCTTATACATTCATGATATGATTAAGAATGAACTACGTCATCCCTCACTGTGCACTGGAAATTGGTTTCAGAACGCACGCACCCATGGAAATTCCTTATACTACCATATCTGTACACACCTATGTACCTCCTCCTGTGTGCTGAAGGTCATCTCTAGGTGACTTATAATGCTCACTGCAATGTAAACGCAGAGATGACTGAGTCAGCTTGGTAGAGCCCATGGATCAGAAGGATTGTTTTTAAAAAATGGGCTTTGGGAGCTGGAGAGATGGCTCAGAGGTTCCAAGTACTGTCTATTCTTCTAGAGGACTCGGAGTTTGATTTCCAACACCCTTTCTGTAGCGTACAACAGTCTATAACTTCAGTTCCAAGGGATTCAACACCCTCTTCTGGCCTCTGTGGGCAACAGGCATACATATGGTACACAGCTATACATACAGGCAAAATATCCATACACATAAAATAATAAAACAACCATACACATAAAAAACATTTTTAAAAAGTAAAAGATGACCTTTGAGCCAGGTACGGTCGTGTACCACTTGCAATTCCAGAACCGAGTAAGCAGAGGTACGGGACAGGAGGGTTGTGAGTCCAAGAAGAGCCTGCCCTACGTAGTTGAATTCATTCGACAAACTAAGTAAAACAAAAGAACAGTAAAGGAGCTGAAGACAATTACAGTCAGGCTCACATGTCCCAATGCTGTGATTCTGACGCAACCACACCCACCTCCTTGCCAAGGTTATAGTGTAATACAAACTTGAATGGTGGGTCTTGACTGGGACAAGAACAGGAGAAGAGGAAATCAACAATGCAGTGTATCTCTTGTAGCTTGTTACTCTGGGTTGACTAGTGCTAAACCAGAGGAGACTTTTTATAGCCATGTGGCACCCATGGCATGCAGGCTTGGTTCATGGTGCTTCGTCAGTCAACAGGAATCCTATGAGGCACACAGACTTGAGAGCTTTCCTAGGTGGGAGCGGGATTCACGGTGTACACCACGTGGCCTCAAGGTATGCAGCACAGAGATTCCGGCTGTGTCCCACCAGGATTCCGGCTGTGCTTCTAAAGGAGAGGGCAAGTTTGTCAGGTACCCACATGTCCTGAGCTAGTCTCCCAAGACCCACTGTTACTATGCTGTAGCTAATGTTTCTTTACCTCTAGTACCATCCCCTCTGTAAAACTGGGTGTTCTCTTTTCTGTTGTATACATATTTAAAGTTGTAATGTCTTCTTGGTGGATGGTTCTAATCAATGTGAAGTGACCCTTCTCTCTTCTGACTAGTTTTGGTCTGAAGTGCATTGTGTTAGATATTGGAACAGTGTCACCATTGAGAAACACTTGCTTGGAATACCTTTTTCCATGCCTTCAATTTAAGGTTGCATATGTCTTTGATGCTGAGGTTTGTCTCTTATATGCAACAATAAATGGATCCCATCTTATAACTGAATCAGATAGCTGTTGTCTTTTAAGTGGAAAATTGTGACCATTAATAATTAGAGATAATACTGAAAGGTGTGTATGTATTCATTCCAATCATTTTGTTGATTTTGTTGTGTTGAGTGTTTTCTGATTCCTCATTAACAATTGTACTAACATGGCTAACTCATATTCCACTATCTTGGATAATTTAAAAGAAATAAATGAATGTCTAGATGCATATAACCTATTTAAAAAATACCTAGAACAAACAAGCACACCAATGCAATTAAAACAACAATCTGCCAACTGAAAACAAAATCTAGGCCCAGATGGATTCACTGCTGAGTTCTATCTGACCTTTGAAGCAAAACTAATATCAATAATTCTCAAGCTAGTCCATCAAACAGATAAGATAAGAATACTACCCACCTCTTTATAAAACTATAATTATCCAGATACCAAAATCAGATTTAAAAAGTAACAAGAAGACAATTACAGGTTAATCTCTGTGCTGAACATAGATGAAAAATTCTCAATAAAATACTTGTAAAACAAATTCAAGAGCACAGCAGAAAGATCATTTACCATGATCAAATTGGCCTTATCTCAGAGGTTCAGAGATCTATACAAATCAATACACACAATAGATAACACAAGCATAGAAATTACATTATAATCTCAGTAGACACAGAAAAGGCTCTTGACAAAACTTAGTATATGCGCATGATGATACCTTTGAAGAGACTACAAATAGATGGAACACATCTCACTACAGTAAGGGCTATGTGTGGCAAGCCTACAGACAAATTACACCATGTGGGGAAAACATGAAACATTCCCACTAAAATAAGGATTAGGACAAGGGCTGTGCTGTTTCGACACTTGTTCAATATTGTACTTAAAATGTTACCAAGGTTAGTAAGACAACAGAAGGGATATAAATGGGAAGGAATGTCAGGGTATCTTTTTTCAGATGATATTATTATTTGTATAAAGCCCTGAAACTATTTCCTCCTTGTCTACAGGGTACCTCCTCACTCTGAGACTAAACCCTGATTTCTAGATCTTATTGTTTTAATATGGTCACCTTTTGATAGTTCCAAAGTGATGCAACCATAGGCAGGCATTTAGTCTAATACTGTGAACTAGAATAAATCTTCTCTCCTTATAGATTGACCTTCACAAGCGTTTTGTTTCTACAGTAGAATCCTGAGTGACACACATGTGCTTCAAATGTGTCAGTGTCTATGCCAGAGTTCACAAGTGGAATATGGACTATGTCAACATCATGGAGTTCTCTGATACTTAAGCAGAAGATGTGGCAGAGGAGGATGTTGCAGTCACCGTGGCTGCAGAGTTAGCCTGCTACACAAGCAAGGGGACCTGGGTTTGGACTCCCGGTGCTCAGATAAAAAGGCAGGAATAGCACACACCCGTGACCCCAGTGCTGGAGTCACAGAGACATGCAGATCCCTGATCCTCTAGCCAGTTAGCCCAGCCTATTGGTGACTGCTGAGTTTTGTGAGAGACCCCATTTAAAGAAAATAAGGTGATGATCAATAGGTGAAGACAGCCCAGTGTCAACCTCTGGCTTCCATATGTACACACACACACACACACACACACACACGTACGTACACATGCACATGTACAGGCATGTACATGCATACACACACACTATATTCTGAGAAAATTGGAAATAAGGTGTTAGTTAAAATGCATGAGAAAGACAACAGAAACAGTAGAGCATGGCTTCTATACTTGATCCCAGTCAGCTCTTAAAAAGTGCACGCACACACACTCAAACACACAGACACAGGTCACTTGAGGATACAGGGTCTCACTATGTAGCTCTAGATAGCCTAGAACTTCCTATTTAGACCAAGCTGGCCTCTACCTCCCGAGCACTGAGATGAAAGGCGTGTGCCACCATGCTCAGCACTTACACAACTTAAACTGACAAATAACACTGTCTTTATATTATACGACATAATGTTTTGCAACACACACACTCATACACGGTGGGAAGCTTAAGTACAGCTAGTTAACAATACACGACCTCACCTTTTTACAGTATTTGTGGGGAGAGCCATTAATACTCATTCTTTCTACTTTCTTCAGAACACATTTGCCCTACTGTGTGATCTCACCCGGGTGCGCAATCTAAAAGCACAGATCTCCCCGATGCTGGGGGCAGACTGAGGATCACTAGCCATAGTGGTTGGGCAGGGCCTGGGGAGTTGTTGGTCAAAGGCTCCGTCGCTACAGGCAGACAGAAGGGAAACATCTCAAGCTTTGTTACACAGCAAGATGACAACAGTCACAGCACACTGCCTTCTCTCAGCACTCATACCACCAGCCCAGCCCGGCCCGTGTCTGTGTGTGCTCTGCTTAGCATCACTCTCCCCTCAGCTCTGGGGGCAGGATTACTTCAACATTGGGGTTTGGGTGTTCTCAGCTAGCTCACGCGAATTCCGGGAAGATGAAAGAACAAAGGTGCTGCTAGCCTCAGCCTGGCTCCTTCTAAGCTCACAAGCGGGTATTCATCACCACAGCGTTTCAGGCCATCAAGGAAGCCTACTGATAAGAACCTATTACTATTTCTGATTCCCGATGTTCACACCTCACAACACAGGAAGCCAGTCTAGGGAAGGCATTCATTTGTTTTCAAAGGCCAGAAGCTGCTACATTCTTTGTTTTCTTAATAGCGTGTTGGAGTACGTGGCGATGGTGAGAAAGACTTAAAAAGAATCCATTCCTTTAAAATGGACAATCTGAAGAGAATCTAGGTTTGTTATTTTTCTGTTGCTAGGATAAAGTACCATAGACAATGATCTCAAAAGGGGAGGAAATACATTTTGGCTCCTGGTTGATGGGCCACATGGTTTTGAACTGTGATAATACAATACTTCATGGAGAGATATGGCAAAGAAGGCTGTACTCATCATAGCCAGGAGGGAACAAGCACACTCCAGTGATTTAACTTCGTCCTGCTAGGCCTGACCCATTCCCATAGCACCAGAGGCTGGACACTAAGTCTTTCACCCATGAGGCCTTTGCAGAATGCTCATAATCCAAACTATAGCACCGAGATTTCATGTTTATTTGCACGTGCATTAAATATTTAAGGAGATATTCTGAAAGACAGGACTTTTAGTCTTTAGGTCAGATAATTAAATCTGAAGTTTTCCTTAGCCTTGATGGCAGGGAGGCTACCTACTGCTCTTATTTCCTTCACCTTCGTTTGGGTCTTTGCTAAGCACTCCGATTATCTGTGAAACAGTAAGTCTATTTCAAGTCAGCGTCTTTAATATTTTACCACACATGTGTCATCCTGCTAAGAGACGGAGAAAGGCAGGATCTGAATGTGAGACTGGGAGATGGCAGCTGGAACTCCCGACAGTGGGGCAGCCAGCCTCACCAACTCTCCATGCACTCAAGCTTATCTTCAGAGGATGTGGCATCGGTCCTGGGCATTCTCACAGACCTCTGTATGTGATGGCACCATCAAGACCAGCATCCATCACTAGGGCGAGAGACACGCACAGGCTCCCCAGCCAAGCAGAAAAAGCCAGGCTGCTGTTCTCTAGGCAATTGTATCACCCAAGGAGCTGACACTTCACGTGGAGACCCTGTCTGTGGCTCTGCAGAGGAGGTTACAACCTCCAAATCCTCCTGGGACTGCTTTTGTTAATTATGTGGACTTGGTTGCACTTTATGCTGAGATCTTAACAATTAACACTGACATCTGAGAACGGCTGTGCTTTGCTGGCGCAAATAAAGAACGGTCTGAAGAGAATCCTGCCACTTAATTGGGAAAAAAAAAAAAAGGCACGGGATGTCTTTCCTGATGGAACCTCAAGCAAAAAGAGCCGAAGAAAAAAAACAGTGAGAGGCCTAAAAGAGCAAGGGTCGTGGTCACATTACTTAGAAAGGCAGTGTTTCTCAGACGTTAACGATTGGGAGGTGGTGGCCGGAGGCTCAGAAGTTCCATGTCTTCCTCAGGATAGACCACCCAGGAGCCTCTGCCTCAACAAGTAAACCCCAAAGCTTAAAAATGGCTGTCCAGATCAAAGTTTCTGCCTGGCCACCTTCTAGAGCATGTCACCTCCAGAACAGACAGACAGAAACAAGCTTATGCTGCTCTCCTCCACCTTTCTCCTCTCCGTGCCTGCTCTGCAAAAGGGTCCTAGCCCACTCCCACCGTCACTAGCCCAGAAACTGTGCTGGGCTGAGTGCGGAGCGAGGAGCCAGGGGAAGCTTGGCAGGTACCTGCCCTCCTGGTCCAGGGCTTTGTTTGCAAAGGGCATATGCAGAACCCAGGCTCCCTTATACTCGGCCCCCTCTCGGTCCTCTACCCACAGACACAAATGCCTGCCAAGTGGCATCTCTTCCTTCCTAGACTGTAAATCCAATGCAACAAAGCATACCATTTTTATGAGTTGAATTCTTTCTAGTCTCAAGCTTAATAACTTTTGAAATTCTCCACGGGAAGGCTTGGTTCATAAAAGTGAATGCATTTCTGGGAAAACAGAAAACACTCACACAGCACCTACAGATTATAGTTGTGCCTCCGTGGCCATGGAATTCTGGGACTCTGGGGCACGCCCAACTCTAATCCTAGAATGTTCAAGTCCCTCCATGCTTCCCCCCCACCCCAACACACAATGGCATAGTATTTGCATAAGATCTACACCTGTCTATTTAAATAATCTCTAGGTTACTTATAATACGGAAGGAAGACAACGCCTACATACTTCACATGCATGGATTCCACAAAGTACTCGGTCTGAGGCAGATTCGAGTTTCAGCTCTTGGAATTTTCTGAAACTTGGTTTTGCTATTGGAGCCAGGATTTATTTCATGTAGTTCATGCTGGCCTTGACTCGAAATCCTCCTGTCTCAGCTTCCTGAGTGCTGGGTATTGTTGGGGTGTTCAGGAACTGGGGGAGCTTGGAGCTGAAGATGCAGATCGAGTGGCAGTTGGGGTCTGTGTCCCTGATCAAGTTTAATGGTGCAAACACATTGAATGAAGAAGCTGGGCAGAGCTGTTAACTGGTTGCCCTTGGGCTAGGGGACAGTTACATAAAGTTAAGGTTTCTTTTACTCCTCAGTTCTGGGAGAACGCATTGTGCTTGACGGTGAAATTTGGGAACTCAATATAATTTCCCGTTTCTAGCTTTTTTTGAGGCATGCTGAGTTCCAGGCTTGTAGACCTCTGAGGGAGCTAACCCCTCGAGATGGGAGCTCCCGGCTCCAGCAGTCACGAGTCTGAGTCTGGCCTGGTCCTGACAGGCTCTGAGTTTTATCTTCTCCACTCTAAGAAGTGATGTTCCCTCTCCCACCTCCTTGCCATGCCCCCAACCAGGCTCCTCTCCTTTTCTGATGCACGGAGGGACCCAGGAAGACAGACGCAGTGCAGGGACTGCATCAGTTATAGAGCCTGGGTGTCGGCTTCATGCCGTCTAAAAATAGACCATGAATCCACACAATGACGGTTTCCCTCTTCTCCTCCCTCAGCTCTTACGCACACATTCCATAAACCATCAAATCCCTGTTAAAGGGGATAGAGAGACATCTCTAGTGGTTAAGAGCACTCGATGCTCTTCCAGAGGACCCTGATTCGATTCCCAGCACCCACATAGTGGTTTACAACCATCCTTAACTCCAGATTTGTGAGTCTGGCACCCTCTTCTGGCCTCCTCCAACACTAAGCAGGCTAGTGCTTAGTTTATTTTAAATTTTAAAATAAAATTTAAAAAGTAAAAAATTTAAAAGCCCTGTTAAACACAATAGCCTCTCAGAAGGCCTGGCTACCTCAGTGTCTCTGCTTCAGGCCCCCCAGCACTGAAGTGGGAGGGCCTTCTCATCCCACTGCATTCCATAGATCCTGTTAAAAGGAAAGCAGACCCTGTCTGGGGAGCACTCAGCTGACAGAGGACTGACGAGGGTGAAGTCCCAGCAGGGATGAAGCAAAGTCCAAAGCTTGCCCACACTGGCAGCCAGCCATAAACTCGGAAGACTGGAGAAATCCAGCCCAACAGATGTGAGCTGGACCGCACGTGGCCATGTGGGGGTGCCCTGGAATACCAACAGACTTTCCACAGTTCCCGCTGGTAGCCACCCCTTAAGTTCCTCCCATGCCTCAGTGAGCAGCTGTGAAAGGGCAGATGACAGTCACTTCCTCCTAACAGTGGACCTGGTGACTGGAGGCTGGAAAGAAGCTGAAAAGATCCTAGTGCCTCAGGCCTGGAATCCCAGAGAGGAAAACCCACCAGAGGGCAGCATACTGCGCATGCCGACAGGCAAGCCCAGCCCAAGTACAAGGGCAACAGTGAAAAAGCCAAGGCCACATTCAGCCAGGTCACAGCTGCACACTCCTGGTACCCTAGCTCCATGCTTCTCTCCACCTGCGCTACAAGGCCTCCCCTTCAGCTCCCAGACCACACGGGTGAGCCCCAAGCCTTTCTCAGGCACCTGTGGACCCCTAGCTCACACACCACCTGCTCGGTCACTGTGTTGACGCCTGTTTTGTTAGGAGTATTTTCTCTGCAAGGAAACTTTTGAGTTTGGAATGAACTTTCAAATCGTCCTTTTTGCCATGAAATCTATTTGTTCACAACGAGGCAAACTCACTCAATAATAAAGTAAAATAGAATGATATTCCCAGAAGAGGAAAAAAAATTATGTGTCATTATAACAAGGTAATAATGGAAGTCAAACTCTGAATTTCTCACGAGGCCAAGAGAGGCCAAGAGAAGCCAAGATCGTTTCTGGCCGGTGCTAAAACGTTAAAACAACAACAACAAACCCAAAAACAGAAGGAAAAAAGCAAAACAAAACAATCTTTAGCAGTCCCCAAGCCCACAATGGAACAATGGCTAGGAAGACCTCTGGAGGATTGCGTGATGTCAATCAAGTTTTCCTTTACTTTCAGAGCCAGACACATCTGACTGTCCCAGCCCGAGGCTGTGTCCTTTTCTAATTTGCTATTCATGGCCATGAAACTAAATCAGGGTTTCCCTGGTTACTGAGAGGCTCTTCTGAGGGATGTGGCTATGTAATTGGTGTTGGCTTGGTTACTGGATGCTTTCAGGGCTGACAGCATTGGTCGTAAATGCTGCTGTGAGCCCCAGGAAGGAACTAACAGGCTCCGGATAAAATGAGACAGTCCAAAGATTACGATCTTCCTCAAGATGTGGCACTGAGTATCCCCACCTATGCTCCCGACATCCCTGGCAGCAGTCAACAGAGTAAGCGGATCATGAAAATCATAAGTGCTGGGGAAACACACACACACACACACAATGGACTCCCAAAACTGATTAGGCCACTTCAGCCACCTGCTGGACTGTCACACAGAATTTGCCATGACTATTCTGTCCAGATCACCACTCAACAAATGTTTCCTGAGCTTCTGTCATAGCCTCATGTTGGATACAGACATGAGGAGATTTGGGAACAACAGCTTGGAGGACAGGCAAGCAGGCAAGTGAAAAGGATGGGACCCCAGAGCTGCCGTCTTCGAAGGAGGAAGACGGGGACCTCATGGCTCTGTCAGTCTGAATGGCTTTCGATATCTGAAATCCGGGGTATGCTTGTGAACAACTGGGGACCTATGCCCACGGCAGGGGCCTGTTCTTCTGTCTGAAATGTCAAACTCATGCCAAATCTACTGCCCTTAAGGGCTGTCTGGCTCAGTGGGGGTGGTCCCTAGCACTGCCACAATTCTCAGTCTCTTCCCCACATCCAGAAACCATCAGAGAGGAAGAGGAGCTGAAGGAAAGAGGGTAAAGAGCTGACTACCTCTCGGGGAGAGTCCGTGTTAGAGACCAACAGACTGAACCACTGCGCAGTGGTAAGAATCACATTTGTCTTGTCTCCTCCTGCGGAGATGAGTCAGAGAGGAGAAAGCACATGAGTCTGTCTGTCTACGTCATATTGTGAATTTTAATAATTCTTATATAAGAGGCATCGGTAGGATCACTTTGAAAATGCACTGTTATATGACCATCAGGTTTGTGTTTGGGATGATGAAGAAGTTCCAGAAACAGGTGGATGCTATAGCTGTACACAGTATCAATGTGTGTCTGTTTTTGAGACTAGGTTTCTCTGTGTAGCCTTGGCTATACCGACTCACTTTGTAGAATAGGCTGGCCTTGAACTCACAGCAATCCACCGGCCTCCGCCTCCCAGACTTCTGGGATGACAGGCGTGTGTCACTAGGCCTGGCAGTATTTATGTTCTTAATGGCACTACTTTTATTTTAAGATTTACTGATTAAGTATGCAGTGTTCTGCCTGCATGTTCACCTGCTCACCAGAAGAGGGCACCAGATCTCATTGTAGCCGGCTGTGAGCCATCATGTGGTTACAGGGAATTAAACTTGGGACCTTTGGAAGAGCAGTCTGTGCTCTTAACCTCTGAGCCATCTCTCCAGTCCGATGGCACTACTTTTTACAAGTAAAACTGTTAAAAATTTAACTTTTATATCATGTCCATTTTTCCATAATAAACCCACTCCCATCTTTGTAAGCAGAATGGCTCACCATTTAGTGATCAGTTTACAAGCAAAGCCAGTGAAAAAACAGAAAGAAAAAAAAAACCCAAATTATCAATGGGATAGTAGTTTTTTAAAACTCCTGCATGTAAAAGAACAAAAAAATTTAAATATATATAAAAATATTGTAACACATTTATTGAAGAATACTCTGAGCTGGGTATGGTGGGACACGCCTGTAATCCAGGCTACTTGGGAAGCTGAGGCACAAGGATTACCTGGTCAATGCCAAGAGGGCTATCCCTCACACTAGATGCTTGGATAACAGACAAGGAGGGGGCTCATAAGAGCATCCCAACCCCTCACTCAAGAAACCAGATAAACAAGAGCTCCAGCTTGCTCCAGAACCCATCCGTCCGCTTCCTGACTGTGGGTGCAATGTGACCCCACCACACCCCGCCTGTGATGGACTGCACCCTCACAGTCTGAGCCAAATAAGCCCCTCTTTCTTGTTGCTTGTCAGATACTTTATCCCAGCGATGAGAAAAGTAAAAAAATACACTAAGTTTTCTAGAGAAGAGGGGAGAATATGCTGCAGCACATTTAAAAGAACAACTATTAGCCTAGTACCAAAACCATACAACTAGAGCAAGGAAGGTGAAAGGAGAGGAGAGAAGGGAGAGAGAAGTGACAGGGGAGGAAATCCCACCACAAAGCACTTGAGAACTGAACCCAACAACATGTAGAGGTGATTACACACTGTAATACAGAATTATCTAGACTATAATGCAGTGACATTCATTTAACCGGTATGTTAAACAGAGGCAAGCAAGGCAGTTCAGTGCCATGGGTCCCCACTTGATTTTCGGTGATGCATGCACAATGTTTTCTGTTTGTTTGTTTTAATGCATTTGGCAACATACTCTCTTCACTTACCTGTTCTCTACCCGCACACCACTCTCCCAATGAAGCGTGTACTCCCGTTTCTAAACAACAAAATAAATTTCTCCACCCTGGTAACACAATCAGACTTAGACAGTTTTTATTCAAGGATATTCCTGACATATCCAGGTATGAAGAATTAAAGGTCCAATCTGGTCTGAACTGGTTTGGGGTGCAAGTGCAGAAAGGTTAAATCGCGTGTTCTCTAGTACCTTTTTGAGAGAAGCCTCTATTTACCATCTTATGACTGTGGATATAGCATGTATATGATTAAAATCAGAAGCATTATGCGAAGAGACATACCCAGTAGGAAAAAAAATAAACAAATGACCCAGCCTATCAACCAGAATAGAGAACCACTCACACCATATCCCTCAACATTCAGCTTGTTTTCTGCTTATATTCACGCGGGGCCCTTGAGAACTCTTACTCTTTCCCTCTGTGACCTGCACTGTCGCTCTGCTCGAAATAAAGTTGTTCTTCAGCTTTTCTGTACCTGTGTGAACCTTATTCTCAAGTATTTGGACAAGAGGTCAAGACCCTGGAAATAGTCTATTCAAACCCTGACCACTGGTTATGCTCCACAAAACTGTCAATATAGAGCATCGCCATCAACAAACCAGACAAAAATAAGAAAAGGGATATTTGAAAATCCTAACAATGCAGTTATCAAAATATATTAAATTTTCATTAAAAATTATTAAACTATAAAAAATTTTAAACTATAAAAAATACCTCTTAGCAAGTCAGGAGTAGAGAGGATTGACCATATTTTAAAAATATTTATTTAGATAAAATACAGCTACATATCTGTAGTTTACATGCATGTGTGCATCTTTGTGTATATGACACATATAATCTAGAGCTAACATCATGCATTCACCAGTGCCTGAGGACTGAACATTTTCCCTTTAATACCGGGAACTTCATAGTGCAGTTCTATAATCTCAGTTACTTGGTTTGCTGAGGCAGGAGGATTACAAATTGAAGAGCCGCTTGAGAAATTTAGTGAGATCTTGTTTTAAAATAAAAAAATAAAGTAGTTAAAGGGGATTTTACAGATGAAATGGTGGATTAGAAGGTACGATGGAGCAAGTGGCTGACCAAAGTTAGAAAAACAAAGGCAAAGAGAAGACATCATCACTGTATTCTTCTGTCCCCACAATCACAACACTTATTGCTCCCAAAGAAATCCCTGACTCACTGCTGCCACTGCTGTGGAGCCAGCACTGTGGGTGTCTGCTGGCACGTGAGCCTCAAGGACTTCCTCCCTCTCTCCGGAAGTTCCTTTACTTGGGCCTTTACACAAGTGAACTGCTGCCCCAGGTCTGTCTTCAGTGCCCTAGTGCAGCGCCACGAAGCAGTAGGAAGGGTGCCCAAGCTCTAAACGCACGGTGCTGCACCCCCTCACCTACCCTCAACCACCACACCAATCTTGGCTGGGTGGGGACTCTCAGATAGTCCTCACTCCTAGAGCAGAAGTAATTAATTTCATGAGAAAGCTTCAACAACAAGGGAGAACTTGAAGAGTGAAAATGGACATGGAGTGTGGTCTGGAGCAGACTTTAGAGGAGACAGTACAGAGGCCTTCCGGGTGGTGAGGCAAATCCAGTACTGAGCTGATCACATGCATTATTTGTGTCTCCGTCCAGCTCAGAGGCCCCACAGCTATTCCTTATTTATGTAAGACACGACCTCAATAGCAGCCTACCCAGGTCCCCCATTGTTTGCACACTGCATTTTTTCTCTTTCTTTGTTTTTTCCCCTTTTCTCTACACTCTCCTTTGCCTTTGTCCTCTTCAAAACAACACCATCTGGCCTGGTTTACGTGGTCTCTGTAGTTTTACCTCCTGAGAGATGAGACCACTCTGTCTTACAGAATTGCAAAGCCCTATCCTTCTCTCTTTGTTCTCTTCTTAACCAAAACTCCTACAGCGTCCTGCTATCTTTAAAATTTTCTGTGCCTCTTCCACTGCCCCCGTATGTATGCCCCCCATACTTCCTATCTAGCAACCTAATGTTGATCACTAGCCCACTGAGATTCCTTTTCTCCCTACTCACACTCATCTATTAGTACCTACAGTGTCCCTTCACTCCTAAATCAATCGCTACTAATGGAGTAGCTGTTTTGTAGTCATGGGGCGGGGGTGTTATTGCTCAATACTGACTATCATTGCTGACACAGTCAATTCTCAGCAGAGGATGGGGGATGGAGTCTGATGCACAGAACACTAATCTAACACAGGAAAAATATTACCTCAACCATATTGCAGCCTCGCCTCTTCTGAATGCTGCAAACTCCTACAGTGGAAGATGACAAGTGATCTGATTTAAAGCAACAAAAGTCAAATCAACAATCTAACCATAGTATAGTCCCAACACAAAAACATAAGCAACATGAGCAACCAACGTAACAGTCTCCTCCAAAAATTACCAATCCAGTTGTAACCCTCAATCAGAGCGATTTAGATTAAACTCTGAACAAAGAAATCAAAAAATGATCATAGTTACACACAAAGAATTCAAAGAAAATGCAAATAATCTGAATTCCAGGAGAACACAAACAGCTGAGTAACATAAGGAAGTCATATCAGGATATCAAAATAGAATTCAATAAGACAAACACTGAAGGAATATGAAACGGAAACAACAGGGAAAAAAAGTACAACAGGTAAATAAAAAGCCCAGCAGAAAGCCTTGGGGAGAGAATGGAAGAAGAGGAGGACAGAATGCAAGGCTTGAAGACAAGAGTCTCACCATTCAACCAAGGTCAAGGATAACTTCTTAAAAAATGTATGAACACAGCATGCAAGATGATGCCATAAAAAGTAAAATATAGCACTATGAGCACAGAAGAAGGAGAATTCCGTTCCAAAAGTCTAAAAACATATTTTCAATAAAATCTCAGAAGAAATTTTCTACTGTGTGGAAAGAGAGGCTGATCTGGGTACAAGAGACACACAGAATTAGCAAATACACAAGACCAGAAAAACAAAAACAAAAACAAAAAAAAACCCAAAACCCTTACCACATCATGATATAGTTAAAATATTGAATATATGAAAGAAAAAAAACATGTATTTAAGGCTATAAGAAAGTAAGGGCCAAGTCCCACACAGAGGCAGTCCACCAGAAGAACAGTTGATTCTTCAATGGAAAACTTAAAATCCAGAAGAGTTTAGAGAGATACATTTTTATATCCCAAAAAGACTACAACTGCCAATCCAGTATAATAAACCCAGCAAAAATATCTTTTATAATCGGAAAAGGAAAACTTTCTACAATAAACAGGCTAAAGAAATTTATGACTACCCAAGCCAGCCCCACAGAGAGTAACAGAAGAAATAATTCAGGATGAAGCAAAAATAAATAAATAAGCACACAGTCTTAGTTAGGGTTTTATTGCTGTGAAGAGACACCATGGCCAAGACAACTCTTATAAAAGAAAACACTTAATTGGGGCTGGCTTACAGTTTCAGAGGTTCAGTCCATTACCACTAGGCAGGAAGCATGGCAGCGTGCAGGCAGACATGGGGCTAGAGAAGGAGTTGAGAGTTCAACCTGATCCGAAGGCAGCCAGACGAAGACTGCCATCCTCAGATAGCCAGGAGGAAGCTCTGATTCCACACTAGGCAGAGTTTGAGCATAGGAAACCTCAAAGCCCACCTCACAGTGACATACTTCCTCCAACAAGGCTACACCTCCTAATCATGCTCTTCCTTATGGCCAAGCATTCAAACACATGAATCTATGGAGGCCAAACTTCAAGCCACCACGCACATAGGAGAGACTACAAGGAAAAATATAACAACGATAAGACATACATTAAGCAAAAGAGGGTTAGGAAAACAAAAGATTACAAATTCAGCAGAACAACAGATACCAATGTATATCTTTTGATAATGCTGAATGTGGATGGTCTCAATTTTCCTATCAAAAGACACAGACTAGCATATTATATTATAAAACAGAATTTTTCGTTTTGCTTCGTCCAAGAAATACACTTTGCCATCAAAGATAAGCTTTATTTTAGGGTGAAATGATGAAAAAGGTATTCCAAGCAAATCGAACCAGTTGGTGTGGCTATTCTAATATAACACAACAGACTTCAAACTAAATCAAGTCAGAGGATATAAGGAAGGTCATTACATACTGACCAAGGGAACAATCCATTAAGAAGAAATTACGATTCTAAATATACTCACCAAACACAGGTGCACTCAATTTCAAAAAACCAAATAACATTAAATACAAAGATACGTTAACCCCAACACAGTAAGAGTGGTGTCAGTACCCACAGACATCATTAAACAGAAAAGTAAATGAACACTGGAACTCGATGACATCATAGGTAAGGTGAACCTAGCATATCTACACAACATCCTAGCCCAGTCAAAATGACCTAGAAAATAAAGACAACAAAAGTTGGCAAACCTGGTCAACCACTATGAAAATCAGTGTGGAGGTCTCTCAAAAAGCTAAAAGTAGAACTGCCATGTAACTCAGTTACAGCACTCCTGAGCGTACACCCAAAAGACTCCACCACAGAGACACTCAACTGAGTTCATGGATGCTCTATTCATAATAATCAGAAAATATAAGTAATGGAGATGTCTATCAGCTTATGAATGGATACTCAAATTGGGGTACATATAATCTTACTCAGTTGTAGACAAAAGTGAAATTCACAGGTTCTTAAAGCAGATGTTCTGAATGAAGTAGTCTAGGCCCGGAAGACAAAAGCCGCATCCTCTCTCTCAGATGCAAATCTTTGCTTCAAGTCCTTAGACTAGTGCATTTAGCTTGGAGTGTATTTAGAGACCAAGAAGCTATTATAGGAGGAAAAGGTACGGCTCAGAGTAGAACACATGTGATAGGGAAGTTGGGATATGGGGTGGGAAGGCTTAAGTGGAAATTGGATGAAGAAATAGAGAAGAGACCAGTAGGGGAAAAGTTCAGCTAACAGTAAGGATATCTGGAAAATATTTCTATTATATTTTAAAATATAATAGGTTATATTTTAATTATAGTTCATATAATATTATATGCATATATTAAATTATTATAAATATAATATATTTACATATTTATACATTTAGATTATAATATATTTCTTATATAATATACCTAAAAATATAAATATAATTTATTATAAATAATCTGTATTATCTAATATATAAATATACATTTATATACAATATTATTGTAATGTACATATATAAATATATAACTATAAATATATTAATATAATACAATCACAATAAATATACATGAAATATATAATATTATATTTAATATATAATGTGTATACATAATATAATATATATTATATATATCTTTTGAGAATGCTCAATATATTATATGATAATGCTGAATATATTACATTATGTATAATATACAATAATATATAATATATATTATATGTATACTTATTGTATTTATATCATATTATATTTACATTATATGTATTTAAATATATTTTTATTTTTTATATTTTCTATATATTATAAGTATATTAGTATATATTTATTATATAATATATATTTATATTTATAAATAGCATATATATTATAAATATATAATGTGATAAATATTATATTATGTAGAATCTTATATAATTATGCATAATATTTTATATAATATATTATGTTTGTAAATATAAATATATTATATATACTATATAAATATATATGCTCGGTTACTTTTAGTTTTGCTGTAGTGAGGTTATTTGTTTCCTGTGTTTTCCTGAGAGTAGTTAGTTTTCTTGGGTTGTATTTTTTTTCCTTCTATTATCTTCTGTAACACTAGATTTGTGGGTAGGCATTGTTGAAATTTGTTTTTGCCATTGAATATCATGTTTTCTCCGTCTATGAGGACTGAGAGTTTTGCTGAGTCTAGTAGCCTGGGCTGACATTTGTGTTTTCTTAGGGTCTGCATGATATCCGTCCAGGCCCTTCTGGCTCTCATAGTCTCTGTTGAGAAGTCAGGTGTGATTCTGATGGGTTTGCCATTATATGTTACTTGGCCTTTTTCCCTTGCAGCTTTTAGTATTTTTTCTTTGTTCTGTACACTTACTGTTTTGATTATTATGTGGCAGGAGGATTTTCTTTTCTGGTCTGATTCATTGGGTGTTCTGTAGGCCTCTTGTATTCTTATAGCCCTCTCCTTTAAGTTGGGGAAATTTTCTTCTATAAATATATTATATATATTTATAGAATATATATTACATAGTATATAGTGTATTATTTAGTGTATTATTTATATAGTATATTATATACACTATATAAATATATAATACATTCTATTTATAAGTATAAATATATTTATTATTTATTATATTTATGTATAACATTATATATCTTAATTATATTTTAAAATATTAAAAAAGAGTTCAAACAGAGGTAACTTGCATGGATGACTAATGTTATCTTCAGGGGCCATAGGTTATGAGATAAACCTGCAGTGCCAGGTATGGGACACCTCCTTACACATTGTTGGTCATGGAAACCTCAATGGCACTCAGAACAACATAGGGTATGCCTTTGCTCTTGGTGGCCTAACAGACATTAAGAGCCTGTTGCTGAAAACAGCAAATATTTTGGGTGCAGGACCTACAGAAATTACTTGGAACTTGGCTGAATGTCTCCTGCCTTGGGGCTAGCCTCCCTAGTGCTGGCAAGTGCTATGGAAGCTGTTGGGGAGAAAAGGATCAGAGTCTTACCCTGTGAGATACAGCACTGACCAGCCAGGCAAGACATGCCCTCTGGTACATTAGTGGACAGTATGATGGCATGACTGTTATGGGGACAACCAACAACTCTCCGACTAGAAGTGAGGTCAGCTCTACCGAAGGGAATCCATGCCTGGTACTGTAAACCTGGCCAGGACCCATGGTTGAAGAGATGATAAACCTGGCGGGGAACTTATTAGCACTGTTGCTAAATTGGTGTGTTTCCGTTTTGGTTTTAATCAGCTCTGTTTTCAGCCTTGCTCAAAGACGATTACTCTTACAATGGCCAATTGTTAATGCAGAGACTCATAACTGGTCAACAGACTGTCCCTGATGTCACCTCCTCTAGGGCACAAGGAACACTGTAGGAGAGCCTGTGAAGGAGAAAAGAACCAAAAGAAAAGGAGGAGTATTGTAAGATGACGGATTTTGAGTAGTATGTGGCTAACACACTCAATGCAGCTGTAATTTCACAAGACAGAGTCTGTCAGCATTTCCTCACGGATGGGAGAGGGGCTTTCTGAGGAGTTATAGGCAGCTGACGTTTGCTGCTGCTGCTGTCATTTTCCTCAGAGGTGTAGCCACTGATGAGTTGCCTATGAGCCAGTAAGTCAGCCTTCACCAATGCTCAGTGGGTCACCAATAAATAAATATGGGTATGTTAAATACATATGTCTATATTTATTATATAATTATTATATATATAAATATATTCGAAATATAAACATATATGTAAAGGAGTAGGAGTCTGGGGTTTTAGCTTAGGGGTATGAGGTTTGCCTAGCTAGCATTTTGAGGTCATGATTAAATGCCTAGTACCATACACACACACACACACACACACACACCCCATAATAATAGATGTTTCATCTAGTGCCCCAGAGGCAGGAAAAAGAAATAAAAAGCAAACAAGTTAAAAGTTGAACAAACAAAACCATATCTTCATTGTGAAGATATCATGATTCAATATGCACAAAATCCCAAATAATCTATTACAAACTCAGAGAACTAGTAAATGCTTTTAGCTAGGTCACAAAATACAAATCACCAATAAAAATACTATTTTTCATATAGCAAATATATACATTCATTGATTAAAAGCAGAAAGAAAGTATTTAAAAACATCACAAAGAGGCAGAAGTGAGCTGAGATGATCACCAGTCTGGTGCCACGGGGTCTGGATAGGGAGCTAGCCTGAGGCAACCACCAGTCCAGCACTCTACAGGGCTGGGTGGGCAGACCATGTCTGAGATAGCCCCTGCCCAGTGCCACACTGCACGGCGGTGCACAGTCCTCCTGAGACCACTCTGAGATGACTCCAGATACCCAGAGGCCTCTGGCACTAGTAAGAGGAGCAAGTAAGTGGTGGAGAGAAAGAGAAGCAGAAGGACGTGGGCACAATGACTTGGTGGCAGTGAGGAACAGAATGACAGGAGTAGCCAGTGATGCCACCTAAGACCATGGTGAGGTTCTGGCCTGTTCAGCCCAAGGACTGGGTCTGTAACCCCGCAGCAACTGGGGTCTGTGACCATCAACGGCCAGATAGATGTCGCTGGCCTGGGCTGCTGCCTGGCGCCATGTTGATGTATGAGGGCTGGGCAGAACTGGCCCCACTCCTTGCTTGGGGATTGTGGAAGAGCTGGCCCTGCAGGTGTGGGTGTGAGAGAGCTGGCCCTGTCATTATTAGTCTCACATGGTGTGGCATGGATAAGTGAGAGATGCCCTCCCTCTACCTCTCGACACTCACCACCTGTGCCAGGTGGGAGACCTGGCCCTGGGGTCATAAGAGCAGGAGAGCTGGCCCTGTCCCTTACCTGCTGCAGTACTCTGGAGAGCAGGCCTTGCACCACTCCTGGGTAGCACAGTAGAGCTGGCTCTGGTTACAGTGGTTGCAGAGCCAGCTCCTCCTCTTGTTGCTGAGCACTAGCATGGATGAGGAAGAGACAATCCCCTCCCCACCACACGCACACACACACTGTTCTTGCCACTTGAGGTGGGCAAGAGAGCTGGCCTTGGGGTCATGAAAGTAGGAGAGTTGGCTCTGCCCGTCGCTGGCTGCTGTACTGGATGACCTAGACAGGACAAAGCTAGAGAGTTCTCCCCAGCGGTGTGGATGCGGGACAGCTGGCTGACCGGCTAGCTTGATACCTCCTAGGCCCAAATCCAGGGCTTTAAGTTGGCCCACTTTAAACATCTACCCTGCTGGGAGTGCCTGAAGGGGCTGGTCCTACAGATTCAAAACAGCAGCATCTCCATGACACAAGGCAACAACAGGATATCTAAGAGGAGTCCCAGTGAGGTTGCAATAGAGTAGCAGAAGCCAGAGGCCTTGGACCCCACCAATGACTCATTGCAATGAACATTTGCAAGCAAAGAAGTGTGGACAAAAGGGTACACTGTGTGGTACACTACAGCTTCCACAAAGAGATTTGTTTGTTTGTTTGTTTTTTGGAGGAGGTTGCAAGGTTGGAGAGTGGTTACTTCGTGGCTGGGAAGATGAGTGGGATTGGAGGGCATGCTGAGAAAGTCACAAAGAACCAGTAAGAAGTTTTTAAAAAAGCCACCAGAAGGATGAAATCCTTAAGCAAAGGTCTAACAAATAAATACATGACAAATAAACAAATAACAAGACATATTATGTTAACTGTTTGAAGCCTCCATATAGACAGATGTCAGTCTGTCACCATCAAAATCTCAGCAAGAATTCTGTTTAGAAATAATATAGCCTGCAATTTATTCTGAAAAGCCCAGCCCATGGAGGAATTAAGAAACCCTGAAAACACAGAGCACAGAAAGGAACCACTGCATCCAGAATTACATTTTACTGTATAGCAATGACCAAGGTGGTATGATATGTTGAAAGAAGGACACATGGTTCCAATGGGACAGAAAAGACACATGAGATTAGCTTGTTAAATACTTTAAATTGCTAACTCATAAAGATTTTTAAAAAATAATTAAATGGGTGGGAACTGGACTCGGGTGTATGGTGAGAGACTACTTTCCTAGCATGTATAAGTGCCTGGATTCAATCCCCAGCAGCACAGAAACTGAGCATGTGCCTGTAATTCCCAGGGAGCTGCAAGCAGAAGCTCATGCTCATCTTTGGCTCTGTTGTGAGTTCAAAGTCAGCCTGAGCTATAATGAGACCCTGTCTCAAAAAAACAGATGGCGGTGGTGTCGAAATTGTAATAACCAAGCACACCGTGGCTTCTTGCCGTGCCACAGTGCTTGATTTTCTTTTGCCATCCGCTCCCCTGGGCTGTAAAAAGAATCCTTTGCCAATTACTTCTAGGAAATGGGCTGCATTCCGAACTGAGAAAGCAGGCACCATACGTGGGAGGCACAGACAGAGAGTTCCAGGTTAAGCTCATCAGGCAGAAAGGAGGAGGCAGTGGCTGGTTTTGCATCCAAATGGCTGCACACATGTCAGATCTCCTGGGCCACCTCTTTTGTTCTGGGGGACACAGGTGCACGCCAGAGAGCCTGGCTAGTGACTGGAGAGGCATCTAATTAGTGTGTAGAGCATGGTCACAGGACGGATGGGGACACCCTAGCTTCTGGGCTAACAAGGACAGATCACACTCTCCCTGCAGTGTGATCGGCCTAATTTAAACACAGCCAACATCACTGTATAGCGGTGGGTAAACAATGGAAGTCATGCTATTATTTGCTGGGTTGGGGAGTATCCTGTCCCCTCTTACAGGCTTGATGTGACTACAAAGGAAATGCCCATGCTTCTTACAAAGCTGCCCAGGGTTGGCTCTATACTTCTTTGGTGCAGGATCCACTTTAGCTGAGGCTCCTGGCAACTGTGTTCTCTGTGGATATTGTGTCTCTGCACGCAAATGTTGTTGGGCAACATTTGTGATGTCCTGGGTTCTGTCTCCCACCATCACAAAGATAAATGAATAAATAAGTAAATTAGTTAATTCATTAATTCTTTTAAAAATCTACTCTGGCAAAAACAAAAAAAACAAAAAACAATCAAATAATTATTTGCCTTCTATTGTCCAGCAATTTACATTCTTTCCCCATCTTTTTTTTTCCATTTATTTATTAAATCGCTTTATAGAATGATCTCAGCCCCTTCTCTTCTCTGCCCTGGTCCTACCTTTATGTGTCCTCCCTCTTTCCCCCTCACTGTTTTCTCAGAGAAGGGGAGACCCACCCCCCATCATGGGTGCCAACCCGCCCTGGCACACCAAGCTGCAACAGGGCTAAGCACATCCTCTCCCACTGAGGCCAGACAAGGCAGCCCAGCTAGTTCCCCATCCTTTAACAGTCAGCACACTTCTAAAGGTCAAATGTAATGATTTCCTAATGGTTAAGAACCCAGACCAGCATTGGATACCCATACCTATAGCCCCATGACTTAGAAAACATGCACTTAATTTCCAAGGACTCTCTTTTCCCACCTGTAAGATGGGGTGCAGCAGTAACTGTCTTATGTTCAGAGTGGCCAGGAGAAAATAAGTTAGTGCATGCCAGGGGCTGAGGCACCGGTTCTCAACCTGTGGGTCTCGACCTCCATGACCCTTTCACAGGGATCTCATGTCAGATATCCTGCAGATCAGATATTTACATTACAATTACTAACAGCAAAATTACAGTTGTGAAGTAGCAACAAAATAATTTTATGGTTGAGGTCACCACAACACGAGGAACTGTATTAAAGGGTCACAGCGTGAGGAAGGTTGAGATCACTGGGTAGAGGGCTGTGCCTTGCACACAGCAAGCACTGAAGAAAGACAGCAGCCATCACACTCATCATTGTCACCACGTGTCAGACAGGGGTAGGCTGGCATGAAAACATTAAACAGTACATTTCAAGACTGGAACTTAATGAAATGAGTCAAACATATGCCTCACCCTTCACCTGAATTTCTAGTTTCCATGACAATACCAAGGACAAAAGGCTTCATTCACACAATCCTACATTGGTGGTGGTGGTTCTTTATTAAAACAATTATTGCCGGTTTGCCAAATTTCCCAGTCACACAGACAAGAGTGTTTGTTCACCAAGAGTAACTGCGGGGAAGAGCAGGGCAGTGAGCCCCGTGTCTCTAAGAGACACATGATAAGGAGGAAAGAGAGCCCTGAATAGGAAAAGCATCCCACAGAAATATCCACATTGTGAGCTTCCTCGTCTGAATATAAAGTGTTCTATCTGGGCACATATGTGCACAGATATGCACATAAACATCTATGAATATGAAAGACGTGGTTATATCATTAAGCAAGTGCCTGTGTGGCTGGAATGGGAAGCAGAAAGATAGGGAGACTTAGTTTTCTTCCAATTAATGTCCTGCTTGCATCTTTTATATGAGACTTGATTCATATTTTATTTCACATTTCCTATCATTTAAGATGGGATAATCATCCTATTATCAAATTGCATTTGGAGGGCATTCTCAGACTTCTCACTTAAAGACACAGAAAAGGTGTGACAGTAACCCCAAACAGACTGGAAGGATCTGAGCGTTGAAATGAAAACAGGTTTCATTTAAGCAGAGCTGATGCCGCCATAGTTCGATGCTCATGAAGTTTGGAGTTAAGCAACATGGGGAGGCATTTGGGGAAAAACTGAAAATCAATACTTCTTTTTTTTTT
>CM053758.1:43335281-43377498 GCA_028658305.1 Pachyuromys duprasi
ATGGCTCCTTGTTTTTTGTAGAGCAATTAAGGAATAAGTTCATAAATTTTATTAATTTATGTGTGTGCATCTGTCTGTTGTGAAATTCAACCAAAGATTTTGAGCTTACTAGGCAAGAGCTCTACTCTTGTTTGTTTTTGTTTTGTTTTGTTTTTTAAAATAAAATCTCAGCATGTGACCCAAGGTTAACTTGTGTGATTCTTCTGTATAAGCCTCAAAGTGACGGGATTATAGGAATTCCCTCCAAGCCAAACTAACTTTATCAAATTGAAGTGCATGCCTGTGCATTAACTGGGACTACTTTTAGTTTATCTTCTGCATGCCTGTTTGCAGTTTCCTGTCTCACGCACAGCCACGCCTGTAGCCTGTAGCACTCTGGCCAGCTCCCTTGCAGCAGGCACTCCCACTTTGCGTTTGTTGAGCAGTGAATGTGCAGGAAGGGTCATGTTCTCTGTCATCTTCATTTGATCAAAAGACTAGACCCCTTCATGAATAAACTGTGATTAAAGCACCACACATCCACCCAGCAGAATTCTCTACTGGTCTCTAATGGCACAGTTTTTCCCAAGACATCATGTGGAAATGTCAGCAGGGTACACGGTTGTCTGGCACAATCAATGTGCCTGTGTGTAAATGGCTACGCATGTAATGATCTCTCTCTCTCTCTCTCTCACACACACACACCTTGCATAAAATGACTAGAAAGGTGAGAAGAAGCCATTAGATGCTACCTCTTCAAGACAGAGTATGTCTAACATGTTTAGACTTAAGAAAATGGCTTTCGCTTACATTATCTTTTTTTACAGAGAGAAAACTAGATAATTTTAAATTATGCAAAGAAAAGAGACATAAACACTATATGCCCATATGGTTATATATCAGCTATTCTAGAGAGAACAACAACAAAAAAAACCCCTACAATTAATTAGGTGAGAACATTTAGATAAAACAAAACATGGCCTGTGTGCCTTGAGTGAGAAGACAAGGAACTGTCTAACATCAATTCTCAAGGCTATGTATAAACATTTTACGATTCCAATTAAAATGTCAAATCCTTTGATTCCTGAATCCCTCAAAATGCCAAAGTTCATCTTGGAGCCGAAACATTTACGAACAGGCAAGAATGTTTTTAAGAAGTAGACTA
The DNA here is from genome assembly GCA_028658305.1 of Pachyuromys duprasi. NCBI lineage: Eukaryota > Metazoa > Chordata > Mammalia > Rodentia > Muridae > Pachyuromys > Pachyuromys duprasi. The sequence goes on from CM053758.1 coordinate 43,336,426, forward strand.
GATGTTTGCAATGAATATGGGAATAAGGATTTGCAGGTAGTGACAGAAACTGAGAAGAAAATTTGATGGACATGTGGTGCACGCCTTTGATCTCAGCACTTGCGGGGCAGAGGCAGGTGGATCTCTGTGGTTTTGTGGCCAGCCTGATCTACACGAGTTCAAGGCCAACCAGAGCTACAAAATGAGACCCTATCTCAAAAGATAAGATCAGAGAGAAAATAATGACTGGCCAGAAACAAAACTGGGACAGAATAAGGAGCCCAGACCTAGATAAATAGGTGTAAGTGTCCACGTGTGTTCATAGATGTAAGTGTGCCGGGAGGATGGGCACTGGTTGCTTGTTGACCATCCATCACAGATATCTTGCCTTTACTACTTTTCCTCATCATTGCAACTAAGTACCCTGCAAGAAGCAGGTTAAGGAAGGAGAAGTTTATTCTGGCTCATGGTTTGAGGTTACAATCTCTAATGGTGGGGAAAGCATGATGGCAGAAACCAGAGAGTACTGGTTACTTAGCAACCAGAAAGCAGAGAGGTAAACTCTGAGATTTGGCTCTTTTGTAATGCAATCTGGAATCCCAGTCCATGGAATGGTTCCACTCACATGAAGGATTGGTCTTCCCTTCTCAATTTACCCAATCCAGAAACCCACCTCATGGATACATCCTAAATTTGTCTCCAGGGAGATGCTAACCCTTCTGAAGTTCACAATATTAATCATCACAGCTCCTGACTTTGTGTTGGTGAATTACCCCTTGACTCCGATTGAATTCAGTTAGTTGTACAAAAGGTGAAGTGTCCACAGCATCTCTTGTCAGACAGACCTGTGGAGAGGGCACCAGTGTCGCCCACTGTGCGCATATGATGCTCATCTCATTCATTTGTCAAAGGAAGAAGGCTGGAGGAAACTGGCTCTGACTTTCTCGTTCTTTCTTGCAGTTCTGGATGTTGCAAAACAGGGTGCTTGGGAGGGACTGGTACCATGCATAAGCTTTCGCTTTTATCTGGGCTGCCACTTCACCTCACCTAGTCACTTGGCTTCCCACAGTGTTTTGCATAGGAAAATAAGAATCACAAATAAAATGCCTGCGCCCCTGTAAATGGCTAGATTATCGTATGTCTACTGCAGCAGGTACTTAGGAACAAAGAGGGTGTGGAGTAAAGACAGGATGGCAAGCCCCCACTCTTGATAAAGATGGAGTCCAGGCTATGCGGGTTTGTAGGAACCATGAGGACATAGCATCTTTAGAGGATGATTGCCATAGTGAAGGAAACCCAGTCCATGATCTCGGGAATACTTAAGACTAAGATCCAGTACTTAGTTTCTGTAACTCAGTCGGTTCCTCAGCACTGAGACCCACTGGTCTCCTTGAGCCACACAAAAAGGCAGCATGGCCCAGTAAGAGAAATGTTTGGGGTACTTCTCTCCTGACTTCCCAGACTCACCACCAACATGCAGAACAAACAGACAGGCAGTTGGGGGGTAGTGTGGCTCCAAAGTGGAGCCCAGCAGTGTCTAAAACACGAAGAAACAAAGCAAATGCTCCTACTGCTGGGAGCTACGGTTTTTCCAAGAATCTAAGTAGATCTGTAATCAGTGTCACTAGATGCCCTCTAATTTCTGTTCTAGAAAGCATATTGTAGAATCAAAAGCTGACTTACCTCAAGGTGATAATTCTATCCAGCAAAATCACTTACTGATCTTCTGTAAGGTGTACCACACTGACTGCAACTTTCCTAGGGCAAAGATCTTTTGAACCAGCACATGTGTGGCTACAGATTGGTACATACATACCCATACACACACACACACAAAGGTGCACAACACTCATATACACATAGGCACATACACACATGCCTATTTTTATGTCAACTTGATACAGCTGGAGATACCTGAGGGAACATCAATTAGGATATTTCCCCCATGAAACTGGGCTATAGCCAAGCTTGTGAGGCATTTTTAAAATTAGTGATTGATGTGGGAAGACCCAGCCCATTGTTGCACCTCTGGGCTGATGGTCCTGGGTGCTATAAGAAAGCAGTCTAAGTAAGCCATGAGGAGCAAGCCAGTAAGCAGCAGCCTCTGCATCAGCTCCTGCCTCCAGACTCTTGTCTGGTTTGAGTTCCTGCTTTGGCTTCCCTTAATGGACTGAGATTCAGGATACATGAGCCAAATAGACTTTTTCCTCCACAAGATGCTTTTGCCCATGCTTCATCTCTGCAATACTAACCCTAATTATGATGTATATTCATACACATATGCACACACACACACACATACCAGGCACACAAACACACACAGAGGACAGGGGAGCTGAAGCTAAATGCATGTCTGCATCCCACCACTTGGAAGATAGTTGTAAAAATACTGTCAAAAGTTTGAGGCCATCGCAGCCTACATAATGAGTTCCAGGCCAGCCATGGCAATGGGGAGATCCTGCCTCAAAAAACAAACAAACAAAAAACAAAAAAACAAACAGAAAACAGGAATAATTTACAAGAGTAAATTTTAATCAGGAGAATTTATAAAAATGTGAAACGAACCAATGTGACTGAAATTCCTTAAGCAACTAAAGAGTCAAGGAGTGGATACAACTTTCTGTGAGATTTGAAGAACGCAGTACAATTAGCCCTTAAATGTCTCCCTGCAACATCTGAGCCTCTGACCTTTACGGACAGTTTTCATAGAGAGCCTTTCACTACTCACCAACTGGCAGCCTTCTAGGGAGCTGACGAGCTGGGCGTTCTGGCAGGAGAGGATGGAGCCGGCCAGGTTGAGCATCACACACACTGCAGAGAGCAGCATGAAGAAGGTGATCTGGAAGCAAGCCAAACACAAATTGATTACCCACTTGGCAGGCCTTGGAGGGAGAACGACTTGGCGTTACCGATGCTTTGGCTTGATGAAGTAATTCTGCGACCAGTGTTTATATGTTTTAAAGGAAAATGTGGTTGTTTCTCAAGAAACAGTTTCATATTGGCCTAAACAGCAGACGTGAAAACACTGAAAAGCCATAGCAAGTTACCTTGGATTTCTTTGGAACTCGTGATTTTAAGTTTAGGAGCTAAACCTGAAAATACTACATGCATTCCAGACACTCAGTAGGAACATGCCAGAACTTATTAAACAAAACCAAGGAAAAGGAGTGTATTGATTAGAAGGACGTTAAATTGATTTCATTTAGTTTTTAGTGTGGAAAATTTTGCACATGTGCAAAATAGAAAGGTATAAAAAGGCCCTGGGCACCCATCACCCATCCTCAGTATCAACCCACTCAAGACCAGCTGTTTTTCACTGCCTCTCCTGTGGGGAATAGTCTGCCATAAATGGAATTCATGCAATCCTATCCCTAAATGTTTCCGTGTGTATTTCTACAGGACTGTACAGCCATTTTTATAAATATTACTGAATTACTGTTGTCATGCATGTTACAATGAAGCACTTGTTACTATCAAGTTCTGAAATGCTCATCTTGCCTCACTCGCCTCCATTTTCCACGCTTTGGGTCAGGTCACACAGGATACCGTGGAGGCCCACATAGCGTGATAGTTATGAGCTCCTCCTGCTTCTCTCCTTCTCTCCAGACAGGGTCTCACTACATAACCCAGTCCAGCCTCAAACTCACAACCCTTCCTCCCCTGCCTCCCAGATGTTGGGCAAATCCTAAATCTATGGGTTTCCACCTTCCTGGCTTTTCCTTAAAACTTACTGAAGAAACCAACTCACCAGCAGATAACTAGGCCAAGTCTTATAAAATATCTTTTGTGATCAAGAGTAATCTAAGGCGAATATGATCAAAAGCAGGAAGAGTGTCAGGAAAACTTGATAAAGACTTTGGAACAGGTGAAAAAATACTAATTGCCAGTGGTTCCTAGTGCACCCTTCTGGGCTGCTTTGCCCTTCATTCTCATTATGCCATTTTAAACCATTCCAAGCTACAGAAAATGGACATTAGTGCAAATGGCTCTTGCTAATGTAAGGAAATTCTTCCCGGTGGAATGGAACTTAATTGTCACCCATGACTACCAGCAACGTTTACATCTGCTTCTATGTGTATTTCAGGATTGCTGACAGCCCACGTTGGCAGCATTTGAATTTCAACTGGAATGGCCTGGAAAATTTCCCCATGAAATAATGAGTTTTACCATCTTTAACCTATGTTCAAAGCTGGTTCCTGAACATTCTGCAAGAATAACTAATGAGGTGCTTTAGTTTGGCCTGGTGTGTGTGCGCGCATGTGTAGTAAAGCGTAGTGTAGTGCGGTGGACTACCTAATGGTTCCTAAGCTCAATGAACATATTTCAGTCACTCCATCATTGCACACTCAGCTTGACCCCTGGGCCCTTAGGGTCTATGGACTTCAACTTCTTGCTTGCTTCTGGGTTCTTTGGAAGTCTATGACCACCTTAGACACTTGTTACCTCAGATCTGGAACTGTGTGAGCACCTTTAAATGAGAACAAGACTTAAATGCCACAATTCTTCTGTTCAAGACATTCTTCACTCTTTAGATAGATATTATTCTTCAACTTTTTAGATTCCAGGCATGCCTGCCTGTTTTCTTTCTTTTCTTTCTTCCTTCCTTCCTTCCTTCCTTCCTTCCTTCCTTCCTTCCTTCCTTCCTTTCTTTCTTTCTTTCTTTCTTTCTTTCTTTCTTTCTTTCTTTCTTTCTTTCTTTCTTTCTTTCTTTCTTTCTTTCTTTCTTTCTTTCTTTCTTGTAGCTTTATGGTTTAATAGTATTTGGGGGAAGGTGGTGGTTGCTCTCAGTAGGGCTTTCTTAATCTCTTTTTTTCTTTCATTAATTTATTTAATCAATTTTCAAATTGACCCTGATCCTCTCTACACTGACATTTCTGAATCAAATAGGAAGATACAGGGTTTTAACCTAACCCATCATTTCTAGGTCTGCACCTCCTTTCAATCATGCCAGAATCTTTTGTCTTCAATATAATTGCAATTCATTTCACAGCATCACAAGTAGCCTCAAAATACTAATGTCCTTACAACCACTAAAACACCCCATGGAGACAGTTTAAGACACAAAATCTCTTTGCAGCTTTCGAATGCCTTCTACCAGGAGCGGTCAAAAGCAAGGCATTGCAAACCCATATGTTCTCTTCTATGCAGTTAGGCTCCTTTCCCATCATTCAGTTAGTATTTCTGAGAATCTGTGGCATTTCTGATTTCCAGAAAAACTGACACAGGTGAGGGGATTTATCTTTCCCCGAGATTCTAAGCAGGTAGTAAAATAAACACTGTTATGTGTCCATCTTCTGATTAACAGTGAAAATGGCCATCTTACCAAAAGCAATCTATAGATTCAATGCAATTCCCATCAAAATTCCAACATAATTCTTTACAGAACTTGAAAGGGCAATTCTCAACTTCATATGGAAAAACAAACAAACAAATAAACTTGAATAGTTAAAACAATCCTGTACAATAGAAAAACTTCTGGAGGTATCACCATCCCTGAATTCAAGCTGTACTACAGAGCAATACTAATAAAAACTGCATGGTATTGCCATAGAAACAAACAGGTTGATCAATGGAATTGAATTGTAAATCCAAAAATAAACCCACCCACCTTTTCTTTTGACAAAGCCAAACCCACACAACAGAAAAAAAGAAAGCATCAACAAATGGTGTTGGTCAAACTGGATGTCTGCCTGTAGAAGAATGCAAATAGATCCACATTTATCACCCTGCACAAGCCCTCAACATAAAACAAAAACCACTAAATCTAAGAAAAAAGAAAGGAGGGAATGAATTGCCTTGAGCTCATTGGCACAGGAGACAATTTCCTGAACAGAACACCAACATCTCAGGCTCTAAGATCAACAATTAATAAACAGGACCTCATGAAACTGAAAAGCTTCTGTATGGCAAAGAACATTGTCAATGGGACAAAATGACAGCTAACAGAATGGAAAAAGATCTTCATCAACTCTACATCTGACTAAGGGCCAATATCCAAAATATATAAAGAACTCAAGAAATTAGACACCAACAAACCAAATAATCCAATTTAAAAATGGGGTACAGAGCCAAACAAAGAATTCTTAACAGGAATCTCTAATGGAAGAGAAGCACTTAAAGAAATGTTCAATGTCCTTACTCATCAGGGAAATGCAAATCAAAACGACCCTGAGATTCCATCTTATTCCTGTCAGAATTGCTGAGATAAAAAAAAAAAAACTCAAGGGACAGCATGTGTTAGTGAGGATATGGAGAAAGGAGAACACTCCTCCATTGCTAGTGGGAGTGTAAACTTGCACAAACACTGGAAATCAATCTGGTGCTTTCTCAGAAAATTGGGAATAGATCTACCTCAAGACCCAGCTAAACCAGTCTTGGATATATACCCAAAAGATGCTCCACCATACCATGAGGACACAACTATGTTCACAGCAGTTTTATTTTCAGTAGAAATTGAAAACAACTCAAATGTTCCTCAACCAAAGAATGGATAAAGAAAATGTGTTATATTTACACGATGGAATACTACTCAGCTATTAAAAACATGGACATCTTGAAATTTTCAGGATAATAGATGGAACTAGAAAAAAATCATCCTGAGTGAGGTAACCCAAATCCAAAAAGATGTGCACGGTATATACCCACTTATAAGTTGACATTAGCCAAAAACCATTTTACAATCCACTGACCCAAAGGAGAACCCAAGGAAGGATGCTTGAATAATATTCAGAAAGGGAAATAAAAATAGCACTGGAGGTGGATGGAGAGAGAAAACTGGGTAGGAGAGGGGATGGGAAGGACATCAGAGGTGGGGTTTAGGAGTTGGGAGAGCAGGGGTTGGAGGGGGGGGAGTGGGTCTGATGAGAGAATGGAAACTGAGGTGGGAGTATCTCTGGGATTTCTCAGAGACCTGGGATAGGGGAGGCCCCAGAAAGTCTATGGGGTCACCCTAGCTGAGACTCTTGGCAGCAAGAGTCCAGAAGTGGTTACTTCCTGTAGCCAGAAGGGCTTCTAGTGGAGATATAAGGATGCTGACCCACCCACAAAACCTTTAACTCAAAATTGGTTCTGCCAAGGAAAATGTGCAGGGACAAACATGGAGCAAAAATTGAGGGAACGGCCAACCAATGACTGGCCCTACTTGAGACCTAGTCAATGAGAGAGAACCAACCCGTGACACTATTGATGATACTCTGCTATGCTTGTAGACAAGAGCCTCTGCTGTGAGGCTTCACCCAGCAAATGTGGGGAACAGATGCAGAGACCCACAGCCAAACATTCAACAGAGCTTGGGGAATCCTATAGAAGAGTTGGGGTAATGATTGAGGGAGTTGGAGGAGTCAAAAACTCCACAGGATGACCTACAGAGTCAACTAACCTAGGCCCATGGGGGCTCACAGAGACTCAACCACCAACCAAAGAGCATGTATGGACTGGTCCCAGGACGCTTGCATATAGAGTGGTTGTGAAGCTTATTCTTCATATGGATTTCCCCATCAGCTGGAGTGGGGACCCTCTCTGACTCTGATGTCTCCTTTCGGATCACATTCATGTAACTGGGCTGTCTTGTTTGGCCTCACTGGGAGAGGATATACCTAACTCTACAGCAACTTAATGTGCCAGGGCGGGTTGGTACCCATGGGTGATCTCCCTCTTCTCTTAGGAGAGGGTGAGGGGAGCATGGGTGTGGGGGGATGGGCTGTGGAAGAAGGGGGCAGCAGGCTGCAGTCAGGATGTAAAGTGAATAAATAAATTTACTAAAAGATTTAGTGTTAATCATAAATTATATTATGTTGTAAGTATTATTCTGATGTTTGTTTCCTATAAATAAGAAAATAATTGTAGACCACTCAACTTGACACTGCTTAGCAGCTGTTGGATGATCCCTTGCTTCTCTGCCTTCCATGAACAAAAGCCAGCCAGACCAACCTTATGATAACACTGGACATTTTGAATACTCAGGGACACTCTGAGGAAAGAGCTGCTTGCTCTGTCTCCTAAGATTCAACCCCAGCCAGGACTGTTTCAGACAACTTTCAGCGAACTTTTTGCTACCAGGAGCTTTGGTGAACTCTAGGTAGCCATTTCCCCACAGGCCAGAGGAGGAGCACTTCTCCTGGTGGCTTAATAGGACTATTGTGACTGGTACAAAAGAGGCAATGTTGTGATTGGTGCAGGCGCCAACCTTTATTTAGCTGAGAAGTTTGCTGTGGCTGGTGCACAGATCTTTCCTTGGCTGTCCTGACTGGGAGCACCTGGGGACAACTTCCTGTTGCCTCTCCTGTGGTTGCAACATTAGGCCCAGCAAAGACTTCTTTTATTGCTTTCAGTGGAGTGTGCTGCTCTACTGAACGGCACAGTAACGCAAAGAAAGTAACAATGAAGAAGGCAACACTAGAAACAGTGAAGGGGTGCTGAGGGCAGAGGCAATGGAACATCACTGGTGGTGATCATGGGCACCAGAAATCTGAGTGGCAGGATTAGGCAGTGCTCAGCTGTTTGGCTTCTAGAGAAGAGGCAGAGATGAGCTGCCTGCACAGCATACTACTAGAAGCCGCTGACTAGCTACCTACTTCCCAGCTGAAGAAGAGGCAGGGCAGAGCCATTGGCATGCCAAACTGCAGAAGCCCCAGGGTACCTGGCTGCACTGGCAGCTTCAAAAGATGCAGAACTTTTAGACAGTGGCAGCAGCTAAGAGCAGCCATAGACCTCTCCTGAATGACAGCAACTATGACGGCAGCCAAAGCAACAAGGGGCAGTTGAACTGTCCCAGAGAGAAGGCATAGCAGGGACAAGATGGGGTGACAGGGTAGAAAGAGGGTAGGAAGCTGAGGCTGAAGGACAGGAGGCTGTAAAGAGAGAAGATAAAATGCAGGCCCTGGTGGTCAGAAGAGTTCCAGGGAGCTATGAAAGCTTTCGGCAAGGTTCAAATCCCCCAGGTTCAGGAGCTGAAACATTGGTCTCCATCAAAGGCTGAGAAATCCAAAGGTCTGAGGAATTCTAGTGTCTAGGGCCTGCCTACAAGCTGAACAGGTCAACAGCAAGGGCAGAGAAACCCCATCTACCTGGAGCTACACAAACTCTCTTAGAGGTAAGAGCACCACTACCTGAGGCCTACACAGATGTTAACACTAGAGGGCACTATTGCTGCTGCTGCTGCTGCTGCTGCTGCTGCTGCTGCTGCTGCTGCCGCCGCCGCCGCCGCCGCCGCCGTCCTCAAAGCCTTTTAGATTCAAGCACTGCCAAAGCCCAATACTTGAAGGGTTTCTTCTTTCCTATCCTTTTTTTCTACCTGGGTAGAGCAAACCAGCTGACTAGTACTGAGCATTGATTCAAGTGTTCAAACTTTCAATTAAAAAAAATCACAAAGTTTAAGGAAAAACAATATCAAAGTATAAATATTCACAGGAAAAGCAGCCACAGAAAGCATCTTGAGACAGCTCAGATATGGTGTTTCGTTGATAACCTCTTCAGTACCCTGAAAGTGTGGCAGGAAGCCCTGGGCACAGAACTAAAGGAAACCAGGAAAATGATTTCCAGGCGAGACTGGGCTCGATGTCAACACAGGGGAACACACAGAGAAAGAGACAGAAACTGCAGGTAGGAAACGACCTAGTCGAACAGAGACACACGAGGAGTCCAGCACACACTTCAAGCTGTTGTAAGAATCAATGAGTGCAGAGCAGGGGAGCAGAGACTAGCCTGTAAATGAGAAAGGGCAAAGAGAGAAGAGAAGCCAAAAAACCTACGGATACTACTAGACACAGGTGCATACAACTGATGGCAGTTCTAGGGGAAGCAGGAAAAGAGAAACAAACCTGAAGGTCTCATGGCTGAAACCTCTTGGTATCTGATGAAGACACCTGTTTGCATATTCCGTATGCCTCGGGATCTCGGGCAGAAAAGACTCAGAGAACCACAACTGAACACGTAATCAAGCTAGCAAAGGCCACAGATGTGAAGAAAGGCTTGAAAACAGCGAGGTGAAACTTTTTACTGAGATTAGTGGCTGACAGCTCTTTAGGCACCATGTATGTCAGAGGAAGAGGAATGATACATTTAAAGTTCTAAAAGGTTGAAAACCTGTCAACCCAGAATTCTACACCCTGAAAAACTAGCATTTAAAATTGGAGGCACAGATAAGACATTTCCAAATATAAAAGAGGTAGTGCTCAAAGCTGGAAGGCATGGTTGATAGGAAATATCACAGGGACCCTTATCACAGGGACCCTTGACACTGAAATGAAGACATTCTAGAGAATTAATCCATACAAAGAAGTGAAGATCTCTCTTTCTCTTTTGATAGTTGGCACAGTGAAATGTTCAAGAAACAGAAAATATCCCAATCTCAAAATTTACTGAAGAATTCCCTTTTGCCATATTGCATGAGTTAGTTATTGTGTGCTTTGGAATGTTTGGAAGGACCTCACCTGTGAGAGATTATGGGCCCAGTGATACTTGTTTTTGTTTTCTTAGACATTGTAAAAGGCAAGTCAGTGGCCAGACAATATTAAAAGATGTAATAACAAGGGAATGGAATCAAGAAGAATAAAGTTAATAGATGCTGTGGATATTAAGCTGGAACTAATCCCAATAAATGATCAGAAATGTTTGGATGTGAGTTGTGCCCCAAGGGTTGGTGGCTTGAAGCTTGGCTCCGAGTCAACACTGGAAAGTGATGGGTGGGCCTTTGTGAACATTGACCTTGGAAGGGATTAACACAATTTCTCAGGAAAACCAGTTAGTTCCTTTGAGAGCGGACTGTTAAAAGAGAAGCCAGGCCCCTCTCTGCCCTCTAGCTTCCTGCCTCTCTAGGTGATGCCTACTTTTTGCATGTGCCTCTAGGATGCCATTCATCATCTGGCTTTTCATAGAAGCTGAACCCAGAGGGCTACTTAATCTTGGACTTTTCTGCCGTCAAAATTATGAACAAAGTGTCCAGTGTCAGTTGCTTTGTTATAGCAACAGGAACATGATAAATATAAATGTTTACTATAATATTTATGCTTAACGCTTAAAAACAATTCGAAGGTATGCAGCAGGGTCTGGAGAGATGGCTCAGCAGTTAAGAGTGTTGGCTGCTCTTGCAGAGGACCTGGGTTTAGTTGAAGGCTGCTAGAAGATGGAAAGTCAGTTCCTTTTAAGGGTGTGACCTCTGGGAGGTCAACTACACTTCTTTGAATGACACCATGCCCAACAGTATAGAGGCAGCACAAACTGAACTCAGTGTTAAAAATTTTTTTAAAGGGCGAGGCTGGCCAGCAGGTGCTAAAGAGCCTCTTTTCTGCCTCCCCCCAGCAACGAGTTCACGAACCCGTACCACACTTGGGATTTATCATGTAGGTGCTGGAAACGAAACTCAGGCTTGTGCAGACAGCACCCTGCTGGCTAAGAACTGGACCCCGTCTCTCTTTCTCTTTTGATAGCTGGCACAGTGAAACGTTCAAGAAACAGAAAATATCCCAATCTCAAAAATTGCTGGAGAATTCCCTTTTGCCATATTGTATGAGAGTTAATTACTGTATGCTTTGGAATGCTTAGAAGGACCTCACCTGTGAGAGACTATGGACCCAGTGATATTTGTATTAAAATATGTAATATTTTTCAGAGTCTCATACATATATACAATCTATTTGGATCACCCACATTCTCCCTCTAATGCCTTCAAGATCCATTCATACACTAAAGCCAAAATACGATAGAAAAGTTGTAGATGGTTTTGTAACTGGATTCAGCGGTGAACTGGTGTGCAGAAGATACAGAGAGCTCTTGCAAATCAATAAACAGAAAAACATCTGATGTTTAAAATTGGATGGTCAAAATGGACAGTAAAAGGCAGGTTGGTGCTTAATGTCATTTACAAGCAATAGAATGACACAGTTAAGTACCTACCTACCACAGGGCTGTAAAGACTGAGTACTCACTCAGGTTTCTGAGTGTATGACGACCGGCAGAAACAACAACAAAAAAAACTGTCTAGGTGCTGGTGAGCGTGCAACTTGATATGAGCCCCAGAGCCAGCTGGCAGATGTCGCTGACAACTGCTGGCTTCTGGCTTGAACTCCCAAGGTAGCACACACTTAGCTGCCAAAGCAGCGCAGTGGGAGGAGCCTACGCAGCCATTAGGAGGCTGTTCTCTCCCTTCTACTCTGAAGGAATCAGATCTCACTTCCACTCTGATAAACTTAAGACAGCTGTTTAAAAACAGCTGTGATAAAGGACACACGGCCACCTAAATGTGAAGGGCCACAAAAGGAAACCGTGCAATCTTCATGAACATGCACAATTATAAAAACATATCATGGCATGATATACAGCCCAGGAACCTAGTGAAAGGAATGTTGTAAGAGCTTCATCTAGCCTCTCGCGTGGCATAGCATCTCAAGGTAACTTAACAGTAATGTGTGAAGGTCTCAGAAAACTGGGATATCATTATTGCATCCGACAGTTCTGAGTACAGATGACAACTTACGCAGAACAGCACAACAGAAAGGTGACTCGGAAAGGTCAGGAGCCAGTGGCCAGAAGGTAATTCAAACACTGACATAAAATGCAGACCAAGAAGAGGGACTTAAGGATAAACTACTCCTTGTTTAAAAATCTCCAAATCTATTCACACTGTTTTTTTGTCAACTTGACATAAGCCGGGGTCACCTGGGAAGTGGGACCCTCACTTGAGAAAAGGCTTCCATCAGACTGGCCTGTGGGCCATTTTGTTTGCTCTTTGCTGTGGGCCCAGCTCACTGAGGGCAATGCTATCCATGGGTGAGTGGTCTGAGCTGTCTAAGCAGGCTGGGCAAGCCTCTGCTCTATTTCCAGCCTCCAGGTCCCTGTCATGACTTCCCTCAGTGAAGAACTACAACCATGAAATAAACCCTTACTCCCCAAGCTGTCAAACTAGGACATGACTACAACACAAATCAACTCTTGATAGCCCCTTTCACTCCTTCATACAAACTCCTCTAACTGACCTTTATCTAGTTCAGGGCTGATGCAAGTCACCTGCCCTCCCCAAGCCCTGTGAAAGGATTTGCTTCCTTTGAGTTCCTTTGCAACTCTCCTCAGAACACTGAACTTACTACTTGTGTTGAGTGTTTGGCTGGATACCATTAAGAACTCCAAGGATTCTTGTGAACTCGTCTCCTCTGACTTATCTATAGCAACATAAAGCTACCCCCCCACCCCCATATTTTACAGTGGAGAGTGAGCTCAAAATCACCCCCAAGAGAACCAGCCCGGAACTTTAGTTCAAACAGAGGAGGTCAGATGACCTCAAAACCATGTCTCTATACTGTGTAACACCTCACAAAGCCCAGGGGATCTAGTGGTTGCCCTGTTGACACTGGTCTGTCTGGGCTGCCCTCAGCAGACATGACGCTAAGTCCTTCCAAAGAACTATCCAAAACACACCAAACAAGAAAATGGAACTTCTTAGACCTAGAACTTCATATATACATACATACAATCTATTTGGATCAGCCAAATAGATGAGTGAAACTGGCACAGTGAAACGTTCAAGAAACAGAAAATATCCCAATCTCAAAAATTGCTGGAGAATTCCCTTTTACCATATTGTATGAGAGCTAATTACTGTATGCTTTGAAATGATTAGAAGAACCTTGTGACCATTCTAGGAGTGATCCAGTATTATATAAAGAACAAAAAGAACGAATCAAGAGTAAAAGTAAGGTATAAAGTGACTAAGTTTTCACACCAGGACCCTTGCTGAACTTTACATTAAGTTCCCTATCCATTCACCATAATGGCATACTCAATAAGGCATCTGGTCCATTCTACAGATATACAAGCTACATTCTTATGGTAGAGTAGAATCACACTTGGGCGGTGTGATTCCCAATCGGGCCTGGTTAACCACTACAACACTGTTTTATAAACCTGAGACTTACAATGAATGATTTTACAAACTTCTCCAAAATACATTCACACCCATCTGCCACACCACTGACCTCAGCTGGTATCATGGCAAAATGTCTGGAATCATGACATTTCCTTAAGAGCCACAATTTCTAACAGGGCTAAAAATAATGAACTGACTCAAAAGTACAGTATTTATTATAAATAGAAAAAAACCTTAAGTGGAACTCATAGTATAAGAATAATAGTTATGAATATAAAGATGTCAGAAAACACATCATATAGATTTCTTGGAACCACAGTGTTCATACCCGTACAAAATACGAAATTTAAAGTTGTGCTGACATGAGGTTAAAACAATTTTATGAATTTTCAAAGTCTTATTTCCCCCCATGAACTGAACTAGTCATCAATAGCTATCTTGCTTATTTTCTAGAACATCAAAGCAATTTACCTACGTGTTCCTTCTTAAATATGTTTGACATCACACTACAGTCTTCCAGGTAAGTTTAGAAAGCTAGAAAACTCTTTTAAACAACAGACAATAAAATGAAATTTGTGTTCCACATCTTTAGCAATGAAAAATTAAAGTCACAAACCATAATAAAACAAAAACCCTGCGATGCATCCTATCGCTACAAGACATTTGCGCCCGGCAGAATCAAACTTCCTCCGACCCCCTTTCCCTGTTCTTTGATCCTGGATCTCGGGAGTCCCTCAGAGGGCATCTCATTTATAGTTCAAGAGGACGTGGCTGGGGCACTAGCTGCAGGTCTGGCCCTATTCTCTTCATCCGCCAAAGCCTCGCAGTACTGTGCAGGCCAGTCTTTGGGGTCCTGATTATGGACTTTGGCCACAAACTTAAGAACTTTCATCTTGCTGGTCTCCAGGTTGGTTCGCGGGCCCCACTGTAATTCGTAGTCGACAGGATCGGTGTGGGGAATCCTCCGGTACTCCAGGTAGCGCTGCCGTACAAAGTCTTCAGTAATAAGTTTCTTTGGGTCGCCAAAAACTAAATGCTTCTTAGTGGGGTACACCCCGAGGCGCCGCAGGAAATCCCAGACCTCGGTCTCGGTGATGGTGTTGCCCTTCATGAAGATGAGCCCCAGGACTATCATAAGCAGGCCCGTGGTAGGTGTACCCTGATCGCCTCTCACCTCAGCATCCTCCTCCACCGGCTCCAGCATGTTGATAAGGATGTAGGTGTGGCTCTTGGGCTCCAGCTCCACCAATTTGTACCCGAACACATACTGCAGGCGCTCGGCCGCCAGCCTCAGCAGGTTGGGGTACACGTCCCGGTAGTCTCCCACCACGTGCTTCAGGATGTCGGTGCGCTTGATCGGGATCTTCTTCTGGTCCTTGATCAGCAGGAACTGCACCAACTCAGCCACCTTCAGCTCCAGCTGCTTCTGGGTGCGCTGTCCCACGGAAGGGGCCGACAGGGAGGCGCGGGAGCCCTGAGACGTGCCGAGCGCGCCCCGGGACGTGCTGGGCGCCTCCTCGCCAGCGCCTCCCTCGTCCCGCTCCCGATCGCTCTGAGAGCTGGGCCGGCCGCGGCCTCTCGGCCTCTGCAGCATGTCACCGGGTGGCGGGCAGGAGGACGGGCAGGTGGGTACGTTCGGCTCGCAGTAACGGCCAGAAGCCTGCGCCCTCCAAGCCGGAAAAGCCCTGGAAGGAGCAGCGGCGCGCAAGTGACGTCATGTCGCCGAAGGGCTGCGTCTCGGAGGCGAAGCGGAACGCCTGGGAGTCAACTGGCAGGGGCGGGGCATCCGCACGGCTACTGCGCATGCGGAAAGCCTCGGAGGTGGCTGGCTCTTCTGGGCCACAGCCCCAGTTTTAAAGAGAATAGAATGGTGTTTGTGAAATCATGTAAGTAGAAAACAGAAAACAAGAAACAACCTCTCGGCAAGTGTACGGCTGAATCCTAGGGCACACACTTGTTTAGATACGTCTTAAAGTTTTTGCTGAGTTTTTAAACAAGAAAGTTTGAGTATATAGACATAAAAGATAAATGGGTGTGAGGTGGAGAAATAATGAGGAAGAGAAGACCTGGGAAGTCAAGAAAAAGCGTTTATTTGTGCACCAAATGCGCACATGAAAGACACCATTTCTTGGGCACCAAAGTTTGGGCACCATTTCTTGGCAGATGGCAGAATTCATACCTTCTTGGCCAGTTGGTTTCTGTGCAATCCCCTGGAGTCTGTAAGGGAAGTTATTCTCAAAAGCAATACTTCTCTGCTCTCTGCTCTTTGTAGACTCACACACTCATTAAGTTTCAGCTAGATGACCGTGAGAAACCGTATAAGCATTGCCAATAACGTGTGTTAGCTTGGTAATGTAAGCTGACCTTTTGGAGACCTGTTTGAGAAAACTGCCTTGGACTCACACCCACAATTTTAGCAGAAACATGTTAGGGAATGCTACCCCCAGAGACACTTGCTCTCTCAAGAGACTGCCATTTAATTTAGGTTACCAATGACTGGGAGTAACAATAATGTGAATCATTTCTTTCTTAATATACAAGGTTTAAAATCTCAATAAGCAAGAGAAGAGCTATCATCCCTTACAATTTGTGATGTGTGCCATTTGTAGCTGGTTTAAATTGTGCAACTCTAATAGACAAAATGAGTCATTTCATTAACTCAAACCATCAGTCTGTTTCTATTACTGCTGCAGATCTCAGTAAATGTGTTTCTTTTCCATTTGCTGACAAAAAAACCCTGATTTTTCCTCTGTCGTTTTAAAGCTACCAAGAAAATAGGTAAACTGTTCAAAGAACGAACTTAAATTGATTTCCTCCTTAATGCAAATATATTCAAAGGAAAGCAATTCAGATCACATTATTTGAATAATAACATCAAAACATGGCCTTATTAAAATTTCATTAAATGTAAGCAGCATAAAATTTTTGTTTATAATTCAATATGAAAATGCAGTCTGATAATAAGACCTGCAATGCTAATATAAAATCCCATTCCGTGTTGGGATGCAAGTATCCTGAAATCTAGTGAGCTACAAGCAGTAAGTTTCTGTTCCACATAGCGTCTAACAAACATCATCAGGCGTTGGTCTCCATTCCAGGGGCTGCTATGGTTTGAGTGTGCCCTTTAAAGCTCACATGTTGGAAATGTAATACCCAATGTACCAGTATTGGTAAGGGCTGAGTCCTCATGAGTGAATGAAGGGCATGTTCTCTGAAATGGGTTAGGTGTAAGTCTATTTGCCATTGTACTCTCTCACCATCTCATGATACAGTGACCTCCAACAGATGTGGCAACCAGCCCTTAGATGTCCCAACCTTCAGGGCAATGAGTGAAATACGGTTCTGCTATTTCCAATTTACTCACTCCGTGGTATTATTTTACAGCAACACAAAATGGACCAAGATCAACTAAAGAAAACACAGCATCATGACACTCTCAAGTTTCACAGGGAGCCATTCATCTACTTCAGTTTCCCTGCAAATTGAAATCTGTATTTAAGTTCATAGAAGCCTCCTAAAATTCTGCAAAAAGGTCCCTCCAGAAGGATCAGTTGTGCCTCGAGCCAAATAATTTTAGCAGCCAAGAGATAAAAGAGAAATAAAAACTCAGATGAGAGCTGTTGTCAGCAATCAGGCTGGTTTTTAGTATTTTCTGTGTTAATTTCTTCACAGAGCACCAAGCAGCTCAGCAGCCAGGCTAGCACCCAAGGCTAGAAAACATAGCGACTTTCAGCAGCACCCCCACATAGGCAGCAGATGATCATGACTGAAAACACGTGAAGAAAGATATCAGTTTAAAGTCTCAAAACAGCTTCCTCCTTGTGGTCCAGGGTGCAGGTGAGAAATCACAGGCATGAAACGATGTTATTAAAATGGAGGTGAGAAATTGCAATGAGGAAGTCACCCTAACCCCAGGTTCCACTTGCAATAGACAATGGAAGCCGTGGAGGCGTGGTTAAAAACTGTGAGAGTCATACTAATGACAGTGTCAAATGGCAGCAGATAATGAATGCCTTTACAAAGGTAAACTGTAAATGCTGCTTCTTTAGCCCCGCAACAACCCTGTGAGGAATCTTAGTTTATTATTTTCAGCTGGGGAGAAACAGATACTCAGAACAAAGACACGGGGACCTTGAAGAAGTAAAGCTTTGGCATCAGGAATCTAGACTACAATTCTGAAAAACATAAGGACACTCCAAATTTCAGCTTCTAGACCAACAATCTGCAACCATTAATCATGGATTCAAGGAACTGACTGAGATCTGTTTGCTAAGGACCTAGCACAGGGTCTGGCATGGTGCTCGGTAATTTTTGTTTGTTTGTTTGCTTGCTTCCCAGAAGAGTTGTGTTACTGAAAGAATCTGAGAATGCTACAAAGCTGTTTGTGTGTAAAGGACGTAAAACCTTTCTCTCTTAGGGTACCGGCTGGGCTGCAGAATTAAATCCACAAGACAGATTTTTAAATTTAATTTGACTTTTTGCAATCCTGGGGATCAAATCCGGAGCCTCACATACATTAGGTAAAAGTTCTGCCCCTGAGCTATACCCACAGTCCATGAGACAGATTAACTGGATAAAAACATACACCTTTTAGTCCAAGTGTTATGGGACACAGTCGCTTTTATAAAGAAACAGGGCTTCAAAGACGTGGCAAGACCCAGCTGCTTTTGTATCTGAACAAAGTGAAGTAATTGCAGAAATGTAACTAAATTCTGTGGGAAGGCTAAGTGAGGATAACTATCAAAGGAAGCTGCGCAGAGATGGCTTGGCCAGGGCACAGTTGTGTTTCTTTTCTCTGGCTACAGGCAGGCACCTTGTTCTTGGAAGTTTTTCCCTCCTGTTTTCAGAAAGAGAGGAGCTAAAGCTGCCCTCCTCGCAGCTGCTGTTTTTTTAAGTGCTTTAGCTCCTTATGCCAGAGCGGCACATTCGGGGTGGAATACTCTGCTATCCCGCACTAGAAAGACCCTCATCTCAGTGGAGCGTGTGCACATATAAACAGCAGAAAAAGGTCAGAAGGAAATATATGGACATCACTGTGCCATTAATGATGTATGCTTTGAAAAATAAAAAGGTTGATTTTTTTTTTGTTCGTTTAGAAGATAAATGGAAATTATCTCTCCTCCGTGAAGCCCCACTCAGCAGTGGCATGATGCTCTTGCCCATTATACGGTTCAAATTTTTAGCAAATCCCATGTGATCAGAATATGGCAAGTGCAGCTTCCTGTGGAAGCTTCGAAGTCACAGAGATAAATGATTAAAACAGAAAAGAAAATTTCCAATGCTTTGTGTGGATGACCTTTTTGCATTTATCATCAGACCCCAAAAGGAGGAAGAATAAAAATTCTTTGAGACAAACCCCATACTAGCTAAGATTTCAAAGGCACTGGGTAAGGCTGCACAGAGCTCTTTAAATGTCTCTAAGTAATTAAATGCTTTCTTCCATCTCCTTGGCAGCAAACGCCTGCCAACAAGCTCTAATCATCTTTATTATCTACTGAAGGCTCCTCTTCATTCACTGATATTTCTTGTAGAATCAGAAAAAGATTTTAAAACCTCTGATAGCAACACAGTGCTAAGAGCAGGTGAGGACCTTTTGGGAAGAAAAGGGATGATCAAAGCATGCAGCTAGCACGCATGAGCAGCTTCCCTGCCTTTTTCCGGGGAAGGAGATGGGACAGTGTGCAGCAGGCATGCAAAGGAGTTGAGGCACAAATACTGTTTTTGGTGCTAGATAACAACAACGGCAACCAAGATTCTTTAAAGGATTCAGTAAAGTTCTTCATGTCCACTCACTGTTTACTTATAAAAACTGTGTCTACCCATCCCTAACAAAGGTCCTCCAGGTTCGACCACATGGTCGAATGCATAGAACATTTTGTTCCTTGTAAAAGTTGATCAAGCCTAGCAGAGCTTCCCTTGGCTGGGGAAAGGGCTGGGCTGATGAGACAGTGCCTCCCTAGTACAGCAGCCACTTGGCACGGAGCCTCTTATTAAGCTCTCTTTTCAAGAAATAGACACTGCACAGCTAACAAGAGCCTCGATGCAAACCATTAAGGTGTATTGAATTATGATCATACAAGGGCTCAAATAGGAATAAGACTTGATTTGTTTGCTTAGCTACTTCCTCCCACTGCATTTTTTTCTCTTTAGAAATTGCCTCTTCCACCTCTAAGAGACCTTGATCCTACTCTTTCTCCCATTGTTGGTGAGCATGATTTGTGCCAAGCACAGTAATTATTCCAGCCAACCGGCATTCCACAGGTCCTCTTTCCCGCGTTAACAAGCTGGAGGGTAACATACACCTAGCCGTTATTAATCTGGTTTGTAGAAACAAACACACACACATTAAAAACAACAACAGCAACAAAAACACCTCTCTCATGGTGATGCCAACTCAAAAGAAACCTGAGGGATGTAGACATAGTTAAAATCCTGCCACCCGAAACTCTGTGTCCTGGGTTCAAGGTTAGAATCCCAGGGATATGTGGACACGGGGGCATCTTTCGCCTGAACTGCTTTGAGCTTCTTTCCAGCATTTGAAACTGAATAAGTCTTAACTAAGTCTGTAGGCAAACCACATATTCAGGGAAAAGTGCATACAGAGGGAAGAGACTCTGGTACACAGGAATGCGGATGAAGAAGGCAAACATCTCCTCTAACGGCCTTTTAATGCCATGAGAAGATAACTGAAAACAACCTGACACAGCGTGTTGTGGCTGGGAATCTGCTTATTATTTTACTTGGGAATACAGGCAGGAGGAGTCAAGCAACGAAGGCCACAGTTTTGCGTATAAATGTATGTATGTGCTTTCTGACCATTTAACCCCAGAGTTTCAGACAGCTTGGAGCACACTTAATGGCACTTAATGACAAAATAGTCCTAGGTGACTCTGTCATTGGGTAAACATAAGAGTGTATTTACACAAATTAAGATGGCCATGAAGGAAGTAGGCAATGTAATCTTAGAGGATCATCATCACATTGGAGGTTCATGTTTGACTGAACTGTTATATTGTGTGATGTGTGGCCCTGCTTTAACCTGTCTGCTACTCCAGATTATCCATGTTCTTTAACCTAAAGCATTTCTCTACAGACCCTGCCATGCAAGAAACAGGCCTTTGTTCTTTTAGACTATGCATTGGCCTGCAGTTGAACTATAGTCACAAAGCAAGGGCACCGAGGAGAACTCACAAAGCTAACAATACAGATAGTTTCTGGGAAATCCATACACATTGGGATGGAAAAAAGAAGTCAGCAGAAAAAAACAAAGAAAATATTAGAAAAATCAAAGAATCTAAATATCACAGTGTTCCTCATAAATATGACCAAACTTCAATAAGTTCAAGGCCATTCCTTGCTTTCTTTTTTATTAGATTTAGTTTATTTGGTTTATGTTGAGGTCTTTGATCCACTTGGACTTGAGTTTTATGCAGGGTGATAAATGCGGATCTATTTGCATTTTTCTACACGTGGACTTCCAGTTAGACCAGCACCGTTTGTTGAAGATGCTTTTTTCATTGTATAGTTTTGGTTTCTTTGTCAAAAAAAAATTCAAGTATCTGTAGGTGTGTGGGTTTATTTCTGGGTCTTTGAATCGATTCCATTGATCAACCTCTCTGTTTTTATGCCAATACTATGTGGTTTTTATTACTATTGTTCTGAAGCACAGCTTGAAATAAGGAATGGTAATACCTCCAGAAGTTCTTTTATTGTACAAAAATTTTTTAGCTATCCTGGGTCTTTTATTTTTTCCATATGAAATTAACAGTTGCTCTTTCAAGGTCTCTAAAGAACTGTGTCGGAATTTTGATGGGAATTGCATTGAATCTAAAGATTGTTTTTGGCAAGGTGGCCATTTTTACTATGTTAATCCTACCAATCCACGAGCATGGGAGATCTTTCCATGTTCTAAAATATTTTATTTCTTTCTTCAAAGATTTGAAGTTCTTGTCATACAGGTCTTTTCACTTCCTTGGTTAGAGTTACACCAAAATATTTTATATTACTTGTGCCTATTGTGAAGGGTGTTCCCACTGAGAAGATGGGAGAGGGGAAAGGGAAGAGTGGGCTAGAAGAGAGAATGGAAATTGATGGAGGAGCATCTCTGAGACAGGGGAGGGCCCCAGGAATCTATGGGGTGACCCTGGATGAGATTCCTAGCGGTGCAGTATATGGAGCCTGAAGTTTTCACCTCCTGTCGTCAAGTGGGACCTTCAGTGGATGGAGGGGGACACCATCCTACCCATAAAACCTTTGATCCAAAGTTTGTCCTGCCTATAGAAAATGTAGGAATGAGGAGAGAGTGGAGATTGAGGAAATGAAAAACCAATGATTGGCCCAACATGAAATCCACCCCATGAGAGAGAGCCAACTCCTGACACTCTTAAGGATATTCTGCTATGCTTGCACATGGGAGCCTAGCATCACTGACTTCTGAGAGGCTCCATCCAACAACTGATGGAAACAGATGCAGCCAAACAATAGACTGAACTCAGGGAGGTTTGTGGAAGAGTGAGAAGAAGGTCTTAGGGAGTCAGAGCGGTCAAGGGCACCACAAGAAGACCTACAGGGTAAAATAACCTGGGCCTATAGGGCTCACAGAGACTGAACTACCAACTAATGAGTTTGCATGGACTGGACCTAGACACCCATATGTAGCAGATGTGCAGCACGGTCATCATGTGGGTCCCCTAACAATTTGAGTAGGGGCTGTCTTTGACTCTGTTGCCTGCATCTGGATCCCCCCCACCCCCTAGCTGGGCTGCCCTTGTCTGGCCTCAGTGGGAGAGGATGTGCCTAGTCCTGCTGTGACTTGAGGGGCCAGGGTAGGTTGGTACCTCTTAGGGTCTCCCTTCTCTGAGAAGGAGCACGGAGAATAAGGGAAGGGGCATGAGGGTGGAACTGGGAAGAGAGGGTGGTGGGGGCTGGGATCAGACTCTAAAGTAATTGAGTAACTAAATAAACAAACATGTAAATAAAGTCATTTTTTCTTACAATTTAGACTATTACAAGTAGCTGCTTTGGAAGCATGAATCTTGTGCATGGGCTCCTCAAAAAACCTGGGTGTGGGGAATGTAGGACTTTGGGGGAAGCTAGTGAGAGCCTGCCATAACTGGCTTCTGTGCTTCCTCTGACCTTGTCAGTTCGGTTATCTTATAGCTGGCCATAAGCCTTCTTTTTCATCTTTCTCAGCCTTTGCTCCTTAATCTTCCTCTTACTCCAGCCTCCATCCTCACTGAAACTTACTTGAGTATCTTGCTGCTTTCACTATGAGCCAATATTGCCTATGACCTACAGAGATCAAGCTTCTACCTCAATAGCCCTGTAAATGTAACCCAGTATAGAATAATCTGAAAAATTTTAAATAAGTGAACATCTGTGAACATCTGTGGAAGATATGCTTATGACACATGATTTAAAACTAGATCTTTTCCCTGTTTTTTACAGGCACATTTTTGAATTCCACAAACACCACTGAAGAAATCTCTACTGTATTTAAAAAAACAGAACAAAACAAAACAGCTGTTCAAGTAGAATGGATTAAGCAAGTCACACAGAGAATTACATACACATCTGCTGCTCATCTGGCCCAAATCTTCATATGTTTCACATACTCCAATGCCATCTGTGATAGTTTCACTCTTGAATGTCCCCCAAAGACCCAAGTTTGTTAATGACTTGTTTCCCAGATCATTGTATAACTGAAAGGTGGTAGGGTCTTTCAGACAGGGGCATAGTTGAGAGAAGTTATGTTTACAGGGCTGTGGTGTGGTAGGGTGAGGGTGTTGCCATTGAAGGGGATGTTGGGATCTTGGCCACTCCTGTTCCTCTGTTTCCTGATTACCATGAGAAGAGCAGTTTCTTCTGCTGTGGACACCCCCAGAATGTACTGTCTTGCCACAGGCCCAAAGGCAATCGGGCCAAGCAACTACAAACTAAAACCCTGAAACCATGAACCACAATAAGCCACCCTCCCTCTGTTTTGTTTTCTTTTAGTCAGAGGTAACATAATAGAAAGTGAGCTAATGCTCCATCTCTAACTGGGTTCTTCTGCTTTAATGGCTCTTAGTGCCAATCATTGCTAAGTACGCCTACTAAACAATGAAGCCCTATATGTAAGGAAAACAGGACCCTAAAATGAGAGACTGGAAACAAGAGAATGGTGGTGGAGAAGCCTGTCCACTTTGCTCACTGACCAGGTTTCTGTCTGGAAGCTGCCCATTTGGCAGTTCACAATGTACTTTCTATAAAACCATAATACTAACAACAATGATTACTCTTCCGCTTAGTGTAGACAAACAGATATAACACTGTTTCCCTGAGACTATCTGTAAACTATCCACTCACCCAAATGCAGCTTCACTGGAGGCCACTAGCTCCAGGAGCATTGTGCTAGGAACCTAAGCAACCCAGGTTCTCCTCTGGAATGCCTCATGATCCAAGGGACAAAACATAAAGGTCTTACAGAAATGTGTAAAATCCCTACTTTTCTTAGTGTGACAACTGTTCAAACCAGTAAAATTGGTGCCCAAATTCCTCATTTTTATTTTGATGTGTTTACACTTCACAGCACAAACCCTGGGACATGTGTGTGTATGATATTAAATACCCCTGGCAGAGGGGTCACTTCTACCACAGAATTAAAAGTCCTAGTTCTAGTTCCCTGGAAATGTGTAAACCATAGGCTGGCTAGCAACCTGAGGAGCAAAGCTGATCAACTCATCAGTTACAAACTAGTGGGCAATCACTAGAAACCCATCATTAAAGGAAACTTTAATTTCTCCCTAGCTGCTACTTGTGCTTGCATGGCATGATTTTTATTGCTAACAAGTACAAGACAAGGAGTTTTGTTTTTAACATTTTCCTATACCTATAAGTTGTTCTCTGATCATGTTTGCTCCTCCAACATCCTCTCCTGAATTTCTCCTTTCCCCTTCCTACAACAGATACTTTGACTGGTATATGAAGATGTCAAAACCTTGAGAAAAAAAGAAAAAGAAAGAAAGTAAGGAAGGAAGGAAAGAAAGGAAAAGAAAAGAAAAGAAAATGGCAACAAGCCATTCCAAGGAATAATCCCAGCCAGACAAAACAAGGTACAAAGAAAGTTTGAGTAAGAAAGAGGCAGAAAATGGAAGACAAGAGGGATCCTGTAACACCAGGAATAATACAAATATGGCAAAGGACAAACACATATGAGCATATATGAGCAGAGAAAGTGAGACGACAGACTGTGTGTGTGTAGGTGAGACTCATACGAGCCTACCCCCCCACCCCCCCACCCCCCGCTCTGCTGCAGCTGGCCTGGCTTCAGCCCTGCTCATCAGTCAGGGAACCACACTGACTGGGAAGGATGACCATAAATGCACAAAAAAGAGCAGCATCTAGACTTTCTAGAGCTTTCCTGCCCCCTGAAGCTGGCAGCACCATCCGCTAATTTGGCTGCATACACCAAGACTCTTACATTTTCCTTCTTTGTTTCTTCTTTTATTATTATTATTTTGAGATCAATCCCACAAGCTTGAATGAAGTGATATGTGAAAAGCAAACAGCCACTAATTAACTGCTACCTTGGATCCAACCAATCACTAACCACATACCAATGAAATTTTCTCAAATGGCTTGATTGTTTATAATTATCTAAGCATCCACACTGTCCATTCATCTTCCCCCCTAGCACATTTATCTCTAAGCAAATTACCTGATTCAATGTGGTTATTATTCTGGACATTTAGGAGCTGTGTACTGGGAAAATTCACACACTAATTAATTAATGTGGATTCATCTGTTATGCTAATCCTTTGTGTCTAAGTGTGATTATTAGATGCACCTTACAGAATTCAGCATGACTCGCCCACACTTAATATTAACAGCCATTCACATTCTCACATGATGAACCTTACTCAAGGATATTTCTAAATTTATAAACAAATTATGCAACTCATTACGTGGATATTAAATACCAATCGAGTGGTTGAGGAATGTGACCTCATTCAAGCCAATGATTGGGAGGGATATTTTTGGGAAACATCTGAGAGCTATTTATTTGCTCTTAAAAGGAGGTTTATAGGCAAAGAAGAAAGAAAACTGTTCTTTCCTACTGGCTGTTTCCATCTGCATGCATTTTCCTAAGTAGTGGCAATTACCTTGTGACTAAGAAGAGTTTAGCTAACATATCAAAACCACATTAAAGGTGGCAGGGTGGAGAACTAGAAAGAATGCAAGCCCTTGACTTTGGTGGGCTGTGTTGCCACATCCGTTGCATCCTCTCTGCACTTGTTTTTGGCATAGCTTTAAGTTATGTTGTATTTCACTTGTGGCTGAGAGCAACTGTAAAGCTTCCCAACCAACACTGATAGACTACAGATTAGCAGGAGGACTGGGCACCCAGCTATACACAGACTCTACCTGTTAATACCTAGGTGCCAACTGGTCTACCTGTCACAGCTCTGGGCACAGCTAAAGGCCAAACCTGAAATGTTGCTGAAGTTCAGATCTTTGTGCACAATCAATGATAGGCAGCTTCCCTCTAAATGACAAAAGGACAGCTAGCTGTTACATGGGGACTCGGGAAAAGGGGAAAGTTCCATGGCTCGACCAGGTATCCAGTATCTGTAGGTGAGAAAGGATTTGTTTCAAAATCTCCCTGTGTCTTCATATTTTCTGGTCATAATCTTAGCATGAGTAAAATCTGGGGCCCAGCAGTGGTTCCTTGAGAGCACCCACCAAAGAGAGGTCCCCACCTGACACTGGGCCTTAGGAATTGTCCTTGGAGCCAGCACCTCCCTATCGGGAGTCCTTACTTCTGCACTCACCTAGTGGGATGACACAGAGACATTTACTGTGACCTCACCTGGTGCTGACCCCAGCCTCCACTGAGGCTCCACTGTGTAACAACCTTGGTCTCTGTTTGTTTCGGAGATGTCTGAAAGTCTTTAGAAGTATGAATGTCTCTGATACCTAGACTCGTGCAGAACTTCCAAGTTTGCCCTTGTTTTCTGACTCCTATATTGTAATATGCGGGCCACAGGAAAGCAAAGAAAGTTCCTAATGAGCCAAGCACACATTCCCTGGTCTCCAGTGGGCACTGATGATGCCTGAGGTATATATTTGCCCAGAGGGTGGCCCGCTGTTGGTCCTCACAGTGTGTGGTGGAAGCACATCTTCAGATTGACAGTTAAGTCCAGGGCTCCAAATTCAGTGGCAAACTGCAGGTTATAGGCCACATGATCTGGAGAGATACCATGTTTGTGCCAGAGTCAAGGATGGGGAGCAGCCACATCAGGACAGAGTGTAGTTAATTGGCTGATCAGGGTTTCCTGAGCAGCAAAACACTGTGCAAGCACTGTGCAAGGAAACTAAGGTGTCAGTTCTAGAAAAGCACAGCTGTCCTCTTTGAAAGGTCAGTTGTAAGTGAGGCCTGCCTGAAGAGGACTCCAATGAGAAACACTCTCACCCCACCCCACCTCACCCCACCCCACCTCATTCCAGCTATACCGAAAGAGACAACTTGGTAGATTGCCTTGCATGTCTGTGGTTATAAGTTTAAATTCTAGCATGTGCATACACACACACACACACACACACAGAGGAAGGAAGAGAGGGGAAGAGGGAAAGGAAGAAGGAGATGGAGGTTTGCTTGCTAACTTGCAACAACATCACGGTAATAGAAAGCTATCCATGCAAACCTCTGTCTATTCCTGGTAATCCATGTGGCCCTCTGTGGGTTGTAACCATCAAAGTCTGAGCTGAGCCCAAACCAGCACTAGGGAAGATCTGTATCCACGACAAGGATCACAGAAAGCAGACTTGCATGCCACCTAGAAATACAGTGGCTTGAAGAAGGGGGCAGTCAAGTTCTAGAACAGATGGCTACAGTGGAGCAGAACTAATGGCAGAAACAGAAATAGAGTTTATAATATAAAGACATAATGAGAACACATAAGGAGTTATTATTAGAGTGTGACAAAATGCTACCAGGACAGAATAGTGCTTGGTATTTTAATTTAAAATTTTAGGAGAGGAACTATAAAAGAAGGAACGGTGCCCACTGAAAACACATTACTGTTTTAGGAGACCAAATGAAAGATGTGTCATATAATACAAGACAAAGAGTTAATGAACTAAAAATGACAAGTGAAGAATGAAGACAAATACGGGAGCAGAAGACACTCTTGGCAAATAACCGGAGCATGGGGGAGGGGCGGGG
Source organism: Pachyuromys duprasi (assembly GCA_028658305.1). Taxonomy (NCBI): domain Eukaryota; kingdom Metazoa; phylum Chordata; class Mammalia; order Rodentia; family Muridae; genus Pachyuromys; species Pachyuromys duprasi. Next base: position 43,364,469 of record CM053758.1, read on the forward strand.
GGACGAAGCTATGCTAGGGAGTAAACAGAGGCAGAGGGGAAAACCAAATTGAGAACTCTTATTAAAAGTGACCTGAGAAGTCCAAGTTTTGATATAACCTGGAAAAGTTTCTGAATTTGAAGGCTAGGAAGAAATCATAGAAACCCCCAGACAGAAGAATAGTGAGTTTCTGGGGATAATTTTATGCCACGGTCTCACCTGTGATCATAGAGAAGCACAGACTATGAAATATGGACCAGGTTAGTGGAGAGAGAGAGAGAGAGAGAGAGAGAGGACTGGACCAAGAATCTCCTACCTAGGAGTGATATTGTTAGATTAGTACAGAAGGATAGATTATTGGACACACAGATTCAGGAAACAAAGACCTTCTTTGTAAACTAAAAATAATTCTGCACCTTCCCACCAGAAGCAAAGCAAACAAGGATCCTAGGAAGGAGAAAAAGGTTAATAATATTAATGGTGTATTCTACAATGCAGTTCCATGCCACTTAACAAAAAGCACACCGTGGGAAATGGATTGCCCTGTGGCCTTGACCTACATATCAAAGTATACTTGACAAACCTAGATAATCTAGCCTATATGCACATATGCTGTATGGGCTAGCCCATTGCTCCTCATCTAATATCTGTGCGATATTTAAATACTGTCATTAGTGATGGTGCAGTGGTACTTTTATATCTAAGTGCAGAGGAGGTATGAAAATATCATTTGATAGGCATCTGCAACTCCATTACTTCTCTGGAACCACCATAAAAATCCTGACCTTCATATATGGGATCCTGAGTGGACATGGCCATGCTTTGAAAGACCCTAATTTGTCATGAGGACCATGGAAATGAGGTTGAAAAAATATCATTAAATTCTGAATGCAGACAATCCTGACAAACCCCAGGGATGGGAGCTCCTCCAGTGGCCTCAGATGGGCTAAGAGGGGGGCCTTGTAACCCCAAGGGAGGCAGAGGCAGCCACTGATCTCTGCTGCCAGACCGGAACCTCTCTACCCGCTTCTCTTTTGTTAGACAGGGCTGTGGATAGGGTTTGAATCTCTTTTCTGTAGTGGTAAGAACAGGAGATAGAATCTGGTAGTTTAGGGACAGGGTCCTCAATTCTTGCCCTTGGTCAGAAGCCAGAAATGCCTTTGGTTCTTTCCTTGTCAGAGGCCAAAATAAATGGAAGGCATGTTTGGGGCTCTGGTTCCTGTTTTAGTCCCTGTGATCATTCTTCTGTGACTGAACTGCCCAGAAACTATATGTGAGGGTGTGACCAGTCCAATCCAGACACTGTGGTGGGAAAACGAACTGATACCTCCTAGCATCACCACGTAGACTGGCCAGCTCACCTACCATGCCTCGCTATTCCTGCCATAAAAACTATTTTAAAAACACCTAAACCGTTTGCCTGAAAATTTCATGATTTCCTTGTTTTTAATTGCTGGGTAGTAGTCTATTGTATAAACATGACACAATTTCTGTATCCATTCTTTGGTTGAGGGACATCTTGGTTGTTTCCAGATTCTGGCTATTATAAACAATGCTGCTATGAACATAGCTGAGCAAATGTCCTTGTTGCATGGTTTAGCATTTTTCAGATATATGCCCAGGAGTGGTATAGCTGGATCTTGAGGAAGCACTATTCCTAATTTTCTGAGGAAGTTCCTGATTGATTTCCAATGTGGTTGTACAAGATTACATTCCCATCAGCAATGGAGAAGGGTTCTCCTTTCTCCACAACCTCTCCGGCATGCTTCATCCCTTGAGTTTTTGATCTTAGCCATTCTGATGGGCCTGAGGTAGAATCTCAGGTCGTTTTCATTTGCATTTCCCAAATGACTAAAGATGTTGATCATTTCTTTGAGTGTTTCTCTGCCATTCGATAGTCCTCTATTGAGAATTCTCTGTTTAGTTCTGTAACCCATTTTTTTAAATTGGATTACTTGGTTTGTTGGTGTTTAACTTCTTGAGTTCTTTATATATTCTGGATATTAGCCCTCTGTCAGATATAGGGTTGGTGGAGACTTTTTCCCAGTCTGTAGGCTGTCATTTTGTTTTGATGACAGTGAGAACATCCTGAATGAGATAACCCAGAAGCAGAAAGACACATATGGTATATACTCACTTATAAGTGGATATTAGCCATATAATATAGGATAAACATACTAAAACCTACAGTCCTGAAGAAGCTAAACAACAAGAAGGACCCTAGGAAAGAGGCTGAAACTTCACTCAGAAGGGCAAACAGGATAGACATCAGAAGTAGGGGAAGACAAGGGACAGCATAGGAGCCTTCCATAGGGGTCCTCTGAAAGACTCTAACCATCTGGGTATCAAAAGAGATACTGAGACTCATAGAAAAACTTTGGGCAGAGTACAGGAAACCTTATGGAAGAAGAGGGAGAAAAAAGACCCGGAGGGGACAAGAAGACTACCAGATCCAAAAATCCTGTGCCCAGGGGCCCTGCAGAGACTGATACTCCGGTCAAAGACCATTCATGGAGAGGACCTAGACGTCCTGTTCAAAGGAATCCCATAGGCTGCTCAGTTTCCAAGTGGGTTCCCTAGTAAGGGGAGCAGGGGCTTGTCTCGGACATGAACTCAGTGGCTGGCTCTTTGATCATCTCCCTCTAGGGTGTGCAGCCTTGCCAGGTCACAGAGGAAGATGATGCAGCCAGCTCTGTTGAGACCTGATAAGCTAGGGTCAGATAGAAGTGGAGGACCTCCCCTATCAGTGGACTGGGGAAGGGTAGGTGGGACTGGGAGGAGATAAGGGAGAGGGCTACAGAGGAATACAAAGTGAATCAAAAACCACCTAAACCAGTAACTTGACGGCCCGCATCTCTGGGACGTGCTCCTGCTCTCACCATTAGGTTCCCACCTCTGAAGCCATTGTGGTCTGTGAATTTCATCATTTGAGTTTGCAAGACAAGAACCCTGAAGCCCTAAGTAAAGCTTTATGTGGTGGTGAGTTCCTGGCATTTTAGCACAAGGCAAGCCCACTCAGCCAGAATGCATCCCTCATACTGAAGGACTCTGAATTTTCCCTGTCCCATTGAGCTCTTGTGTTGAAAACTTTGTGCTAAGTGTAGTGATGTCCTGAGTATTAGAGCCTTTAAAATGAAGATCCTACTGGGAGATACTTAGGTCACCATGGATGCATATGACCTCTCTTACATACTCTATTGCCATAAGGACACTACCTGCTATAAAGGCTTTGGCTCAATGAAGCTGTTGCTGGCACCATAAACCATGAGCTAAATAAACCTGTTTTCTTTATAAATTATCCATATATGGGTATTAAAGTATAGTAACAGAAACTAGACCAATATGGATGGTAGTCTACTGAATCCTTCCAATGGGAGTCAATGACAGTAACCTAAAATGTGAGACAGAGAGAAGGTCTTGTCAATTCCCGGTACTTTCTAACCCTTGTCGACACCACTGGCAACAGACCTGCTCCAATTTCCAGCTTCTTTCGGCACAGTGCCATCTCTCTTCACGCAAAGGAACGGCCAACAGCAACAACAGAATCGTGTGTATAACATTTGCTAACAAACATGAAAAGCACAGATGAAACTGGAAAATCCTACGATGCAACTAAACAAAATTAGTAAGAACCCTGAAATCTGAATAGTCCCTGGATCTTATGAACTCGGAATTTCAAAACTGACTTAAGAAAAAATTCCAGAGGAAGTGCTCAGTCATGAGGTGACCTGATGTGCTGGGGTGGGTTAGTGGGGGTGGGGGGGTGGCTCCCCTTTTCTGAGGGGTAGGGGAAGGGGGGTAAGAGGAGAGAGAGGGAGGGAAGGGCCAGGGGGAGAGGAGGGAAGGTGTAGCAGAAAGCCACCAATGTGCTCTTGTTTAAAACTCTACTTTATTTGGGGTGTTTAGACCTCTACCTCTCTTCTACGCGCCCCCCCCAACCTTGAGTAGGAAAGAGAAAAGGTTAGTGGGAAGAGGGGGCCCAGACCCCTTTACTTTTTTTGGCTAGTTAGGGTCAATAGGGTCAAGGGTTTGGTTTTTGTTTTTGTTTTTGTTAGGACTCTATACCAATTTCCGTCAACCACTGACAGAGCCAGCAGCCTCCTCCAGGCTGCTGCACCCCAACGCACCTTCTCTGGTCTCTGGTCTCTCCAAACTGCTCCATGCCACACACCAACACCAAACTCCACTGAATACCCCCCAGTTTCTTTCTTGGTCTCATATTCACACTCTTAGAGTCCTAGACCACGCCTCTCTCCATGTGGCATGTGGAAGGCTGTCACCAGCTGGCAAAGATCATGCCCCAAATGTGACAATTAACAGGTGTGGACAAACTATAGCCCAACTAAAATCCCACACTTGGGATTAAAACAAAAGTATTTTTACATAACATACAAAGAAACCAAAACTTCCATTACAGGAAGGGGTTATGATTGGGATGTAAAGTGAATAACTAAATTAAAAAAGTGAAAAAAATTTCAGACTCAGAAGACTGCTCTAGTGACCATTGATAAAAGGAATAACATCAATCCCAAACAAATGTTTCCAGGAGGAAAACAAGGACTATTTCCTCAGAGTTTCTTATGAAGACAGCAGTGCAATATAAACATACGGCAAGAGTATTTCAAAAACGGACGATCAAAGGCCAGCTTCCTTGGTGAATATATAATCAAAATCCTGATTAAACAATAACAGTAAAAATCAAGAGAGTCACATGAACAAGGTGAGTTTAAATAAAGAAACACATTCACTTAACATTCAAAAACCAATCACGAAAGCTTACCATAGTGTCAGAATAAAGAATTCACCTCACATGGTCTTCTCAAAAGAAAGACCACAGTTATAATCAACAAGAACCCAGCAAGCATGAAACAAAAGGAAACTTAGTCACCCAAACAACTGCACAGATCCCATGTCACTGACGAGAAACAAGACAAAGACCCTCATGCCCACAGTTCAGTGGACGACCAGACAGTGAAAACAGAAAAAAGAAAGAAAAGCCAGGGATATTTAGAATAGAAATAATTTTTCTTTTTGAGCAAAACAGGTTAGGCAGAGAGTTCAGAAATGATACAATGAATAACGGACTGTATTAAAGTACTTGTATATAAAGGTTAATATACATAAACCAGTTTTATATCTATTTTCTGATAACAAACTGAAAATACAATTAAAATATATGTGGTATGTTTTTTTAAAAAAATGAATGCTATAATATTTCTAACTCTACATGGCTTAATGCAGCTGGCTGCTCTTACAACGAAGAAGCAGGGACTGTTTTTCCATGCCAAATGTGAACTAACTTTGTGACATGCCTTGAGTAACAGGATGCGGCAGAGGTTGTATCTGCGCATGTCTGGGGCCCAGGCCTCCACAGGTTGGCACTGTCTGCTTGTGTCCTCTTGAACTGCCTTGGCAACTGCTTGTCCCAGACAGAGGCCAAGTCTAGACCACGAGCTAGATGATGACTGGCTTCACCATTTCCCAAGGCCACTTGGACATTGCCTCTCCCAGCCCCCACAGATGAGTGACTGGAAGCAGGGACCAGGGAAGAAAAACCACAGAACCACAGAGAACGCCAGGCTGGTGCTGCTTTCAGCCACTGACTCTTGTGGTGGTTCCAGGTACAGCAGCATAGAATACCACGGGAACACCACACACCACATACTATACACTCCACATACCAGACACATCCCATGTACCACACACACGTGTGCGCACACCCACCCAACACACATACCATCTACCATACACATAGATATACACTCCTCAGCACTCATACATGTATACAACAGGCACCACATACAAAACATACCATACACAATACACACACACAATACACCACATGCCATACACACCATACATGCATGCACATACACACATATACATATTTTAAATTAAGACATATAACTAATGAAAAATAATGCAAGACCTCTACTCAGAAAACTGTAGACCATGAGAGACACTGAAGGAGACCAGACTAGAAGGCTTGCTCTGCTCATGACAACCGTCTTCATTCTTGGCTGTGGCCCCATCATACTCCATCATTTCCGGCAGGGCATCTTCCCAGGATTTTACACGCTGATCATGCATAGGCATGACAACATAGCGGGCATACACAGCTGGACCCTGATGAAGAGCACAGTGCTTATAGTCCTAGGCAAAGACTTCTGAATCAACCTACAGTCATTGAAACAATTAGGTTTTATGCAAGAATCCATCATTTGTCACAAAATAGCATCACACGGCTATGGGGAAGAGGACTTTCTCTCCGGCAAAGTCCCAGGTCCACTAGATATTCGTGTGGAAAGATGAAGGTATGCTTTTGGAGTTGTAAGAATCAAGTCTTGGTTCTACATGTGAAAGGGGAGTACAATGCCGATACCTACAGCAGCAGGGGACAAATTGCTGTCCCCTGGAGATAAGAAAATCTCCTTTTTAATCATGGTACCAAAGAGACTGCACTGAAGTGAAAGGGCAAGACCTTAAATGCAAGAAATATGTGCCTGTATTTCTATATTTGTGTGTGTGTGCACGTATATTCATGTTTATCCAACAAGCCACATAAACTGACAAAGGGTTCATTTTCCAAAAACGCACAATAATTAAGAAAAAATGTAATCAACTAAACAGAAAGTAGACAAGGTCTTCAAGCAATAAGGTAGCCACATTTTTAATAAATATGAAGAGAGACATTTGGTCTCATTGATAAAGGAAAGGACATGAATTAACTTTTGTATTATCCACCACCCAACTTCTTCTTTTATATATGTATTATTTTCTTATTTACAATTTATTCCCTTTATATACTGATTGTGGCCCCCTCTTTCATCTCCATCTGGTCCAACCCTCCCTCATCCTTTTCCTCCTATCCCTCTCTCCTAGTCCACTGAAAGTGGAAGTTCTTCTCCCCTGCTATCTGACCCTAGCCTATCAAGCCTCATTAGGACTACCTGGATCCTCTTCCTCTGTGGGCTGGCAAGGTTGCCCACCAGGGGGAAGTGACCAAAGAGCAGGCAACTGAGTTCATATTGGAGACTGCCTCTTCTCTCCTTACTAGGAAACCCACATGGAGACTGAGCTGCCTATGGCTATATCTGAGTGGGGGTGTGGGTATATCTATGTCCTTTCTGTGCATGGTCCTTGGTTGATGCATCAGTCTCTGCTACCCCCCTGGGCCCAGATATTTTAGTTTTGTTGGTCTCTTTGTGGAGTTCCTGTCTCCTCCAGGTCCTTCTATCACCCTTCTTCTATAAGACTCCTTGCATTCTGCCTCAAGTTTAGCTATGGGTCTCCTGCTGGGTAGAGTCTTTGAGAGGACATCTATGGTAGGCTCCTATCTGGTTCCCTCTCTTCCACTGCTTCTAGTGTCTATCCTGTTTGCCATTTTGAATGAAAATTAAGCATCCTCCCTAGGGTCCTCCTTGTTGTTTAGCTTTTATAGGTCTGTAGATTTTAGTATGTTTATTCTATATTATATGTCTAATATCCACTTATAAATGAGTATATACCATGTGTGTCTTTATGCTTCTGGGATACCTCACTCAGGACGATCTTTTCTAGATCCCACCACTTGCCTGCAAATTTTATGATTTCCTTGTTTTTAATTGCTGAGTAGTCTATTGTATAAAAGTACCACAATTTCTGTATCCATTCCTCAGTTGAGGGACATTGAGTTGTTTCCAGGTTCTAGCTATTACGAATAAAACTGTTACAAGCATGGTCGAGCAAATGTCCTTGTTGTGTACTTGAGTGTATTTTGGATATAGGCCTAGGAGTGAAACTGAAAAGCTTCTGTAAAGCAAAGGACAGTGTCATCAGAACAAAACGACAGCCTACAGATTGGGAAAGGATCTTCAGCAACCTTATAGCTGACAGAGGGCTAATATCCAGAATATATTAAAAAAACTCAAGAAGTTGAACAGCAACAAATCAAGTAATCCAATTAAAAAATGGAGTACAGAGCTAAACAGAGAATTCTCTGTAGAGAAATACCGAATGTCAGAGAAGCACTTAAAGAAATGTTCAATGTCCTTAGTCATCAGGGACATGCAAACTAAAACGACCTTACACCCATCAGAATGGCTAAGATTAAAAATCTCAAGTGACAACACACACAGGAGAGGATGTGGAGAAAGGGGAACCCTCCTCCATTGCTGGTGGAAATGAAAACTTGTACAATTACTTTGGAAATCAATCTGGTGCTTTCTCAGACGTTTAGGAATAGCACTTCCTCAAGATCCAGCTATACCACTCTTAAGCATGTACCCATTTTTAATCAGATTATTTGGTTGGTTGGTGTTTAACTTCTTGAGTTTTTTTTTAATATATTTTGGATATTAGTCCTCTGTCAGATGTAGGGTTGGTGAAGATATTTTCCCGGTTTGTAGGCTGTCATTTTGTTCTGATGACAGTGTCCTTTGATTTACAGAAGTTTTTCAGTTTCAAGAGGTCCTATTTATTGATTGTTGCTCTTACAGCCTGTTCTGTTAGTGTTCTGTTCAGGAAGTTGTCTACTGTGCCAATGAGATCAAGGCTCTTTCCCACTTTTTCTTCTAACAGATTTAGTGTGTCTGCTTTTATGTTGAGGTCTTTGATCTACTTGGACTTTAATTTTGTGCAGGGTGGTAAATATGGATATATCCACAATTTTCTACATATAGGCGCCAGTTAGACCAGCACGATTTGTTGTAAATGCTATCCTTTTTTTCCACTGTATGGTTTTGGCTTCTTTGTCAAAAATGAGATGTCCATACGTGTCTGGGTTTATTTCTGGGTCTTTGATTCAATTCCATTGATCCACCAGTCTGTTTCTATGCCAGTACCATGCAGTTTTTATTACTGTTGCTCTACAGTACAGCTTGAGATCAGGGGTGGAGATACATCCAGAAGATCTTTTATTGTTCAGGATATTGTTTTAGCTATTCTGTTTTGTTTGTTTATTTGTTTGTTTGTTTTTGTTTTTCAATATGAAGTTGAGATTTGTTCTTTCAATTCTTTCTGTAAAGAACTGTGTTGTTATTTTGATGGTAATTGCATTGAATCTGTACGTTGCTTTTGGTAGGATGGCCATTTTTATTATATTAATCCTATTGATCCATGAGCATGAAAGCTCTTTCATCTTCTAACATTTTCTTCAATTTCTTTTTTCAAAGACTTCAAGTTTTTTTCATACAAATCTTTCACTTCCTTGGTTAGAGGTACATCAAGTGCTTTATGTTATTTGTGGCTATTGTGAAGGGTGTTGGTACTCTAATTTCTTTTTTTAACTTTTAACTTTTTATTTATTAATTACAGTTTATTCACTTTGTATCCCAGCTTTAGCCCCCTCCCCCATCTCCTCCCAATCCCACTCTCCCTCCCTTTTCTTCTCCTATGCCCCTCCCCTAGTCCAATGAAAGTGGAGGTCCTCTTCCCCTTACATCTGACCCTAGTGTATCAGGTCTCATCAGGACTGGCTTCTTTGTCTTCCTCTGTGGACTGGTAAGGCTGCTCCCCACTCAGGTAGAAGTGATCAAAGAGCCAGCCCATGAGTTCATGTCAGATATGGTCCCTGGTCCTACTATTGGGGAACCCTCTTAGATTCTGAGCTGCCATGGGCTACTTCTGTGCAGGGGTTCTAAGTTATCTCCATGCATGGTCTTTGTTTGGAGTATCAGTCTCAGAAAATACCCCTGGGCCCAGATTTTTTTGGTTCTGTGATTCTCCTTGTGGAGCTTCTGTTCCCTTCAGGTCTTTCTATCTCCACCTTCTTCCATAAGATTCCCTGCACTCTGCCCAAAGTTTGGCACATGTTTTGATACCCTGCTGGGAGGAGTCTTTCAGAGGTCCTCTGTGATAGACTCCTGTCCTGTTCTCTGTTTTCTCCCTCTTCCAATGTCCATCTCATTTGCCTTTCTGAGTGAGGATTGATCATCTTATCCAGGGTCCTCCTCCTAGCTTAGCTTCTTTAGGTCTTAGTATGTTTATCCTATATTATATATCTAATATCCACTTATAAGTGAGTATATACCATGTGTGTCTTTCTGCTTCTGGGATACCTCACTTAAGATGATCTTTTCTAGATCCCACCATTTGCCTGCAAGTTCCATGATTTCCTTGTTTTTAATTGCTGGATAGTATTCCATTGTGTAAATGTACCACAATTTCTGTATCCATTCCTCAACTGAGGGACATCTGGGTTGTTTCCAGCTTCTGGCTATTACAAATAGATCCATACTTGTCACGCTGCACAAAACTAAAATCCATGTGGATCAAAGACCTCAATATAAAAACGGACACACTAAACCTGTTAGAAGAGAAAGTGCAGAAGAGTCTTGAACTCATTGGCACAGGAGACAACTTCCTGGACAGAACACCAACAGCACAGGCTCTAAGAGCAACAAGCAATAAATGGGACCTCATGAAACTGAAAAGCTTCTGTAAAGCAAAGGACATTGTCATTTGAACAAAATGACAGCCTACAGATTGGGAAAGGATCTTCACCAACCCTATATCTGATAGAGGGCTAATATCCAGAATATATAAAAAACTTAAGAAGTTAAACAGCAACAAATCAAGTAATCCAATTAAAAAATGTACAGAGCTAAACAGAGAATTTTCAATAGAGGTATACAGAATGGCAGAGAAACACTTAAAGAAATGCTCAATATCCTTAGTCATCAGGGACATGCAAATCAAAACGACCCTGAGATTTCACCTTACACCCATCAGAATGGCTAAGATAAAAAACTCAAGTGACAACACATGCTGGAGAGGATGTGGAGAAATAGGTACCCTATTCCATTGCTGGTGGGAATGTAAACTTGTACAATCACTTTGGAAATCAATCTGGTGCTTTCTCAGACAATTAGGAATAGTGCTACCTCAAGACCCAGCTATACCACTCCTAGGCATATATCCAAAAGATGCTCAAGTATACAACAAGGATACTTGCTCTAATTTCTTTCTCAGCCCATTTGTCTTTTGTATAAAGGAGGACTACTGATTTTTTTGAGTTAATTTTGTTTCCAGCCACTTTGCTGAAGGTGTTTATCAGCTGTAGGAGTTCCCTGGTAGAGTTTTTACTACCCAACATTTGCGTAAAGCTTCAAGAGGATGTGAATCTTGACTGTTTTATTCCTTGTTATCTCGCACAACATCTAGAGCTTTCCAAGCATAGTCACTCAATAAAAGATTATTAGAGTGGCTACAGAAGAATCCCTACCCAAATCCCAGGGATCATATTTATCTTGAGCTTTGAACTTGCAGCCCAGAGCCTCCATCACCCTCTTGCCACTATGGAGATGAGTAGCCAGTTTCATGGAAGTCAAAAGCTGATGAGAACACCTGTGCTTAAGTAGGCAGACGCACAGCAATCCCACTCTTCCCTCCAAAGACTCTCACTTCATCTCAAGAAGCAGTGAAGGGCCATGTGCACCTACCATCCACAAATGCTGCTGCACTTCCAGCCTTATTTGCCATAGGTAATCAGACATGTGTGGGAGACGTGTGTGCTCTATGGCACTCACCATCACGGATACCCACCTTCCTCCCCCATCCCTTTCTTACCTCTAGCAGCCACTTTGAGAGCCAAAGGTAACAGGCAGTCTCCTAGGCAATATGGCCACACAAGGAAAAGGTACCCTGCAGGCCCGATGGCCCCTATGATGTGTTCTGTAAGCAAGGAGCAAACCTCTGCTGTGCTGAGCCACTGACCTTGCAAGGGTTTTCTGGTGGATGTTACTGCAGCACAGACTTCCATGCTATCAGGCACCTCACTCCTGCCTTGACTCTACTTGGCAACCCTCAGATCTGATGTGTCAGTCTGGTTTCCTACTGGGCTCAGGGGGCACAAATTCATTGCTGCAGTTCCCCCACTTAAGACTCTGAGCAGCGGACTTGCTTAGCATAGACTGTAAACCAATCCTTTAGTGTTTTTCCCTTGGCCCCTGACCCTCCCTTCAGACAGCTGCTGACTAATTCCAGGACCTTTGTTGAATCAAGGTTTCATCAGTTCCCTCCTGGTACCAAGCTCGGCCCTGAGCCCCCAGCAGGAGAAGAAGGCAGGGAGAAGCCCACCCAGTCAGCACACAATGGCTTTCTTTACCATCCTTCCAAAATGCTGCTGACATTTCCCATATGTCCATTTCCTCTGAGAGTTTCAATCTTTCTTCTTTTGTTCTTTTAATGTCATTTTAATGTCCTTTGTTCCTCTACTGTGAACTCACATCATCTAATTTTAATTGTGCTTCAGGAAGAATGGCTATAAAAAGAAACACTTGTTGAGCATGTATTTTCTTTGAATATGCATTGTAACTATCGCTAATAACAGCCCATCTTTTCGGCTTACATGGGGTCATTTTTTTCCCCCGAGAAGTTCAAAGTACATTTTAAATGTCAGGTTGAAGAACTAAAGGAAAATGTCATTATTACCATTCTCAAGTTAGATAAAGTGAAGCCTTGGGAGGCCCAAGAGACTGCTGCCGCCTCTGCTGTCATGAATACTGAAACAACCTACTAGTCCCGGTCAGGGCCGCCTGGTTCTCCACTGACATCCCACTGTGGGTGTGCCATGTATCTTCCTTTATACACTAGGTTAAATTACACTTATTTATTTATCATGTATACGGGGTCTGCATGTGCCACAGCTTACAGGTGGAGGCTGAAGGGCAACGTCAGAGTTTGGTTTTCTCCTTTTACCATGTGGGTCCCAGGGATTAAACAACGGTTTGGCAGCGAGTGCCTTGCCCACTGAGCTATCTTGCTGACCCTAATTTCCCAGTTGTTTTTCTTATTGTTGTTTGATTGCTTTTTAAAAAATTTTTACTCTTAGAGAAATTTCCATGTGTATAGTGCAGAAAATATGTCATTGAGACCTCAGCATCAAGCAATGCTTCCTATGGCCTACTCCCAACTATGGGTGTCATTAGGATGAGCTGCCAGCAGGGGGTCTTATATGAGACAGTTTCTCCAACCAAGGACCATGTATGGATATGGCCTAGAACCCAAGCTCAGAAGTGGCCCAAGGTAGCTCAGTGTCCAACTGAAGACCCTAGTAAGGGGAACAGGGAAT